>BLSH010035408.1:429953-444938 GCA_018402905.1 Glandirana rugosa
TGGGTCTCCGCTACATATGCCATGCTGCTTTGGACCTTCTTCCCATATTGTCAAAAATGTCTGTCTTTGCAATTGTTATCAGGCGGGTGCTGTGGCTCCGCTCTTGGTCGGGTGACCAGGCTTCAAAGAAAGCTCTTGCAGATCTTCCCTTTCAGGGAGGGCGTCTGTTTGGCCCACAGTTGCATGAAATCATTAAGGATTTCACGGCAGGGAAGAGTACTTTCCTTCCAGAGCCAAAGCGGGCGGGATTTTCGCCGTAGGCAGGGCCCTGTTTCTTCAGGTCAGAAGCAGTTTTTTCGGGCACCAGGCTCAGCGGGTAAGGGCTTCAAGTCCGGTAAGGCTTCCGCTGGGCCCAGTAAAAGGCCCTGGCAGCATAAGTCCGAAAAAGCGAAGGATAAATCAACCTCCGCATGATGGGTTGCCCCCGTCTGACTCACGGGTGGGGGGCCGGTTGCTGGGGTTCGCAGACAGATGGACTGCACGCATCACTGATCGGTGGGTACTGGAGGTGGTGTCCTCCGGGTACAAGATAGAATTCATCTCTCTGCCCCCAGAAAGGTTCTTCCCTTCAAACTTGAGACTCCCTCAGGGGCGTTGGGAGGCGCTTCTAGGCGCCGTTCGGGCGCTTGCCGAACAGGGGGTGATTGTACTGGTACCCATGGTGGAAAGATTTCACGGGTTTTACTCAAACCTCTTTGTGGTGCCCAAAAAGGGCGGTGTCAAGCCAGTTCTGGACTTGAAGGCATTAAACCGCTTCGTAAAGACGAAGAGATTCAGGATGGAGTCCATCCGCTCAGTCGTGGCCGCCCTGCACCAAGGGGAATTCATGGCGTCCCTGGATATCAGGGATGCGTATCTCCATGTTCCAGTTTGTCACAATCACCAGCGTTTTCTACGCATCGCAGTGGGGGACCTGCAATACCAGTTTGTGGCACTTCCCTTCGGGTTGGCTTCTTCTCCCCGGGTGTTCACCAAGGTGGTGGCCCCGATGCCGGCGCTGCTGAGACAGAAAGGTATCGCGGTAGTAGCGTACATCGACGATTTACTACTGAGAGCAGAGTCTGCTGCGGCTCTGGAGGAGAACGTGACAATCACGGTGTCCACGTTAGAGGAGTTCGGTTGGCTGATCAACCTGCAGAAGTCATCATTGACTCCATCTTGCCGGCTGGAATACCTTAGTCTGAATCTGGACACGGTGCAGGCAAGGGTGTTTTTACCACCAAACAAGCTCCTGACACTTCAGGCATCAGTGCGAACCCTGTTATCACGCCAGTATGCGAGTGTTGGGGCTCATGGTGTCGGCTTTCGAAGCGATACCTTACGCCCAGAGTCACACTCGGCTCCTGCAGAAGGCGATTTTGTCGCAATGGGACAAATCTCCTCTATCCCTAGACAGACTGATCAGGTTGGATTATCAGTCCCGGGGATCCTTGATTTGGTGGATTCGGACTCCGGCCCTAAAGTTGGGAAAATGTTTTCTCCCCCTCAATTGGTCGATAGTAACGACGGACGCCAGCCTATCGGGCTGGGGAGGGATCCTGGGTCAGTTCTCTGCCCAGGGTCATTGGTCAGTGCAGGAAGCTTGCCTTCCAAAAAATGTACTGGAACTGAGAGCGATCAGGCTTTGTCTGTCCCGTTGGTCAGAAAGGCTGCGAGGCCTCCCTGTCCGGGTTCAGTCGGACAATACCACGGCTGTGGCATATGTGAACCATCAGGTCGGAACAAGAAGCTCGGCAGCAGCCGTGGAGGCAGCTCTGATCTTTCGGTGGGCAGAGCTTCATGTGCCAGCTCTCTCTGCAATCTACATCCCAGGCGTGGAAAACTGGCAGGCGGACTTTCTCAGCCGCCGGGCTCTGGATCAGGGGGAATGGTCCCTACATCCAGAAGTGTTCCGCCAGATTTGCCTCAAGTGGGGCACGCCAGAGGTAGACCTCATGGCCTCCAGGTTCAATCACAAGGTACAGACCTTTGTGTGCAGAACAAGAGATCCGTTGGCGGTCGCCTCGGACGCGCTGGTAGCACCCTGGGGTCGGTATCGGCTACTGTACATCTTTCCTCCTTTAAAGCTTCTACCGCGGGTTTTGCGCAGGATAGAAGCAGAGGGAATCCCGACAATCCTGGTAGCTCTGGATTGGCCTCGGCGTCCTTGGTACGCCGACGTGGTGCAGATGGTGTCGAATGTTCCGTGGCGTCTTCCGCTTCGCGGAGACCTACTGTCTCAGGGACCCATCTTGCACCCTGCTTTACCCTCGCTGGCTTTGACGGCTTGGCTATTGAGTCCCAGGTGTTGAGGGATAGGTGTGTCTCGGACTCCGTGATCCCTACTATGATTGAAGCACGTAAAGGTACTTCACGTAAGATTTATCATAGGACCTGGAAGGCCTATATTACCTGGTGCGAGGCAGGGGGTTGGAACCCCCGCTCTTATAGAGCGTCCAGAGTACTGACTTTTTTGCAGCAGGGACTGGACAAGAACCTGGCGTTAAGTATGCTTAAGGGTCAGATTTCGGCCCTGGCGGTTCTTTTTCAACGGCCCCTGGCCTCTCATTCATTGATCCGTACATTTGTACAGGGGGTACATCATGTGGCTCCTTGGATACGGTCCCCTTGGCGCCGTGGGATTTGAATCTGGTGCTTTCTGTGCTGCAGAAACCACCATATGAAAAGATTAGGGATATTCTCTTGCGACTGTTGTCTAAGAAAGTGGCTTTTCTGGTTGCTGTCACATCCGCTAGGCGGGTGTCTGAGTTGGTAGCGTTATCCTGCAAGTCACCTTACTTGGTCCTTCATAAGGACAAGGCGGTTTTGCGACCTTCCCCTTCGTTTCTTCCGAAGGTGGTTTCTTCTTTTCATTTAAATGAGGATATTGTTCTTCCCTCATTGTGCCCGCACCCGTCACATCCCAAAGAAGTTTAACTGCATTCTTTGGATGTGGTGAGGGCTTTGCGGGTGTATTTGATGTCTACAGCTTCTTTTCGGAAGTCTGATTCTTTATTTGTGCTGACGGAAGGGTCGCGCAAAGGCATGGTGGCCTCGTCAGCTACCATTTCTCGTTGGATCAGGAAGACCGTGACTCATTCATATGAGATTCAGGGCAAGGTTCCCCCGTTTCCAGTCACGGCTCATTCCACCAGGGCAGTTAGTACTTCCTGGGCGTTTAGACACCAAGCCTCGGTGTCTCAGGTGTGCAAAGCGGCTACCTGGGCCTCAGTGCACACGTTTACTAAGTTTTACAAAATTGATGTTTCAGCATCTTCAGATGCTGCTTTTGGCCGCAAAGTATTACAAGCGGCAGTATAGGGGCGGATGGCGCCGCCTGAGAGGGCTTTTTTTGTTGGGTACAGTTGTTATAGTTTGCCCACCCCTCTTTATTGGCACAGCTTTGGGATGTCCCCACGTGTCATAAGAAGGCTGCGTCTGTCAGTGAACGGAAGAGTAAAATGGATTTTATTATAACTTACTGTAAAATCCTTTTCTCTTAGTTCACTGACAGACGCAGCACCCACCCCTCTGCGTTGGTTTTTGTACAGCTTGTTACGAACTGATGTGCTGTACAGGGCAGGGGGATTATATGCTAAGGTGAGGACGGCCCCTGGGAGGGGCCAAATTATGCTTTTGTTTTATTTTTGCCTAGTCTACTCCTAGTGATATGAGCATAACCCCACGTGTCATAAGAAGGCTGCGTCTGTCAGTGAACTCAGAGAAAGGGATTTTACGGTACGTTATAATAAAATCCCTTTTTTTCTGACCGCTCAGCCCAGCTTTTTGAATTTTGGACTTTGGACGGATGTAGAGAAGAAAAGGCTGCAGATAAACGGGTGCAACTTTATGTAGGAGGATTTGTCACTTCACTGGGTATATGTAAGGGTTTACAACCACTTTAAGAAAATATAGGCCCACATCTGAGTTTTTCAGTACAGCCCTTGTATTTGCCAAAAACACACAGAGCTTCTATGTGCTTACCTGCGGCCAGGAGTTGGTTTGTAGTGGAGCAGGTTTCTGTTGATATTCGGTGCCAGTTTTCCACCTGATAAAGTTAAGCCTCATTAAGTTGTTTGCATTGAAATGACTTTTTCCAAATGTGTTTTTAATGCATCTGCGGTTTGGAAAATCCTTTTTTGCGCATGTTTTTCGCTTACTTTGCATAATGAATTAACAAAAATGTGCATATAAAATACGAATGAAACCAAAAGTATGAATATGATTATAACAAGCACGTGATATTCCATGTGTGAAGGAGACCTACATTTTTCATGGTAATTGGTCATAAACAATTTGCAACCACCTGAGTGCGCACCCCTGCCTGTAACAATACTGCAAGTTTTAAAATGAACATTTCTAGATCGGAGGGGGGGGGGGCATAAAACACCTGGTAAAATTTTAAAAGTGCCTCTCCAAGGCTTACACTCTTTTCATTAAAGCGGAGTTACACCTAAAAGTGTAACTTCCGCTTTAAGGGAAAGTGACCCCCCGACATGCCACAATTGGCATGTCTGTTTTTTTTTGGGGGGGGGACCAGGCCGCGGCTCCAGGAAGGAAGTCCACCCCCCCCTCGGCGATCATCTGGGACACGTCACAGGTCCTAGAAGATACGCTGGCCAGTCACAAGGCGCAGCGCGACTCACGCATGCGCAGCGCGCACCCGGCTTTGAAGCCAATGCTGGGTGCCCACACCTGTGATGACAGCGCCGCCGAGGGGAGGGGCGAAGAGCGAGACCTCGGGCGACCGCATCGCTGGAGCAAGGGACAGGTGAGTGTCCGATTATTAAAAGTCAGCAGCTACACTTTTTGTAGCTGTTGACTTTTACATGGGTGGAACTCCGCTTTAAATGCAGAGACAAATGTCTTTATTTTCATCAAGTGATCAGGCTGGTAACGCACATCCTTTCCTAGGGTAAGCTACACTCACTCCATCGTTGTATCTATGGAGGAGTCAGCCTGTAGAGAGGGTAATAGATGGACTAACAAATTGAAGCCTAACTTCAGTTCACATTTTTTTAAGCAATTACAAAAACTATTTGTGTTCCTTTAGGAGGTAAGTGTTTTAACTATACAGTGGGGGGAAAAAATATTTGATCCCCTGCAGATTGTGTAAGTTTGCCCACTTACAAAGAAATGAAGGGTCTATCATTTTTATTATAGGTATATTTTAAATGATAGAGACAGAATATCAACCAAAAATCCAGAAAAAATACATAAAACAAATGCTATAAATTAAATTGCAGTTCAGTGAGTAAAATACGTTTTTGATTGCCAAGCAAAACATGACTTCCTGCTTGGTGTAGAAAGCCTTGTTGGCAAGCACAGAGGTAAGCTGTTTCTTAAAGTAGGTGACCAGGTTTGCATATCTCAGGAGGGATTTTGGTCCACTCTTCTTTACAGATCTTCTCTAAATTCTTAAAGTTCCTTGGCTGTCACTTGGCAACTCGAAGTTTCAGCTCCCTCCATAAATTTTCTATAGGATTAAGGTCTGGAGTCTGGCTAGGCCACTCCATGAACTTAATGTGCTTCTTCTTGAGCCACTCCTTTGTTGCCTTGGCGGAATGTTTTGGGTCATTGCCATGCTGGAAGACCCATCCATGACCCATCGTCAGTGTTCTGGCTGAGGGAAGAAGGTCTCAGCCAAAATTTTAAATACATGGCCCCCGTCCATTGGCACCTCAATGGGGCAAAGTCGGCCTGTAGCTTTAGCAGAGAAACTGTCAGGAAATAATTGTTGCCCCTGGAGTTCGCAGGAAATAACTGTTGCCCCTGGAGTTCGGGTCGGGAGGCCTGTGCGCTAGCATTGGTGCCAAGCGTCTTATTTAAACGGGCAGCACCTTGCAGCCAGTGCTGTCCGTTCTACAGTGTTTGGTATACCCGCTGTGAGCATCTGAGCTTCTCCTTCCTGTTTCCTAAAGACCCGGCTTGACCTGACCCGCTTGATATCCGCCTGCATCGACCCCCGGCTACCCAAGACCATTCTCCTGCCTGACCCTCTGTACCTCTGCTGCCCGCCTGATTACAAACTCTGCTTGGACCTGACCAGTCTTCTGCCTACTCCTTTTGTACTGCACCACCAGCCAGATGCGGACCCAGCCTGTCCCACCTTTCTCTATATCTGCACAAGCCTCTCTGGGACAACTCACACCGTCACCAGTCAACAGTCCAGCCCTCGTGCCATCCTGCACTCCTGGACCACCTGTCTGCTCTACCAGGGGTCCCCGAATCAGGTGCACAAGAGTGGTTGTTCCCTGTACTCAAGTCAGACTCCGCCACCAGGGGCGTGACAGAAACAGCCCCAAAGCATCATGTTTGCACCTCCGTGCTGACTGTAAGGATGATGTTCTTAGGATCATAGTCAGTATTTATCTTCCTCCAAACATGGCGATTCGAGTTAATACCAAAGAGCTCAATTTTGGTCTCATCTGACCACAGCACTTTCTCCCAATCCTTCTCTGAATCATTTAGATGTTCATTGGCATGACTGTACATCTGCCTTCTCGAGGAGGGGGACTCGACATGTTTGGAGGAAGAAAATGCTGACTATGACCCTAAGAACTCCATCCCTACAGAAAAGCACGGAGGTGGAAACATGATGTTTTGGGGCTGATTCTCCGCTAAAGGTACAGACCAATTTTACCGCATTGAGGGGCCAATGGACGGGGCCATGTGTTGTAAAATCTTGGATGAGGACCTTCTTCCCTCAGCCAAAACACTGAAGATGGGTCGTGGATGGGTCTTTCAGCATAACAATGACCGAAATCGTACCGCCAAGGCAACAAAGGAGTTGCTCAAGAAGAAACACATTAAGGTCATGGAGTGACCTAGCCAGTCTCCAGACCTTAAAATGTATGGAGGGAGCTGAACTTCGAGTTGCCAACAACAGCCATGAAACCTTAAGGATTTAGAGAAGATCTGTAAAGAAGAGTGGACCAAAATCCCTCCTGAGATGTCTGCAAACCTGGCCACCAACTACAAGAAACGTCTGACCTCTGTGCTTGCGAACAAGGGTTTCTGCTGACTGGCTGTGATTGACAGCAGAGGGAGCCAATGGGTCCCACTGCTGTCTCAGCCAGTAAGGAGGGAGAGTCCCCGGAGAGCCGAGGCTCTTGTGCACATCGCTGGAGGAAGATCGGGCTCAGGTAAGTACACAACCACTATAAATGTGACATGAAAGGAAACAACTGTCCAAAATTGCAATATGTTGTGGGGCATAGTATATAGCAAGGTTCCTCAACCAGGATTCCATGGAACTCTAGGGTTCCTCCGGAGGTTGCTAGGGGTTCCTTGAGCAGTGAGCAGTTTCTGCCTTTAAGATAAGTTCCCACTGACACCATTGATATTTTTAGCTATCTATAAGGGGGTAATTCTTCCCAATGACCCAGGGCCGTCTTTAATATTGATAAAACCCTGGGCAAACATTTTCTTGGGCCCTTCCTAATCCACCTATCAACTATTTGCGGGCAGTGCAGGCTCAATGGGAAGCTGCCTTGGGCCCCACAACAATGACTTGGTCCGGGGGATGTGCCCCTTTTGCCCTGTGTTAAAGATGGCCCTGCAATGGCCACAAGTGTAAGGAACATTCTTCCCACCGACCACCACACTAATATATCATGAGTTGTAGATATAGGAATTTTTAGGAGGGATTCCCCAAGCCTGGGAAATTATTTCAAGGGTTCCTTTGTGTTGAGAAGATTGACAAAGGCTGATACAGTATAAGTAAACGTCCAGTTTTTAAATTATCAAAATAACGCCATTTCAGTTTTTCTCTATGGAGATTGGTCTTACCTCTCGGATATTAGGGAAGCCGTTGGCTCTTATAATCTTTTTGTAGAAGTGAACAGATGCTTTTGCATACCGAGGCTTGTTCTTGCTCTTAAATTCCACAAAATAGAGTCCAAATCTTTCCGAAAAGCCTTCATCCCACTCAAATTTATCCATCAGGGACCAAGCTGTGTATCCCTGGATGTGAACCCCGTCCTTTATTGCTGTCACAGAAAGAGAAATATCACCAAGCAATACTCTGGAACATCCATCTCTTGGTATTTATTTAAAATGACTCTCATTTTATTACTATGAATTTGTAAGTTAGACAAAAAAAAAAAGGTAAAAAAGTCTTACGATGCTACAAATTGGTGATTGATTGGCATTTTGCAGGCTGTAGCAAAGGACAATTTAAAGTATTGTTGCTGCCACAGAGTGACAATACAATACTTTGATTTTAATAGGTCGGTATCTACATGGGTGGTTTATATTGGACTGGGTCCATTGAGTAGAAAGATATCGCTCTCCACTGGACGTTCCAGAGTTTACTCCATACTGCACCTCCATTTTCCAGTATGTGCCAGATATAAAAGGATGCGGTATGGAGTCTGCAGTGACCCATTGAGTGTTGCTTGCATTACCTGCAGAACGCAGAGCTGGTGCAAGGATTTTTGACACCCTAGGTCAGGGTTTCTCAACTAGGGTTCCTCCAGAGGTTGCTAGGGGTTCCTTGAGCAATGGTCAATTTCTACCTCTCAGATAAATTCCTAATGACATCACTGATCTTTTTAGCGATCTGTAAGGTGATAATTCTTCCCAATGACCACAAGTGTAAGGAGCATTTTTCCCATTGACCATCACACCAATGTACCATGAGTTTTTAATTTGTAGTAGGGGTTCCCTGAGACTGGAGAATTATTTCAAGGGTTCCTCGGTGTTGAAAAGGTTGAGAAAGGATGCCCTAGGTCAGGGGTAGGGAATCTGCGGCTCTCTAGCTGTTGTAGAACTACATTTCCCATCATGCTTCTGGGAGTAATTGTATCCAGCAGCCTTGCAATGCCTCATGGGAAATGTAGTTCTACAACAGCTGGAGAGCCGCAGGTTGCCTACCCCTGCCCTAGGTGAAACCTCATTTTACCGCCCCATTGGCCCCACCCCTGACTCCACCCCCTGTGCCCTGCCCATGTCACAGGAGGTGGCGCTATACAGGAAGCATTGGCTCTGCTCCCTCTAGCGCTGGATCCAGTGCTGCGCCTCTAATTTCACTTCCTGGTCAGACAGAGCAGCTGCCTGAGACTGAGTTGGTTACATGCTGAAGCCTGCAGAGCATGCAGACGCGGAGGGAAATCAGCAGCCGGGCGCCCCTAGGCAGCAGTGCATCCTAGGCTGCTGCCTAGTGGTAGCACCGGCCCTGGCAGAATGCACTCTGTGATTGGAGCAGAGGCCAGTCATATGACTTTAACAAACTAGATGAAACATTGTTGTACCATTGCTACTGCATGAATACGTCTTTTCTGTCTTGGTATGCCTTTGAAGAACTAGTTTAGGGTTTGCTACTAGCAGATAAGTAAAATTTTACTGCTTACAGTAGAATCTCCATTCAGCTAGTTGTGTATGACAGTCCTGAAAATCCTTTGTTATTACAATCTAAACTCAGAAATTTTAGTTTCATGATTTCCCCAATCATCTTTCAAGGACAGCGCACGAGATAGCATGACTCCACCCCTTATGGAGGCAGGAAACACAGCAGTGCGCTGATGGCGAGACCCTGATTTGCCCCATCTTTCAGAAAATTCAACATGGGAGGAATTCTCATGGACACCCTCCTGTCCAGACACCAAAGAGAAAACCTTCCATGTTTTCTCATGAATGGCTCTGGTAACCCTTTTCCTGCTAGAAAAGGAGGGTCTTGATTTCCCAGTCCGAAAGCCCCTTGCCCTTCAGCTTTCTTTACCCCAGACACCAGGCTGCCAATTTCAGAGTTTCTTTTATAAGGTCAAACACTGGACGCTGAAAGAGAAGATTCTACCTGACAGGAAGCATCTAGGGAGGTTCCTCTGCAAGACGAAAAATACGGGAGAATTAAGGATTTTTGGGCAGTTGAGAAGTCTCCAAGATTAGCTCTGTTTTCTCTTCCTTGAACTTTTTCGGGACTAGAGGAAACACAAACACCGATGGACTATGCTGGGGACCACCTATTAGTCTTTCTTCTTGTGTTATTCAAAGGAAGAGTTTGACCTCTCCAGGTGAGGCTAGTTAGCATCGCTCTCCTTGGGTGCACGTCCAGTCCGTGAACTGCATCAATGGTGAAGGAATAAAGGAAGTTGACGGCACTCCAGGTGGGCGATAAAACATCCAGTGATTTTATTTGAATAGATGTACAAGCAATCCATAAATGATCTTACATGTCCAAAAATGAGCAGAATACAGACAGGCAAAAGAGTGACGCGTTTCGCAAAATTAAATTCACTTAACCACTCGCCGCCCGCCCGCCCGCCGCAGCGTGACGGCGACAAGGTGGCTCGTTATCACAAACCGCCGTCACCTGATGGCGGCCGCGATGACTAATATTGTGAGCGCGCGCCGCCGGAGGCACGCTCACTGTGTTTGGGGGGAGCCAGGGAGCGGGTAGGGTGGACTCGATCTCCGCCGGCTGCCCGCGATGGCTCCCCCGCAGCGAGAGAACGGAGGTCCGTGTAAGTAAACACGGACCTCCGTTTTCATAGAGAGGGAAGGGCGATGATCACAGCCTTCCTCTACATGGAAGCTGTGATCATCCCCTTTCCCCAGTCAGGGGCAGTCCACACACAGTTAGAACACGCCCAGGGAACACAGTTAACCCTTAGAGCGCCCCCTGCAGGTTAACCCCTTCACTGCCAATGGCATTTACACAGTAATCAGTGCATTTTTATAGCACTGATCGCTGTATAAATGCCAATGGTCCCAAAAAAGTGTCAAAAATGTCCGACATGTCTGCTGCAATATCGCAGTACCGCTAAAAATCGCAGATCGCCGCCATTACTAGTAAAAAATTTCAAAACCCCAGAAATTAATTCTCATCATCCGTAAACGCGGCAACTTTTGCGCAAACCAATCAATAAACGCCGATTGCGATTTTTTTTTTTACCAAAAATATGAGGAAGAATATAAATCGGCCAAAACCGATGAAAAAATGTTTGTTATATTTTTTTTTTGGATTTGTATCTTAGCAAAAAGTAAGGGTTTTTTTGCAAAATTGTCGCTCTGCTTTTGTTTATAGCGGCGATCAGAAATGACGCAGAGGTGATCAAATACCACCAAAAGAAAGCTCTATTTGTGGGAAAAAAAGGACGCAAATTTAGTTTGGGTACAACGTCGAACGACCGTGCAATTGTCAGTTAAAGTGACGCAGTGCCGAATCGCAAAAAGTGCTCTGGTCCTAAAGTGTGAAATCCATCCGGGGCTGAAGTGGTTAAACATAATATGATTATGATCAAGCGGATTTAATTTTGCGAAACGCGTCAATATTTTGCCTGCCTGTATTCTGGCTTCTCGTTTTTGGGCATGTAAGATCATTTATGGATTGTTTGTACTTCTATTCAAATAAAATCACTGGATGTTTTATCGCACACCTGGAGTGCCGTCAACTTCCTTTATTTCTTGCTGTGTTGCCTGCCTTTCGGGGGGGTGTAGTCCATGCTCTCTCATTTACTGTCCAGCAATCCAACTTACTGGTCTAACTGCGATTTTCCTACTTGCTCAACACTCGATGTTCAGAATAAGTAATCAAGAAAAACTTTCTCTATAAATCATTTCATGTGTAATGACTTGATGGTCACTGGGCCAGTTTATAAATGTGAAAAGGAGATGTTAGTTGTGGCAACCCAACATCCACCACTCACCTTTTAACATCTCATTGATGTATCCTTTGAGGTACTGAATCCTCCATTCATCACACAGCTGAGAACAATGCATCTTCTCTGACACCCCATTCTCTGTTACCAGCACCATTGGGTTTCCATACTGGGTCTAAGGAAAGCATATGCATTAGAGCAGAATGAAGTTACCTAATGAAGTCAAGCAACAATCAGTTATGATTATAGTGTGCCTTTGTCAGTGCATTGTGCTTATCCCCCAGCCAGTGTTAGACGTTAAACCAAATCCCCCCACTGAGAAATGGAACTGAGAAGAGATTAAAGTGGTAGTAAACCCTCCTATCATTTTCAGCCAAGGAAGCTGCCATCTTGGCCTCTGTTTAATCTACAACTGCCATGATGCTGCACATGTGATCAGCTATGACTGGATGGTTTGACAGTTTGGTTTAGAGCACAACCAATGGGAGTGTTACATTTCCGGCACGTGCCGGAAATGTGACTGGTTTTTAACCACTTCCTTACTGGGCACTTAAACCCCCCCTCCTGCCCAGACCAATTTTCAGGTTTCAGCGCTGTCGCATTTTGAATGACAATTGCGCAGTCGTGCGACGTTGTACCCAAATAAAATTGATGTCCTTTTTTCCCCACAAATAGAGCTTTCTTTTGGTGGTATTTGATCACCTCTGCGGTTTTTATTTTTTGCGCTATAAACAAAACCAAGAGCGACAATTTTGAAAAAAGAACAATATTTTTTACTTTTTGCTCTAATAAATATCCAAAAAAAAAAAAAAATTATTCATCAGTTTTGGCCGATTTATATTCTTCTACATATTTTTGGTAAAAAAAAATCGCAATCGTTTATTGATTGGTTTGCGCAAAAGTTATCGCGTCTACAAACTATGGACATTGATTTATGGTGTTTTTAATTTTTTTTTTTACTAGTAATGGCGGCGATCTGCGATTTTTATCGGTACTGCGATATTGCGGCAGACATGTCGGACAATTTTGGGACCAATGACATTTATACAGCGATCAGAAATTTAAATGTCCACTGATTACTGTATAAATGTCATTGGCAGTGATGGGGTTAACTTGCAGGGGGCAGTGAAGGGGTTAACAATGTTCCCTGGCTGTGTTCTAACTGTGGGGGGGCGGGGTTGGCCGGGACATAACAGATCTAACTGATCCCAGTGACAGGAATCAGTAGATCTGCTATGTCCCCCTGTCACAGAACGGGGAACCGCCGTGTTTACATCGGCGGTTCCCCGTTCTACAGCTTTGCCGGCAATCGCGGGTCAGGAGCGGACATCGAGTCCGCCCGACCCGCGGGCACGCCCACGCAGCGTGTGGCGGCCGCGTGCGCGTGCTCCGCCGCCGCCTGTCAGAGCGCGCAGGGGGCGTGTAAAGGGGCGGACGTCCATGGACGTCCACCCGGATATTCAGATCCGCGCTGTAGACGTCTTTTGTCTATAGCGCGGATCTCTAGTGGTTAAACTGTTAAATGGATGGGTTTGCTACCGCTTTAAGTCAGTGTGTAGTGAGAAGTTTTTACCTCCAGGAAGTTACCTTGACAAAATTAAGCAGCCTCCGCAAACCCCACGGGACAGAGTATAGCCATTTTGACTCTGGCTCAGGCCATTTGGGGTCCACCAGCTCTCTCAGGTCCCTGTCGGTGAAGTAGCTGGGCCCCTGAGTAGATGGGAAGTTCCTGACTGTGATGTATCTGGTGGTGAAGTGGCCAACCCCAAGGAAGTCACTTGTGCCTTTAATGAAACCTTTCTCTTGAGAGCTGAAGGTCGGGAGCCTGGACATTCCTAAACCTTGCTGAGCGCTCTTCTGGCCTTAAAGCAGAAGACATTTTACACATTACTGAGGCCGAGACAAAAGAATGCACATGATGCTTATAAAATAACTTTTTGAAATGCAATAGGACAACCACTGCTGTAGATTAGGGTTACAATATTTATCTTATTTGCAGGAAATAATCTAGGTCTATGATGATTACTGAATATAATTCATTCTGCTAAACCAACAGACAGACCAGTAATATCTTTAGTACTACTGAACCCCCAGAAAAAGCCGTTCTTTATTGGGAATGTGGTAGATTTAAGAAATGTTCTCTTGTCTTCAAAATCTACTATTCATATACTGCATTAAGGTGATTGTAAAAGTTTATTTTCTTCCTTAAAATAATAAATGTGTAAATACTTGCTATGTGCAATGGTTTTGCGCAGAGAGGCCCAGAACTTCCTCTTCTGGGATCGCCCGCTGATGGGTCCTCTTTCTGTTTGTGTGCCCCCATAGCAAGCCACTTGCTATCGGGCACACCTGTGGACTCGATCCCAAGATGGGGTGTGTGCCTCTATTGACAAACACAACACGGCTGCGCCCCCCCCCCCCCCCTGCTCTCTGCTCGCAGGATTTGATTGACAGCAGCAGGAGCCAATGGCCAGAGGCGGCTCTCTAATTAGGCGGTCGCCTAAGGCCTCACACTAACAGGGGCCTCTCAACCGGCTAATTTGACACTGACACCAGCACTGAGATAGAGGGTACTGACATCGGGACTTAAAAGCTCTTAATATATGCAATGTATACAGTTAATTTTTTTTATCCCTTGAATTATTTTTCCCATTATGGGCGTGAGTGGGGCCTCATGTCTAGGTTTTGCCTAAGGCCTCACAAAGCCTAGAGGTCAGTATAAAGCACTGCACTGCTATATTAACAGCGCCGCGCCGACCTGAAGCACCTTCCTCCGCCTCCCTCGGCACTCTCGCCGCCTCGCGCGACCCCTCTGTGTCCTTCAACGCTGCTTGTGTTCCCGGGTTGCCGATTCTGACAAACACATGCAGAGAAATTGTAGAGGTGTAGCTGCTGGCCACTGCTGAACCCGCCAAGAGGGGTGCATGGACGCACATGCAGGAGTTTGTTCAGATGTGTGGAGGGAGGTGAGCTTCCAGCTTTTTGGGAGAACTTGAGGAAGGGATTTAAGATGTGGGAGGGGGCAGTGAGTGCAGTGTCTGCAGCAAGGTGGGAGGCCAGTTCTGGTGCTGGGCTGCTAACTCCAGTGGCTCCATGCATGCCACTGCCAGGTGGCCTCTGCAGTGATGGAGCAATAAATTAGGGCTCATTCACACTATATAGAACTTTTTTGCCATCTGCACCCCTCTCATGTCACTCAACCCCCCACCATAAACTCCGCACCCCTCTCATGTCACTCAACCCCCCACCATACACTCCGCACCCCTCTCATGTCACTCTACTCCCACCATACACTCCGCACCCCTCTCATGTCACTCTACTCCCACCATACACTCCGCACCCCTCTCATGTCACTCTACTCCCACCATACACTCCGCACCCCTCTCATGTCACTCACATACCACCC
>BLSH010035408.1:446568-458269 GCA_018402905.1 Glandirana rugosa
CACCATACATGTCCTCTCCTCACACCCCATACCACCCACCACCATACACCCCACACTCCTCTCCTGTACATACTACCCACCACCATACACCCCACACTCCTCTCCTGTACATACCACCCACCACCATACACCCCACACTCCTCTCCTGTACATACTACCCACCTCCATACACTCCTCTCCTGTACATACTACCCACCTCCATACACTCCACACCCCTCTCCTGTACATACTACCCACCTCCATACACTCCGCACCCCTCTCCTGTACATACTACCCACCTCCATGCACCCCTCTCCTGTACATACTACCCACCTCCATACATTCCGCACCCCTCTCCTTTACACAGTACCCACTGCCAAACACTCCGCACCCCTCTCCTATACATACTACCCACCGCCATACACTCCACACCCCTCTCCTATACATACTACCCACCGCCATACACTCTGCACCAATCTCATGTACATACTACCCACCGCCATACACTCTGCACCAATCTCATGTACATACTACCCACCGCCATACACTCTGCACCCATCTCATGTACATACTACCCACCACCATACAATCTGCACCCCACTCCTGTATATACCCCCCACAATATAATCTGCACCCCTCTCACGTACATACTACCCATTGCTGTACACTCCGCACCCCTCTCATTTACATACTTCTCACCTCCATAGACTCCGTACCCCTCTCATGTACATATTATTTACATTTTTTGTTACAATTTTACATTTTTTTTATGTTTTGGTGAGTTTTTTTTGTTTCTTTGGTAAGATATAAGGGGTCTAAACAAACCCCTTAGTCTCCCTTTTGAGACAGGGAAAGGGACTGAGGAAACACATTTCCCAGTCCCTTTCT
This sequence comes from Glandirana rugosa, assembly GCA_018402905.1. Classification (NCBI taxonomy): domain Eukaryota; kingdom Metazoa; phylum Chordata; class Amphibia; order Anura; family Ranidae; genus Glandirana; species Glandirana rugosa. Next base: position 447,436 of record BLSH010035408.1, read on the forward strand.
CTGTAGCCTTAGCTGCACTGCAGATGAACAGGAGACAAAGGCTCCTGTTAATTCATAAACCAAAGCATAGTAAACACAGTTTACTATGCTTCCATTATGAATGAACACAGTGAGTGATCAGTACTGATCACTCACTGTGTTCATTTAGAAAAGACGGGGCTGGTAATTGACCTATTTACCAGCCCCTTTTCCCAGCCTCCATCCTGAAGATCCCCCACAGCAGTCAGTGGGAGAGAAGAGGAGGGAAGTTGGCAGCGCTGTGGGGTGGGGGGGGCACACAGTTAATTTTTATCACGGGAATTATTTTTCCCATTATGGACTTGAGTGGGGCCTAATGTCTAAATTTTGCCTCACAAAGCCTAGAGCCGCCTCTGGCTTCTGCTGTTGCTTATGTGAGCAGAGAGAGGCACTGCAGATAGGCACAGCGCTGGATGGAGATGGGACTGCGGTAGGTAAATGGGGAAAGGAAAAGGGGGGGGGGGGGGCAGATAATGGAAGATTTTTATTTATTATTTATTTATTACGGGTACTTATATAGCGCCATCAATTTATGCAGGGCTTTACATAAATATTGTACAATCACATCAGTCTCTGCCCTCAAGGAGATTACAAAAGGTCCCTAACTCACATTCACACATATTAGGGCCAATATAGAAGGGAGTCAATTAACCTCCCAGCATGTCTTTGGAGTGTGGGAGGAAACCGGAGGACCCGGAGGAAACCCGCACAGGGAGAACATGCAAACTGTTACCTTAATGCAAATAATGTGTTAAGGTGAAAAACCTTCTGCCTTTACAACCACTTAAATGAGTATAAAACTACTACTGCTAAGAACTAGATCAGGATCTCACCTGGGGTTCAATTAAACCCTAGGGTTCCGCTGTGACCCGCTGTTGCAGTGAAATTATCTCCACTCAACAATGGATTCAATGCCCTGCTTGACTATGTTGCTGAATACGACCAAGCAGGTTGATAGCTCCCAACGGTACTGTTAGATTTCTGGTTCCTACGCCACCAAACAGCGGCATGGGCTGAGAGGAGCTGGCAGCATGGTACAGAAGGACAGCTCCTGGTTAGATAAGTAACACCTCTAAAATACGCCCCTTCCTAACCACAAAGCTCCCAGTCCACTCCCTGGTCATCTCTCCCCTTGACTACTGCAAATCCCTCCTCACTGGCCTACCTTTATATAGGCTACCCCCCTTCAATCCATTATGAATGCCGCTGCCAGACTCATCCACCTTACCAACCGCTCAGTGCCCTCCACCCCTCTCTGCCAATCCCTCCATTGACTTCACCCAACAAATTTAATTCAAAATGCTAACAACTTACAAAGCCAATGCAACCCCCTTCTCCACTCTTCACACACTGATAGCCACACCGCAGGAGAAATGCTAGCACAGGCTTCCAGTATCCGCAGTTTCAGGTGCTGCACATCTCGTATCTTCACAGCATAGACAATTGCCTTCAGATGACCCCAAAGATAAAAGTCTAAGGGGGTCAGATCGGGAGACCTTGGGGGCCATTCAACTGGCCCACGACGACCAATCCACTTTCCAGGAAACTGTTCATCAAGGAATGCTCGGACCTGACACCCATAATGTGGTGGTGCACCATCTTGCTGGAACTATGATGTCGGTGATAGGGAATTGCTGGCCATCAAGTCGGCTTTGGAGGAATGGCGGTACCTCCTGGAAGGAGCAGCTCACCTGGTATTGGTTTTTACTGACCATAAAAACCATAAAAAAAACCATGTGCTGTGAAGATACGAGATGTGCAGCACCTGAAACTATGGATACTGGAAGCCTGTGCTAGCATTTCTCCTGCGGTGTTGCTATCAGAGTGAAAAGAGGGTTGCATTGACAATCCAACACAATGGGCAGCACATTGAACACATTTTATAAGTGGTCAGAAACTTGTAAATAAGTCATGAAAGAATAAAGTTACGTTAAAACCAAGCACACCATTGTTTTTCTTGTGAAATTCCCAATAAGTTTGATGTGTCACATGACCCTCTTCCTATTGAAAAAACAAAAGTTGGATTCAAAATGGCCGACTTTAAAATGGCCGCCATGGTCACCACCCATCTTGAAAAGTTTCCCCCCCTCCCCGAGCTACATCACTAACCTGGTCTCAAATCACATCACAGAAACCTGACATTTTATCAGGGGTGTGTAGACTTTTTATATCCGCTGTATTCCCTTGCACAGTAAAGAGCCTATTTGCCTTTTGTAAATCAACCTCTCTGTGTGCGATTTATCCAAGAACTAATTTATCATCTGTAGCAGTGTTGGTACAACATTTTATATTACAATTCCTTTAACTCATTGAGTTATTAAAATATTGCATCACAGAATGCCAATGTACCAGCAATTGCCAGAAGTGCCATTTCTCCTTTTATAGGTACAAGCTGCTAAAAGCAGGTTGACCTGACATATTCACTAAGAAATGCCGAAAATCTACAGCAATTCAACGTTATTGTAAGCCAATTATTTTAAAACTTGAGAATCTTCTCTCCCTGGATCAGATTTTCTTCCCGTTACTGATATTCTGCCTTGTTCTGCCCTCTGTGTGGAGGCGGCCATTTTACTATAGGTAGGGCTTTGCTTTCTCATGTCAGAGCCTCCAGCAAGGAGAACAGTGAGAATCCTAGGAGTGCCTAGGCACCCTCACATACCAGGAAGTACATTGTTGTGTTTCAGGAGGAGTTTAACCACTTCAGCCCCGGAAGGAATTTACAGTTTAGGACCAGAGCACTTTTTGCGATTCGGCACTGCGTTGCTTTAACTGACAATTGCGCGGACGTGCGACGTTGTACCCAAACTAAATTTGCGTCCTTTTTTTCCCACAGATAGTTTTCTTTTGGTGGTATTTCATCCCCTCTGCGTCATTTCTGATCACCGCTATAAACAAAAGAAGAGCGACAGTTTTGCAAAAAAAAAAATATTTTTCTTACTTTTTGCTAAAATACAAATCCTAAAAAAAAATATAAAAAAACATTTTTTTCATCGGTTTTGGCCGATTTATATTCTTCCTCATATTTGTGGTAAAAAAAAAAAAATCGCAATCGGCGTTTATTGATTGGTTTGCGCAAAAGTGGCCGCGTTTATGGATGAAGAGAATTCATTTCTGGGGTTTTTATTTATTTATTTTTTTTTTACTAGTAATGATGGCGATCTGCAATATTTAGCGGTACTGCAATATTGCAGCGGACATGTCGGACCATTTTGACATTTTTTTTGGGACCAATGACATTTATACAGCGATCAGAAATTAAATATCCACTGATTACTGTATAAATGTCAGTGTGGAAGCAGTTAACCAGTTCCCACCCCGCCTATAGCAGATTGATGGCCGGGCTGGACTCTCCTCCTTCCGGGTGGATGTTATATCACGTCGTCCTGGTCACTGCGCGCTGAATGGTGGTGAGCCGCGTCCCTCGGACACATCGCATCACCGATCAGGGAAAAGAGCCAATGACATTGGCTCTTAAACATGTGATCAGCTGTGTCCAATCACAGTTGATCCCATATAATCAAATGCTGGTTATCGGCATTTCCTTTCCTCAGCACTGTCACTGTGTGAGGAAAGAAAAGCCGATAACCATCTTTCCTGTCGCAGCTGACATTTACACTGATAATCAGGGCACTGATGATCAGTGCAGCACATCAGTGTCCATCACTGCAGCATATCAATGTCTCTTCATCAGTTCCCATTAGTGCTGCCCCATCCATGGTCATCAGTGCCCGTCAAAGCAGCCTCCTCAGCGCACATCAGTGAAGAATAAAACATTTTTTAAAAAAGGTTTTTGTTTTTTCAAAATTTTCTGTCTTTTTTTTTCATTTGTATAGCAAAAAATAAAAAACCCAGTGGTGATTAACCACATCCCATGTAATGGGAATAGTTGGTGACAGGTCCTCTTTATGGAGAGATTTGGGGGGGGAGGGTCTATAAGACCCCCCCCCCCATCTCTCCTCCAGGCTGGAAGGGCTGAGATCAGAAAAAAAAAGAATGATCCCGGCCTTTCCAGCCAAGTTCAGGGGCATTGTTTACATCTGGTGACCCAGACATGACGTCATAACGTGCGCCCGGGGCTCCGAGAGCCATAGAGATGACCGGGGACCATCTGTCCCTCAGAAATCTCTGGTACTTCCTTCCGGCGGCAGCCGATTCCTTCTCCCGTTCACCAATCGCTCAGGTGAGTTGGGAGAAGCACCGGAGGGTGCCGGGGGGGGGGGATGGGACGTCCCATCCTGTCGCATGTAAGAATGATCAAGCGGCTGAACTGCCTCTATGATCGTTCTTATGGTGACGGGAATCACCTGCTGAAAAAAAATGATATCTTGGTTATGCGTGCAGGCGCCGGCATCATTGAGATATAACCACTAGACTTGTGCATGGCTAAAAAAAATCGTTTTTTTCATTATTCGGATATTCAAAAAATTCGGTAATTAAAAAAATTCGTAATTCGGAAATCCGAAATTCGGAAATCCGCGGTAATTCGGCAATTGCGGTAATTCGGAAATTCGCGGTAATTCGGAAATTTGGAAATTCGCTGTAATTCGGAAATTCGCTGTAATTCGGAAATTCGCTGTAATTCGGCAATTGCGGTAATTCGGAAATTCGCGGTAATTCGGAAATTTGGAAATTCGCGGTAATTCGGAAATTCGCTGTAATTCGGAAATTCGCTGTAATTCGGCAATTGCGGTAATTCGGAAATTCGCGGTAATTCGGCAATTGCGGTAATTCGGAAATTCGGCAATGGGAGCAGACGAAAATCCGAAATTCGGAAATCCGAAAATTGGAAAAAACTAAGAATATTTGAAATAATAACTAACTAATAACTATTAAATTATAGGTATTGGAATTTCATTGAAAGTTTGGTTGTTAATGAACTTAAATATGAAATTTAGCACTAATAGTCATTTTTTCTAGAAAATTTCAATACCTATATTTAATAGTTATTTATTATTATTTCAAATATTCTTTTTTATTTCCGAAATTCGGAAATAAGGAAGAACATTTGAGATAATAAGTTATTAATTTATAATTTTTACTTATTATAAATTATAATAAGCTATTTTTATTACAAATGTTTTTCCTTATTTCCGACTTTTGCAGTGTGTGACTGTATATATGCATACTGTATGTATGTGTGTGTGTGCATAGTGGGTGTGTATATACTGTGTGTATATTGGATGTATATTGTATGTATACTGTGTGTATATTGTATGTATATTGTATGTATACTGTGTGTATATTGGATGTATATTGTATGTATACTGTGTGTTTACATACAATATAAGCACAGTATATACACACCCAGTATACACACACACATACATACAGTATGCATATATACAGTCACACACTGCAAAAGTCAGAAATAAGGAAGAACATTTGAAAAAATAATAGCTTATTATAATTCATAATTAGTGTTGAGCGAACCCGGACTGTAAAGTTCGGGTCCATACCGAACTTTTGGGTGTCCGGGACCCGAACCCGGACTTTTCAAAAAAAAGTCCGGGTCCGGGGTTCTGGTAATTTTACTAAAAGTTCTGAAAATTGCTGTAAAAAAGTCCTGGAAAGTCCTAGAGGTCTGCAAAAGGAAGGAAAATGGGGGTAAGGGTGGGACAAGTGCCCTACAAAGAAATGGGGACAGGGAAATAACTAAAAGCATTTTAAAAAAAAAAATCAAAAATGGAGGTGGATGTGGACCATCTTCAAACTGTGTCTGAAAAGTATTAATTAACGGTAGAAGCCATATCACTGTTCTAAAATCATCTTCAAACTGTGTCAAAAAAGTATAAATAAGCCGGGGGAACCCATATCACTGTTCTACAATCATCTGGAAACTGTGTGTTAAACTTTAACTAAAACCGGGAGAAACCATACTACTGTTCTGCAAGCATCTGGAAACTGTGTGTTAAACTTAAACTGAAACCGGGAGAAACCATACTACTGTTCTACAATCATCTGGAAACTGTGTGTTAAACTTTAACTAAAACCAGGAGAAACCATACTATTGTTCTGCAAGCATCTGGAAACTGTGTGTTAAACTTAAACTAAAACCGGGAGAAACCATACTACTGTTCTGCAAACATCTGGAAACTGTGTTAAACTTTAACTAAAAGCGGGAGAAACCATACTACTGTTCTACAAGCATCTGGAAACTGTGTGTTAAACTTTAACTAAAACAGGGAGAAACCATACTACTGTTCTACAAGCATCTGGAAACTATGTGTTAAACTTTAACTAAAACCTAGTGAACCCATATCACTGTTCTAAAATCATCTAAAAACTGTGTGTGAAATTATAGCAGAGCGAACCCATATCACTGTTTTAAAATCATCTAAAAACTGTGTGTGAAACTATAGCAGAGCGAACCCATATCCCCTTTCTTCTCTCTGCTATAGTTTCACACACAGTTTTTAGATGATTTTAGAACAGGGATATGGTTTCCCCCGCTTTTAGTTAAAGTTTAATACACAGTTTCCAGATGCTTGCAGAACAGTAGTATGGCTTCTCCCGGTTTTAGTTAAAGTTTAACACACAGTTTCCAGATGCTTGTAGAACAGTAGTATGGTTTCTCCCGGTTTTAGTTAAAGTTTAATACACAGTTTCCAGATGCTTGCAGAACAGAAGTATGGTTTCTCCCGCTTTTAGTTAAAATTTAACACACAGTTTCCAGATACTTGCAGAACACTAGTATGGTTTCTCCCGGTTTTAGTTAAAGTTTAATACACAGTTTTCAGATGCTTGCAGAACAGTAGTATGGTTTCTCCCGCTTTTAGTTAAAGTTTAACACACAGTTTCCAGATGCTTGCATAACAGTAGTATGGTTTCTCCCGGTTTTAGTTTAAGCTTAACACACAGTTTCCAGATGCTTGCAGAACAGTAGTATGGTTTCTCCTGGTTTTAGTTAAAGTTTAACACACAGTTTCCAGATGATTGTAGAACAGTGATATGGGTTCTCCCGGCTTATTTATACTTTTTTGACACAGTTTGAAGATGATTTTAGAACAGTGATATGGCTTCTACCTTTAATTAACACTTTTCAGACACAGTTTGAAGATGGTCCACATCCACCTCCATTTTTGATTTTTTTTTTTAAAAATGCTTTTAGTTATTTCCCTGTCCCCATTTCTTTGTAGGGCACTTGTCCGACCCTTGCCCCCATTTTCCTTCCTTTTGCAGACCTCTAGGACTTTCCAGGACTTTTTTACAGCAATTTTCAGAACTTTTAGTAAAATTGCCAGAACCCCGGACCCGAACCCGGACTTTTTTTGAAAAGTCCGGATTGGGGTCCGGGTCCCGGACACCCAAAAGTTCAGTACGGACCGGAACTTTACAGTCCGGGTTCGCTCAACTCTACTTATTATGAATTATAATAAGCTATTATTTTTTCAAATGTTCTTCCTTATTTCCGACTTTTGCAGTGTGTGACTGTATATATGCATACTGTATGTATGTGTGTGTGCATGCTGGGTGTGTATATACTGTGCTTATATTGTATGTAAACACACAGTATACATACAATATACATCCAATATACACACAGTATATACACACCCAGTATGCACACACACATACATACAGTATGCATATATACAGTCACACACTGCAAAAGTCAGAAATAAGGAAAAACATTTGAAATAATAATAGCTTATTATAATTTATAATAAGTAAAAATTATAAATTAATAACTTATTATTTCAAATGTTCTTCCTTATTTCTGAATTTGGAAATAAAAAAGAATATTTGAAATAATAATAAATAACTATTAAATATAGGTATGGAAATTTTCTTGAAAGTATGACTATTAGTGCTAAATTTCATATTTAAGTTCATTAACAGCCAAACTTTCAAGGAAATTCCAATACCTAAAATTTAATAGTTATTAGTTAGTTATTATTTCAAATATTCTTAGTTTTTTTTCAATTTTCGGATTTCTGAATTTCCGAATTTCGGATTTTCGCCTGTTCCAATTGCCGAATCTCCGAATTACCGCAATTGCCGAATTACCTCGAATTTCCGAATTACCGCAATTGCGGAATTACCGCGAATTTCCGAATTACCGCGAATTTCCGAATTAACAAAATTGCCGAATTACCGCGAATTTCCGAATTACCGCGATTCGGAAAAACGAATATACGGAAAAATTCGGAAATTGAAAATTCGGAATTCGTCCGAATTGCCGAATTTTGCAAAATTCGGTAAAAACGAAATTCGGAACGAAACGAATTGCACAAGCTTAATAACCACTGAAAGCCGTTGATTGACGGCGACCCGGCGCGAAGTGGTTAAATACCTCCTGGCTCCTCCTCTTCTAGAGTGCTCTGTAGGAGAGCCGCTCTCCCTCGGGGGCACTCGTGCGGGCGCGCTCCCGTGTCCTGCCGCTGGACGGAGATGAGCATGGAGGTTTTTCACCCTTAATGCATTGAGGGTTTACAACCCCTTTAAGGCAACAGAAACATTTTTTATAGTACCTCTCTAAAGCGTCGTACACACGGGACGACGATCGTACGTACGATCGTCTCAAATCGTATGTTGGATAACGTAACTTGCATACTGACTGCACTACACGATCGTACGACCACAGAAAGAACGTTCAGGTGCATGTAATTAGCATCCGGCCGTTCCTGACTTCGGAGCATGCGTGTTTTGCACAATACAACTTGTTGTACCAACTGCTCTGTACACACGATACAACGGTCGTATGAGCGCTTGTTGGTACGACCAAGTTTTCTAGTTTGCTCATACAACTCCCCTTGTAAGACCGTCGTATGTCGGCTGTTCTAATCGCACATACGAACGATCGATTTCGCATACAAAGGTCCTTAGTACGACCTGTTGTATACGACCGTCGTCCCATGTGTGCGAGGCTTTAGTGTAGACACAACAATCCTCTCTCGATCTTCCCTATAACAGATCGAAGCTTTAGGTTTTGACCCCTGGTCCATTTGAAGCAGGAATGCTCTCACTTACCTATATATTCTTTCATGATCTGTGGGTAGTCTCCATTGAAAAGAGGGTTAGCAAACCATCCAAAATTAAATTGAACAAATCTCTCCGCAGCTTCAATATCCTTCTGGCTGGAGACGTCCACAGGTTCACCCCATTCTGTAGTCAGGGAGATTCCAAGCATTCCTAAAGAGGAGAGAGCAATCCACACACACATTGTACTTCTCAGCAATAGAAGAAACGACATTTGTGTACGCAGAGGCGTCACTAGAACCTTCAGGGCCCCCGTACAAGAAATTATGAAGGGCCCCTCTGACCCCTGGCCAGGGCCCTTGCCTCTTCCCACTGATCCTGGGGCCCTTTACTCCCATCGCTGGGCACTTTATTACGGTACGGCAGCAGGGCCCTTTCAAAAGTTCTGCAGGGGGTCCCCTTTACTGCCATCTTCAGGCCTCCCCATGGTGGTGAAATGCCAGGGCCCGGTCACAATTGCAACCCTGATAATTCCCTCACTGCTGTCAGTAGTTTTTAATTTTTATTTTAATTTTATTATTTCTTTTACAATTTTATTTTTATTATTTTTTTAGGAGCCCTGTTGGGGGGCTTTGATGAGATATCAGGGGGTCTAAACAAACCTCAGCCCTCAATCTCCATCTCTGTAGCCTCAGCTGCACAGAATGAATGGACAGGAATAGCTGTGCACTGAGCCTCCCATTCATTCAGAAATGGAAGTATAGTAAAAACTGTTTACTATGCTTCAGTTGTGAATGAACCAATTGGCACCAATCACTGACTCTGTCCATTCAGAAAAGGAAGGAGCCGGTAAATGACAAATTTACTAACCCGTTCCCATCTCTCCATCATGACTCATCTTCTACAGGAGGGGGGGAAGACAGCAGCTCTGTGGGGGGGACCAGGGAAGCGCACAGGGACCCTGGGAACAGCAGAAGATAAGTAAACTGGATAGGAGGGGTGGCGGGGGCAGCATAGAAGAACCAATCTCCTGCATTAGGAGGAAAATGGAGGAGATTGGTTCCTCTAAATCAGGGGTAGGCAACCTGGGGCCCTCCAGATGTTGCAGAACTACAAGTCCCATCATGCCTCAGGGAGTAATTGTAACTGCCAGCCTTGCAATGCCTCATGGGAAATGTAGTTCCACAACAGCTGGAGGGCTACTGGTTGCCTACCCCTGCTCTAAATGCTGCCCCCGCCATCCCTCCTATCCAGGTGTACAAGGGAGATGCATGGGCCCCCTGGAGCACGGGGCCCGGTTGCAATTGCAACCCCTGTAGTTACCCCCTTGTATACGGTAAGATGATTTGTGAAGTTTCACAATTCTGTGCATATATATTTTTTTTCAAATATTTAATTTAGGCCCCTTTCCCACGGGGCGGATTCTGCTGGGATCAGCAGGAGATCTGTGAGCTGATTGGATCAGAGCATGCGGATGACACATCCGTGTCTGCTCAGTTTCTGCAGAGTGGACACAGACAGAGCCTGCTCTGCTCTATGGGCGGCCAGGAGTAAGCTGTTCATTTACACCTCAGAATACAACCATGATGTAGAGCAAAATAAATAAAAAAATATTAAAGAAGTAGAAAAATAAATAAAAGTCCAAACTTCTGATGATCAATAGTCCATCACCATTGTGTTACATACACTATATTGTCAAAAGTATTGGGACACCTGCCTTTACATGCACATGAACTTTAATGGCATCCCAGTCTTAGTCCGTAGGTTTCAATATTGAGTTGGCCCACCCTTTACAGCTATAACAGCTTCACCTCTTCTGGGAAGGCCGTCCACAAGGTTTAGGAGTGTCTATGGGAATGTTTGACCATTCTTCCAGAGGTCAGGCACTGATGTTGGA
>BLSH010035408.1:505899-522824 GCA_018402905.1 Glandirana rugosa
AAGTAAATGAAGAAGCTGCGTCTGTCAGTGAACGTAAGGAGAAAAAGGGATTTTATTAAAACTTACCGTAAAATCCTTTTCTCCGAGTTCACTGACAGACGCAGCACCCACCCCTCTGGGCTCTGCTTTGGTACGGCTTGTGTACGAACTGGAGAGCTATGCTGTGAGGGGGTTTGATGTAGGAAGAGAGGACGGCCCCCAAGGGAGGGGCCAGCTGATCTTTTCCCTGCCTAGTTAACTCCTAGTTGGACGAACATAAAACCCCATGAAGTAAATGAAGAAGCTGCGTCTGTCAGTGAACTAAGTTATTTCCCTGTCCCCATTTCTTTGTAGGGCACTTGTCCGACCGTTACCCCCATTTTCCTTCCTTTTGCAGACCTCTAGGACTTTCCAGGACTTTCTTACAGCCATTTTTGTGCCTAAAAGTTTGGGTCCCCATTGATTTCAATGGGGTTTGGGGTCCGGGTCAAAGTTCGGGTTCTGTCCTGACCCGAACCCGGACTTTGTCCCGTAGTTCGGCCGAACCAGCAGAACCCAAACTTCCAGAGGTTCGCTCAACTCTACTCCCAATGACACTGATTGGGCACAGTTTCTCCCAATGACACCAATATTGGGCAAAATTCCTCCCAATGACACCAACATTGGGGAGCAATTCCTCCCAATGACACCAACGATGTGCCACAATCCCTCCCAGTGACTCCAACAAAGGGGCACAATTCCTCCCAATGACACCAACGATTGGGCACAGTCCCTCTCAATGACACCAACAATGGGGCACAATCCTTCTTACTGACAGCAAAGATGGGGCTTTTGTTTACTCCCACTGATGCCTAGACATTTTCTACTCCCGATGGTCATGATCCGGCCCCCAAAGCTCTGCAGGACAGTTGTTTAGAAAGTTTGGAGACCTCTGATATAAAAGATAAGAGAAACAAGCCGTAAGCAGATCTAGTAGCTGCAGATATAATAAAACAAAACTACATCAGTGATAGTCACACACCATGGGACTTTCAGAAGCTCTCTCTGTAGGTCACATCACTGCCTACCCCAGCGAGGTCCATCAGATTCCAGAGACTCAAATCTCTCCACCCAGGCCTCTCGCAGCTCAAAGCCTGAAATACAAAGACGTCAGCAGATCTTTTACATATTCATAAATTCCTGCAACAATTAGCGGTCTCAATGGCCTGCGCACAGGGTGTGCCGGTTGTGCCTGGGCACAGCCTAATCACCTTGTGCGGTATTTACCCCTGCTTCCTGGCTCCCCCTGTCTCCCCCTTGCAGTGCTGCCAGATTCCCTCCTCTCCCTCCGGCTGCTGGGGGGGTGTTTCAGGATTAAGAGCGGGGTAAGGGGCCGGTAAATATTTTGTTGGCTTTTGCCTGTGAGCACGGAGGGAGCGCTTTAAATTTTTTTTTTCTTATTTATTTTACTTTGTATTTGTGCACTGTCCTTTTATTTCTTTTTTGATCACTTTTATTCCTATTACAAGGAATGTAAACATCCACATCCACATAAATAAAAAAATATACCCGGTATTGCTACACTATTGCTTGTAACCCGCCTTATTGCCCCGTGGGGCTATTCCCCCTCATTTTGTTCTGTTTTGTCTGTCATGCCATCTGAACTTTGTTCCATTCTGGTATTTTCAATAAAATATTTGAACAAGAAAAAATGTAATTATTATTAGTTATACAAATATATAAAAAGATATACAGTAAAACCTTGGTTTGAGAGCGTTTTGCGAGACAAGCTAAATTTTTAAACAAATGATGACTTGCGTCAGGAAAAGACTGTTTTTTAGCCTTTCCGCGGTGGTGACTACTTCTGTGTGACTTCCTGTTCCTGTGACCCCGGCTATTCCTTTGGACCTGTTGATATCTGTTTGCATCTGACCCCGGCTTGTCTACGACCACCCGTTTGCCTGCTCCCTCTGTACTTCTGTTGCCAGCACGTTGCCGACCCTGCCTGTACCCGACCATCCTTTTGCCTGATCCCGTTGTACCGCACCGCCTGCCAGTTGCCAACCCGGACTGAACCACTACTCTCCTGTCTTGCACGAGCTACCTTGGACTTCTCCTTACCACCTGAAGATTGTCCAGCCCTCATGCCCCCCTGTGCTCCAGAGCTCCCTGTTCACACTACCAGGGGTTCTCGAATCAGGGCCGCAAGAGAGGTTGCCCCCGCATAAGCCAGACTCATCCACCAGGTACGTGACAACTTGATATAAGAGTAGCGTCACGTCACCACCGAGTATAAAAGAGAAGAGAGCACCTCTAAGTGTAGCAATGTGGTTACATTTAATGAAGGTGCAACATTTAGCAACTCACATGGTTGATGATTAAAAGAGGCAAATCTAAGAATGCAGGCATCCGCGGTAAAGCTGTCCACATAGACCGTCCTCTGCACTGCCATCAATGTCATCCCTTCCACTCTGTGCCCCATGAGTGCTTCAAGCCTTGCGTTCAGATCACTCTTCTGCAGGGTCATCTTCCTGGTCACGATTGCAGACAGACTGTGAGAGCCGGAGGTACGGAGGACGGTCTATATGGACAGCTTTACCCCGAATGCCTGCATACTTAGATTTGCCTCTTTTAATCATCAACCATGTGAGTTGATAAATGTTGAACCTTCATTAAATGTAACCACATTGCTACACTTAGAGGCGCCTCTCTTCTCTTTTATACTCTGTAGCTCCTGCTGGATTTTGCTTCTAATCCCCTTGTGGAGGCGGCCATTTGTGGATGGACATTTTATGGATACACAACCTATCACATTGCTTTGCTATAATCTTTTTATATGGACTATAAACTGAAAGACTTATGAATAAATGGTTGTGGAACGAATCATCTGAGCTTCCATTATTTCTTATGGGGAAATTCGCTTTGATATACAAGTGCTTTGGATTACAAGCATGTTTCCAGAACAAATTATGCTTGCAATCCAAGCTTTTGTACAAAAGGACCCTCTGGCAATTCAAAGCTACATTAATATTATGTATACATGTATGTGGTCTACGGGTTTCACGGGATCCTCCGCATCTTCAGGACCATACAGGTATCGTAAATGCTTTATAGATGATGCAATATTCCCAATGCACACGTTCCTGCACAGATGGCTTTATTCAAATGCGGGTGCTGAAGCGAACAATGGCTGGAACCGCATATCATCAGAGCAGGTGATGTCACCAGCACACCAGTCACATGCCTGATGAAGGGGTCCTGCGTGGCTCCGAAACGTCGCTCTCACTGTAACTATGTGATCACTGATTAAAGCTTTGGATTCATTTTTGGAGATCTTGGTGTGCTGGTGACATCACTTGCTCTGCTTTATTCAGAAAAGAACAGAAAAAAGTATTACAACGCAGTCAATATAAACAAATACATATAATCCATATTTAGAGCATAATTACAAATTCAAAATACATTCAGTGGTTGCAGAGAGGGGGAAGAGGGAGGGGACGGTGAGGATAAACAAAAAACAAACAAAGAAAAAGAAAAACAACCAAACCCCAAATGTTCTCTATATTTCAAAAAAATATTCATTTTTTCCCCCCTCGCCCTCCCCTCACTCCAATCACTAAATGTATTTTGAATTTTAATTATGCTCTAAATATGGATTATATGTATTTGTTTTTGTTTATATTTGACTGCGTTGTAATTCTTTTTTTTATGTTCTTTTCTTAATCACAGCCTTATGTATAAAGCATTCATGATACATGTATGGTCCTGAAGAAGAGGGGGATCCCACGAAATGCATAGACCACATACCAATGCATGTATACATAATAATAATAATGTAGCTCTGAATTACTGGAAGGTTCTTTTGTACAAAAGTTTTTTAAAGGAATATATAGCATATCTTTTTATATATTTGTATAACAAAATTAACTTACAATTTTTATTTATGTGTATGTTCTCATTTGGCATATATACATTTCTACAAATTTACCAATATATCTATGGCAGTGTTTCTCAACCGGGGTTCCACGGAACCCTGGGGTTCCGCCAGAAGTCCCCAGGGGTTCCGCCACGATCTGCCGTTCATCACATGCAGATGAACGGCGGATCAAATCCCCGCATAGCTGACAGGCTGCAGTGAAGAGATCACTGACATCACTGTCCCGTGCCGATCACAGCCGCCCCTCCCCTCCATCCCAGGTGCCTGTGTGTGACATCACTCGGGAGGGACGGGAGAGGGGAGCGGGCGGGAATCTGGCATTCCGATCATTCCGGGCATTGCAGCGGCATTCCTGCACCTTCCCTGAGCTACTCTGCATGAGAAAAATTACTAAAGATACCAGTAATGTGCCCACCAGTTTCCTCCTTTCCCCCTATGCTGTTCCCTCCTGGAGCCCTAGATTCTATGGGATGATGCCAATGTGAACTTATTATAAAGTTACACGGTGCGTCACCCGTTAAAATTTAGCAGAATGTAAACATCCTTTGTAATAGAAATAAGCATGACAGGTCCCCTTTATTGAGAGATCTGGAGTCAAAAAGACCCCGGATCTCTCCTTTACCTTTAAAAGCAAAAGATTAAAAAAAAAAACATTTTTTGATCTTTTGCTTAAAAAAAAATATGTTTACTTCCACCTTGGACCGGAAGTGACGTCATGACGTTGCTCGGGTCCTCCAAGGCCATAGAGGCGATCAAAGACAATCTGGTCTTTGATCCCCTCTGGGACCAGCCGGCCGCACTGTCGGATCGTTCCTTGGGCCAGTTTGAACGGTTATCCACAAAAACACAGGCGAGCGTTTTGGGGGGGGGGGGTGTTGGTTGGGAGTGGTCCACCTTTATTGGTAAACCACTTCACTGTGCAGGCCAGTCAAGTTCCTCCACCCCAAACTCGCTTATCCATGTCTTTATGGACCTTGCTTTGTGCAGTGGTGCGTAGTCTTGTTGGAACAGGGAGGGTCCATCCCCAAACTCTTCCCACAAAGTTGGGAGCATGAAATTATCCAAAATGTCTTGGTATGCTGAAGTCTTAAGAGTTCCCTTCACTGGAACTAAGAGGCCGAGCCCAACCCCTGAATAACAAACCCTCACCATAATCCCCCCCTCCACCAAATGATTTGGAGCAGTGCACAAAGCAAGGTCCATAAAGACATGGATGAGCGAGTTTGGGGTGGAGGAACTTGACTGGCCTGCACAGGGAAGTGGTTTACCAGGGTTATGGCTGAAGCTATCAGCCATAACCCCTACATTTTTTTTTTCAGCCGGAGTCTTTCTCATTAAAGCTGGACCACTCCCAACCAACCCCCCCAAACCCTCCTGGCCTCAACCCGATAGATCACCTTTGGGATGAATTAGAGCGGAGACTGCGAGCCAGGCCTTCTCATCCAACATCAGTGCCTGACCTCACAAATGCTCTTCTGGAAGAACGGTCAAATATTCCCATAGACACTCCTAAACCTTGTGGACGGCCTTCCCAGAAGAGGTGAAGCTGTTATAGCTGCAAAGGGAGGGCCAACTCAATATTGAACCCTATGGACTAAGACTGGGATGCCATTAAAGTTCATGTGCGTGTAAAGGCAGGTGTCCCAATACTTTTGACAATATAGTGTATGAAATTTATGATCATTAGTACCTGAGTGGTATAATTGGATAATCATACACCTGACTCTAATCCTACAAATCCCTGACTTTGTGTAAGTGTGAGAACTGATGCTGGTTTGAAGCCAAAGGGTGGTCACACCAAATATTGATTTGATTTTTCCTTCTGTTCACTCACTTTTGCATTTTGTAAATTGGTAAAAACAATCAATTAAAATATATATTTTTGAAAGCATTCTTACTTTACAACATTTCTTTACACCTGCCTATAACATCTGCACAGTACTGTACATCCGGGTGCTTTGCTTTCCTTCATGTCCAGTCTGTTCTCTAGTAGGAAACGAATTTAGGAACTTCTCCGGTTCTAAGTGTTGCAAATGTTCCACCCGGAATAAAATAAATGGTTTTGGATGCACCAAACATAAATATTAAAATCCACTATCATCCATGGATGACTCCACTATCCTAGATCAAGACTGGCATGAGGGTTGGTTGTGTTTATCTCTAAATCCAAGGTCCAGCTTACCTCCCCTGGTCAAGGATGTCCTTCCTATGTTCTTCTCGCAAACTCAGCTCCAGCCAATTGTCCCGTAGGCGAATCTCAGTGAGAAGGTTGGAAAGTCAGAGAAGAGTCTGGTCCTGATGTTCTCTAGCTGCAGCAAAACCCCAAACAAAACAGAACTATCGAGGCCGGAGAAATTAGCTGAGGCCCACAGAACGTACAGAAAAGGCTGCTGGGAGTGAGTGGCTGGTCAGTGGGCGCAAAGCACTGTGGGCTGCTAAACTTCTATTAGGAGGCATTGTCCTACCTAGACTAAGACTGTGCGACCCAGCAAATGTTTTCTAGTCGTCTCTCATTCCACAACTACGTTCATGGCTGGCCTGCTACTCACATTGATAGATGAGAAATGACTGACAGATAAATAGAACCATACATACAGTATCTCACAAAAATAGGTACGCCCCTCACATTTGTGTAAATATTTTATTCTACCTTTTCATGTGACAACTCTGAGGAAATGACACTTTGCTACAATGTAAAGTAGTGAGTGTACAGCTTGTATAACAGTGTAAATTTGCTGTCCCCTCAAAATAACTCAACACACAGCCATTTATGTCTAAACTGCTGGCAACAAAAGTGAGTACACCCCTAAGAGAAAATGTCCAAATTGAGCCAAATTAGCCATTTTCCCTCCCCGATGTCATGTGACTCGTTAGTGTTACAAGGTCTCAGGAGTGAATGAGGAGCAGGTGTGTTAAATTTGGTGTTATCGCTCTCACTCTCTCATACTGGTCACTGGAAGTTAAACATGGCACCTTATGGCAAAGAACTCTCTGAGGATCTTAAAAAAAGAATTGTTCCTCTACATAAAAATGGCCTAGGATGTAAGAAGATTGCCAAGACCCTGAAACTGACCTGCAGCACGGTGGCCAAGACCATACAGTGATTTAACAGGGCAGGTTCCATTCAGAACAGCGCGTCACCATGGTCGACCAAAGACATTGAGTGCACGTGCTCAGCGTCACATCCAGAGGTTGTCTTTGGGAAATAGAAGTATGAGTGCTGCCAGCATTGCTGCAGAGGTTGAAGGGGTGGGGGGTCAGCCTGTCAGTGCTCGGACCATACGCCGCACACTGCATCACATTGGTCTGCATGGCTGCTGTCCCAGGAGGAAGTCTCTTCTAAAGATGATGCACCAGAAAGCCCGCCAACAGTTTGCCGAAGACAAGCAGACTAAGGACATGGATTACTGGAACCATGTCCTGTGGTCTGATAAGACCAAGATAAACTTATATGGTTCAGATGGTGTCAAGCGTTTGTTGTGGCAACCAGGTGAGGAGTACAAAGACAAGTGTGTCTTGCCAACAGTCAAGCATGGTGGTGGGAGTTTTAATGGTCTGGGGCTGCATGAGTGCTGCTGCCACTGGGGAGCTACAGCTCATTGAGGGAACCATGAATGCCAACATGTACTGTGACCTACTGAAGCAGAGCATGATCCCCTCCCTTCAGAGACTGGGCTGCAGGGCAGCATTCCAACATAACGACCCCAAATACCTCCAAGACGACCACTGCCTTGCTAAAGAAGCTGAGGGTAAAGGTGATGGACTGGCCAAGCATCTCCAGACCTAAACCCTATTGAGCATCTGTGGGGCTCCTCAAATGGAAGATGGAGAAGCGCAAGGTCTCTAACATCCACCAGCTCTGTGATGGCGTCATGGAGGAGGGGAAGAGGACTCCGGTGGCAACCTGTGAGGCTCTGGTGAACTCCATGCCCAAGAGGGCTAAGGCAGTGCTGGAAAATAATGGTGGCCACAAAAAATATTGACACTTTGAGCCCAATTTGGACATTTTCACTTAGGGGTTGTCTAAGCAACTGGTGTGACCAGAAATGTGTGAACTGCAACAAAGAATGCCAGACACAAGCATAAATGAATAAGGTGATTTATTAAAAAAGATAAGTGAATAGTGATCTAAATGCACATCTAATATAACAAACAGTGTAACCAACCAAATAACAGAAATAGTGAAAACTGCCTAAATAGGTAAAGGGAAATGTCCAAACCGTAAACGAAGGCAGGCCAGGGTCATGCACGGGAGATCATTCGGAGGGAGCAGGGAGCAGGACAAGACAGGAACAGGGAGCAGATGCTGGGGAACGCTGGGGGGAAGATCAGGCTGCAGACAAGGGTCCAGGAGCAGGTTCAGGGGTTCAGGTACAGGATACAGAGGCACATAGAGGAATGCCAAGGCACCCAGCATATGGCAGACAAGGTTTATATGTCCTTCCTGTACAAGCATCAGGTGGTAACTCATGAACCTCTGATTGCTGGGAGACACCTGCTGGTGGCCACTGGAACTGCAGCCCATGGATCCAGGAGCCACAGTGCCATCAACAGGTAAGCCCTTTACTGACATCTGCTGGTGGACAACGGAACTGCAGCCCATGGATCCCTGAACCACAACGCCACCAGCTGAAGGGACTATTCCTGACAGGGGTGTACTCACTTTTGTTGCCAGCAGTTTAGACATTAATGGCTGTGTGTTGAGTTATTTTGAGGGGACAGCAAATTTACACTGTTATACAAGCTGTACACTCACTACTTTACATTGTAGCAAAGTGTCATTTCTTCAGTGTTGTCACATGAAAAGATAGAATAAAATATTGACAAAAATGTGAGGGGTGTACTCACTTTTGTGAAATACTGTAGAAAACTAATAAAAACATTCCATACAATACATTTGCACCCATTTGTGTGAAAAGGACATGACTTTCAATGTTATATTGCTGTTTACACGCTTTTGATTCTACGTGTTTCGCCATGAGGCTTCTTCAGGAAAAAAATGTGGAATCTCATCTACTAAATAAGTTAACAAATATATCAACAAAAAATTCATAAACATGATTGCAATACACATATACAGACTCTAAATATATTCCAAAAGAACAAAGTATACAGATGCATCCCCCTAGGACTGGCAAAAGTCCCCAAGATATTGGTACCTACCTCAAAGTAATGAGGAAATGAAGCCAAGTTATGGCAGGGTCATGATAGAGGAGCAAATTTTGATGGCCTTGCACGTCCAACCAACTGTAGTAGATCGCCCACATAAGCCGGATCTCCCGCAGGGAAGGGTATGAAGTCAGAAGATGTATACAAAAATAGTATTGATACTATTTCTAGGTTCTACAAAGTATTCACTCAGGGGGGCTGAATACAAATGCCTCCCACACTTTTCACAGATTTATTTGTAAGAAATTCTGAAAACCATTTATCATTTTCCTTCCTCTTCACAATTATGAGGCACTTTGTGTCGGTCTATCACATAAAATCCCAATAAAATCCATTTATGTTTTTTGGTTGTAACATGACAAAATGTGGAAAATGTCAAAGGGTATGAATACTTTTTCAAGTCACTGTACCTAACCATTAGCTTCTTAAAGTGGTTGTAAACCCTTCCATATACCAAATGAAGTGACCGGCTTCAGGTGATACACAGAGAATAAACAAATCCTCCTACATGAGTTTTACTTGTTAATCTACGCCAATCTTTCCCTTACATCCATTCAAAGTGCAGAATTTGCACAGGATCTCTCAGCTCTGAAAAGCAGGGGGCGGGGAGCTGAAATGACATCAGTGAGGAGAGCTCTGAGAGCTGATTGGAGGGAAGGGACACACCCCTTTCACACAGTACAGAGCTGAGGCTGTCAATCACAGGCTGTGCCATCCCCTGCCACATTGTTTCTCTTGGTGCCAGAAAAACTTGTCTAAAGTGACTGATAGCAGAGGAAGGAGGCAGCAGAGAGAAATGACACTTAGTGCTCTGGACTGAGACAAGTACACACTATAGAGGGATATGCTTTGTTCATATTTCATGTCTGAGGTTTACAACCACTTTAAGAGATTAGGTAAATTGTACATATAGTAAAAAAAAGTCAAAGCCAAAGTTATATCAAAGTCAATGCTTGCAAAATAGTATTAAAAGTTGTTGGAAAATGTGAAAGATTTATCTTTTGGGAAAATAGCCGGTGTTAGCATTGCAGGGTCACATCACACAAACAGCATGCCGAGGCATTAATTCAATTAGAGACACTCTCCACCTAAGCAGTCTTCTAAGGTCATATCCTCTGCCAGGGATCACATAGCAGGCGATTTAAATAAATGGATGATTTAATGAAACAAATAAATAATAATGAGAAACGCAAGACTATATGGTCAGTCATGTCTGTTCCCACATTATTGTTCCCTGAAGAAGACTATATGGTCAGTCATGTCTGTTCCCACATTATTGTCCCCTGAAGAAGACTATATGGTCAATCATGTCTGTTCCCACCTTATTGTCCCCTGAAGAAGACTATATGGTCAGTCATGTCTGTTCCTACCTTATTGTCCCCTGAAGAAGACTAATAATCAGAAACGCAAGGCTATATACAGTTTGGTTTCAATGTAAACTGTATACTAGCGGACGTGCCAGAAATACTTTATCTAGGCAGCTGGTAGTCTCTATTGATCAGTCAGGCATGCAACCAACAACAGGTGGCGCTGTCTCCTTATATGTGTCAATTGTAGGAAAAAGTGCTCATGCTGCACATCAAATAAAAAATAAAATCTCTCAAACGTTTCTAAACAATAATAAAGGCTCTTGTGTCAGTAATCAAAAACAAAAAAGAGTATCTCCCATGGGATTTTGTTGCAGCAAATAGGAAAAGTTTACTTGTACAATATGATAAAAATGTATTAATTATGGTCTATACCAGGAATATGCAATTAGCGGACCTCCAGCTGTTGCAGAACTACAAGTCCCATGAAGCATAGCAAGACTCTGACAGCCACAAGCATGATACCCAGAGGCAGAGGCATGATGGGACTTGTAGTTTTGCAACAGCTGGAGGTCCGCTAATTGAATAACCCTGGTCTATACAGTCCAATTCCTAGTCTAATATACAATAAAGTATTATGCGACAAGCAGAGAGAACACGTACATGATCTTATTGTATAACCACCAATAATTTTCAAACGTGTTTCGACTAAATATAGTCTTCAGAGGACAATAAGGTGGGAACACACATGGTTGACCTGATAGACCTTTATAAACGGTCAGGGTCACTTGTCAAAATGGGCTCTCTGGAGGATCCCTTGGGCCGTATTCACTTTTAAATACTCTTAAATACAATACATCCATGTTCATATGCTTAACTATCCTGGACTAGTTATACATGGTGGACTTTGTTTTGATTGCCTCCATTTTGACTATCTTTGATCCTCTGTTAGTCTTTAATACAACCTCCACACTGGGACCCGAGACGCACTACGATAATTTTTCTTGGCTCTATTATTTCAGTCATGTCTGTTCCCACCTTATTGTTCCCTGAAGAAGACTATATGGTCAGTCATGTCTGTTCCCATCTTATTGTCCCCTGAAGAAGACTATATGGTCAGTCGTGTCTGTTCCCACCTTATTGTTCCCTGAAGAAGACTATATGGTCAGTCATGCCGGTTCCCACCTTATTGAACCCTGAAGAAGACTATATGGTCAGTCATGTCTGTTCCCACATTATTGTTCCCTGAAAAAGACTATATGGTCAGTCATGTCTGTTCCCACATTATTGTTCCCTGAAAAAGACTATATGGTCAGTCATGTCTGTTCCCACATTATTGTTCCCTGAAGAAGACTATATGGTCAGTCATGTCTGTTCCCACATTATTGTCCCCTGAAGAAGACTATATGGTCAATCATGTCTGTTCCTACCTCATTGTCCCCTGAAGAAGACTATATGGTCAGTCATGTCTGTTCCCACCTTATTTTCCACTGAAGAAGACTATATGGTCAGTCATGTCTGTTCCTACCTTATTGTCCCCTGAAGAAGACTAATAATAAGAAACGCAAGGCTATATACAGTTTGGTTTCAATTTAAACTGTATACTAGTGGACGTGCTAGAAATACTTTATCTAGGCAGCTGGTAGTCTCTATTGATCAGTCAGGCATGCAACCAACAACAGGTGGCGCTGTCTCCTTATATGTGTCAATCGTAGGAAAAAGTGCTCATGTTGCACATCAAATAAAAAATAAAATCTCTCAAACGTTTCTAAACAATTATAAAGGCTCTTGTGTCAGTAATCAAAAACAAAAAAGAGTATCTCCCATGGGATTTTGTTGCAGCAAATAGGAAAAGTTTACTTGTACAATATGATAAAAATTAATTAATTATGGTCTATAGTCCAGGGATATGCAATTAGCGGACCTCCAGCTGTTGCAGAACTACAAATCCCATGAGGCATAGCAAGACTCTGACAGCCACAAGCATGATACCCAGAGGCAGAGGCATGATGGGACTTGTAGTTTTGCAACAGCTGGAGGTCCGCTAATTGCATATCCCTGGTCTATACAGTCCAATTCCTAGTCTAATGTACAATAAAGTATTATGCGACAAGCAGAGAGAACATGTAAATGTTCTTATTGTATAACCACCAGTAATTTTCAAACGTGTTTTGACTAAATATAGTCTTCAGGGGACAATAAGGTGGGAACACACATGGTTGACCTGATAGACCCTTATAAACCGTCAGGGTCACTTGTCAAAATGGGCTCTCTGGAGGATCCCATGGGCTGTATTCACTTTTAAATACACTTAAATACAATACATCCATCTTCACATGCTTACCTATCCTGGACTAGTTATACATGGTGGACTTTGTTTTGATTGCCTCCATTTTGACTATCTTTGATCCTCTGTTAGTCTTTAAGACGACCTCCACACTGGGACCCGAGACGCACTACAATAATTTTTCTTGGCTCTATCATTTCAGTCATGTTTGTTCCCACCTTATTGTCCCCTGAAGAAGACTATATGGTCAATCATGTCTGTTCCCACATTATTGTTCCCTGAAAAAGACTATATGGTCAGTCATGTCTGTTCACACCTTATTGCCCCCTGAAGAAGACTATATGGTCAGTCATGTCTGTTCCCACATTATTGTCCCCTGAAGAAGACTATATGGTCAGTCATGTCTGTTCCTACCTTATTGTCACCTGAAGAAGACTATATGGTCAGTCATGTCTGTTCCCACATTATTGTTCCTTGAAAAATACTATATGGTCAATCATGTCTGTTCCCACATTATTGTTCCCTGAAAAAGACTATATGGTCAGTCATGTCTGTTCCCACCTTATTGTCCCTTGAAGAAGACTATATTGCCAATCATGTCTGTTCCCACCTTATTGTCCCCTGAAGAAGACTACATGGTCAGTCATGTCTGTTCCCATCTTACTGTCCCCTGAAGAAGACTATATGGTCAGTCATGTCTGTTCCCACCTTATTGTTCCCTGAAGAAGACTATATGGTCAGTCATGTCGGTTTTCACCTTATTGTCCCCTGAAGAAGACTATATGGTCAATCATGTCCTTTCCCACATTATTGTTCCCTGAAAAAGACTGTATGGTCAGTCATGTCTGTTCCCACATTATTGTTCCCTGAAGAAGACTATATGGTCATTCATGTCGGTTCCCACCTTATTGTCCCCTGACGAAGACTATATGGTCAATCATGTCTGTTCCTACCTTATTGTCCCCTGAAGAAGACTATATGGTCAGTTGTGTCTGTTCCCACATTATTGTCCCTTGAAGAAGACTATATGGTCAATCATGTCTGTTCCTACCTTATTGTCCCCTGAAGAAGACTATATGGTCAGTCATGTCTGTTCCCACCTTATTTCCACTGAAGAAGACTATATGGTCAGTCATGTCTGTTACTACCTTATTGTACCCTGAAGAAGACTATATGGTCAGTTGTGTCTGTTCCCACATTATTGTCCCTTGAAGAAGACTATATGGTCAATCATGTCTGTTCCTACCTTATTGTCCCCTGAAGAAGACTATATGGTCAGTCATGTCTGTTCCCACCTTATTTCCACTGAAGAAGACTATATGGTCAGTCATGTCTGTTACTACCTTATTGTACCCTGAAGAAGACTATATGGTCAGTTGTGTCTGTTCCCACATTATTGTCCCTTGAAGAAGACTATATGGTCAATCATGTCTGTTCCTACCTTATTGTCCCCTGAAGAAGACTATATGGTCAGTCATGTCTGTTCCCACCTTATTTCCACTGAAGAAGACTATATGGTCAGTCATGTCTGTTACTACCTTATTGTCCCCTGAAGAAGACTAATAATAAGAAACGCAAGGCTATATACAGTTTGGTTTCAATTTAAACTGTATACTAGCGGACGTGCTAGAAATACTTTATCTAGGCAGCTGGTAGTCTCTATTGATCAGTCAGGCATGCAACCAATAACAGGTGGCGTTGTCTCCTTATATGTGTCAATTGTAGGAAAAAGTGCTCATGTTGCACATCAAATAAAAAATAAAATCTCTCAAACGTTTCTAAACAATTATAAAGGCTCTTGTGTCAGTAATCAAAAACAAAAAAGAGTATCTCCCATGGGATTTTGTTGCAGCAAATAGGAAAAGTTTTCTTGTACAATATGATAAAAATTAATTAATTATGATCTATAGTCCAGGGATATGCAATTAGCGGGCCTCCAGCTGTTGCAGAACTACAAATCCCATGAGGCATAGCAAGGCTCTGACGGCCACAAGCATGATACCCAGAGGCAGAGGCATGATGGGACTTGTAGTTTTGCAACAGCTGGAGGTCCGCTAATTGCATATCTCTGGTCTATTCAGTCCAATTCCTAGTCTAATGTACAATAAAGTATTATGTGACAAGCAGAGAGAACGTGTACATGTTCTTATTGTATAACCACCAATAATTTTCAAACGCGTTTCGACTAAATATAGTCTTCAGAGGACAATAAGGTGGGAACACACATGGTTGACCTGATAGACCCTTATAAGCAGTCAGGGTCACTTGTCAAAATGGGCTCTCTGGAGGATCCCATGGGCCGTATTCACTTTTAAATACACTTAAATACAATACATCCGTCTTCACATGCTTAACTATCCTGGACTAGTTATACATGGTGGACTTTGTTTTGATTGCCTCCAGTTTGACTATCTTTGATCCTCTGTTAGTCTTTAAGACGACCTCCACACTGGGACCCGAGATGCACTACAATCATTTTTCTTGGCTCTATCATTTCAGTCATGTCTGTTCCCACCTTATTGTTCCCTGAAGAAGACTATATGGTCAGTCATGTCTGTTCCCACCTTATTGTCCCTTGAAGAAGACTATATGGTCAGTCGTGTCTGTCCCCATTTTATTGTCCCCTGAAGAAGACTATATGGTCAATCATGCCTGTTTCCAAATTATTGTTCCCTGAAGAAGACTATATGGTCAGTCATGTCTGTTCCCACCTTATTGTTCCCTGAAGAAGACTATATGGTCAGTCATGTCTGTTCCCACCTTATTGTCCCCTGAAGAAGTCTATATGGTCAGTCATGTCTGTTTCCAAATTATTGTTCCCTGAAGAAGACTATATGGTCAGTCATGTCGGTTCCCACCTTATTGAACCCTGAAGAAGACTATATGGTCAATCATGTCTGTTCCTACCTTATTGTCCCCTGAAGAAGACTATATGCTCAGTCATGTCTGTTCCCACCTTATTTTCCACTGACGAAGACTATATGGTCAGTCATGTCTGTTCCCACCTTATTTTCCACTGAAGAAGACTATATGGCCAATCATGTCTGTTCCCACCTTATTGTCCCCTGAAGAAGACTACATGGTCAGTCATGTCTGCTCCCACCTTATTGTGTCCTGAAGAAGACTATATGGTCAATCATGTCTGTTCTCAACTTATTGTGCCCTGAAGAAGACTATATTTCATTGAAATGTGTTGGAAAATTATTGGAGGTTATACAATAAAATAAGTGTTCGTGTTTAAAGGGATGAGGTGGTAACCCAAGATAAGTGTAAACTGCAATCAAATGAAAGTCAAAGAAATATATGTGGAGCTAAGGTATTCATTTCCCACGAAATTGTGAGTGCCAAGGAGCGCTATATGTGACTAAGGGAGCCATAGGACATGATATATAGGAATACATGCTAGAAGTATATCTATTTGAAAGATTACCCATATCACCGTGAGAAGAGGATTCGGTTACCTCACTTCCCAGGTTTGGGATTAAACCACCGCTCTGATTACAGCAGGTTCTGGTGAGCCTTTGAACCTTTGGTGGCGGATGTACATTGCTTACCAGTGCACCTGGGTGTTTGTGGTACTAATTATCTGTGAACATTGCTGCTATTATCTATATATTGCACAAGATGGACTCATTGTCTCCAAATTAATGACAATATTGTATATTTTTATTCATTATTGTTTAATTCAGCGCAGCCTTTGTTTACAATAAGATCAAGTAAAAGTTCCCTCTGCTTGTCGCATAAGACTTTATTGTACTAGGAATTGGACTGTATAGACCCCTAACACACACCGCCTCGGAAACGCGGCGCGCCGGCACTTTTCACCCCGTTTTAACCCCTTGTGGGCTGTTAAAAGTGCCGCGATCCCGCCTGCATAGCGCCACTATAACAGCGGAAAAGTGGCGCTGAAAGTAGTGGCGCTTAACCACTCCTGACCCAGTGTGAAAATAGCCTTAGTGACACCATATATGTTTTTTTTAGTACACAAGAATGACTGCGCTAACCTATGTGTAAAATATTATAAATCCCAACATGACTGTGCACGAAAAAAAATTATTATGGAACAAAACATATCATTTATAAATAAACGTCCCAGTTGGTTCCTCAAAAGTGGGTATACAGTTATTGTACTTAATGCCAGTGCCACCCAAACAACCGTGATGCGCCCCCACCTTCTGAATTGTGCACTTACCAGAATGCGGTATAATCAGGCCTGATCAGAACAGGGGTCTTTCAATCATTTGTACTGTTTACTCAGTAAAGACCC
>BLSH010035408.1:523412-547573 GCA_018402905.1 Glandirana rugosa
TGTAGTTCGTGGGCCAGTTGAATGGCCCCCAAGGTCTCCCGATCTGACCCCCTTAGACTTTTATCTTTGGGGTCATCTGAAGGCAATTGTCTATGCTGTGAAGATACGAGGTGTGCAGCACCTGAAACTACGGATACTGGAAGCCTGTGCTAGCATTTCTCCTGCGGTGTTGCTATCAGTGTGTGAAGAGTGGGAGAAGAGGGTTGCATTGACAATCCAACACAATGGGCAGCACATTGAACACATTTTATAAGTGGTCAGAAACTTGTAAATAACTCATGAAAGAATAAAGTTACGTTAAAACCAAGCACACCATTGTTTTTCTTGTGCAATTCCCAATAAGTTTGATGTGTCACATGACCCTCTTCCTATTGAAAAAACAAAAGTTGGATTCAAAATGTCAGACTTCAAAATGGCCGCCATGGTCACCACCCATCTTGAAAATTTTCCCCCCTCACATATACTAATGTGCCACAAACAGGAAGTTAATATCACCAACCATTCCCATTTTATTAAGGTGTATCCATATAAATGGCCCACCCTGTATATAAATAAATTATGCTTTGTCCCTTAGTCCAGTCAGTGTCTGACTTACCTGTTACTTGGTGTATCATCGGAATCGGCGACTCGTCAAGTTTGCAAATGGAAGTTCCGTCGCCGCCATCTTGGTACACTCGTCCGCATTAAGGATACAGTTAGAAGTCAGAGTACAGAGTGTAGCAAGATGGCGGCGGCAGCTGAACATCCCTTTCCGCGTGGTCTCTCCTTTCCCGGAAGTGACAAATACCGCTGGATGAGACAGACCCGACATACTACGGAGTCGGGTCTGTCTGTAGATTGCAGCAAGACATGCAGCGTCGCGACCCCCCTGGAAATCGGCAATCGACCCCACAGGGGGTCGCGACCCACGTGTTGAGAACCGCTGGTATAGACCATAATTAATTAATTTTTATCATATTGTACAAATAAACTTTTTCAATTTTTTATACAAAAAACACATTTGGTTTGAATTGTAATTGCTGCAACAAAATCCCACGGGAGATACTCTTTTTTGTTCTCATTTGTTGAGGGATGGAGCAGCCATGTAATCCATGTTACATTTATCTTCACCTCTTTTTTCTTGTGTCAGTAATCATAAAAAAAGTGCTCATGTGCATAACAAATGAGTATATAAATACATAAAATTAAAGCTACGTAGGAAAGTCCATCAAAAGTCCTTACATTCCAAAGCAGACTGGAGCTGTGAAATTCCTACGCACTACAATGCACCTCCATGTGAATCACCACCTCCATCTGTGCAAACTGCTTACCCGGAGTTGTTAGGCCTCATACACACGGGCGTCTGATAATAAATAAGCAAAACGTCGGGTCCGAAGTTTTTTGAAAAAATCGGCGTTTTGCATCGGCGTTAGCAAGCGTTAATAAGCGTTAGTGAGCGTCGGCGTCAATAGGCGTTTTTTAAAAAAAAAATCAGTCCTCTGCTATTTTTCAACCTAAAAACGTCGGCGTCAAAAAACGCTGGTTAACGCCGTTACGGCGTTAGTTGGCGTTTGTTGGCGTTAGTGAGCGTTTTGCGGCGTCGGTGTCAAAAAACGCCAAAACGCTACAGCCTCAGAACGCACTGGCCCTGCGTTCTAGAAACAGCTCACTAACGCCGACGCCCTCTACTGCTCACAAACGCAGGCGTTTTTAGAGGGCCATTGAATAACATGGAGAGCTGCAAAAAACGCCTACAAACGCCGGCGTCCAAAACGCCCGTGTGTATGAGGCCTTAACCTCAAAATAATAAGAGATTAATACTGCATAAAAAGCTCTCCACAATCTCCGCAGCAACAGCCCTGGCTCCCCACTAGATGGCTCTTCATACCACTTCATGGTATCTCCTCCAGATGCGCTTGTATCACTGGAGAGAAAACAAATCAAACTCCATAGCACACTATCATCCAAAACCAAGGTAAGTTAAAATGGGTATTTGCAAACATATGAGTGTATCAGGCATTAAAACAACAATGCCGCTCGACCAACAACGTGCGTGATGACGTCACGAATAGCCTCCTTCCAACGCGTTTCATGTTAAAACACGTCTTCAGGGGACAGGAAGCCATTCGTGACCTCTCATGTTTCATGATCATTCAAGCAAGCCTGATAAAGATTCCCTGTGCCGTCCTATAACATTGTCTTTTCTACACCAACCACCCATACTTTTAGGACCACTGACAGGTTAAAGCGGAGGTGACCCCCCCCGACATGTCGCAATTGGCATGTCATTTTTTGGTGGCGGGGGACACAGGGTCCCAAATCCACTTCCTCTCCTAGTTCACCTTCCTCCCCCTCCGTCTCGGCGATCTTCTGGGACACGTCACAGGTCCCAGAAGATGCGCCGGCCATTCACAAGGCGCAGCGCGACTCGCGCATGCTCAGTGCGCGCCCGGCTTTGAAGCCAAAGCCGGGTGCCCACACTTGTGATGCCGGCGCCGCCGAGGGGAGGGGGAGAGGAGTGAACCCTCAGGTGGCCGCATCGCTGGAGCCTGGGACAGGTGAGTGGCCGATTGTTAAGTCAGCAGCTATACTTTTTGTAGCTGCTGACTTCTAATTGGGTGGAACTCCACTTTAAGTTAATACTACTGATTATCTCATTACAATGGCACCTGGAAGTTTATGGCATTTATTAGGCAGCAAGTGAACATGTTGTTCCTGATGTTGATGTGTTGCAAGCAGATAAAACAGGAATCGCAGGTTGTTGTGTATGGGCTGCGTAGCCGTAGACCAGTCAGGGTGGCCATGCTGACCCGTGTCTATGGCTAAAACCGCCTACAATGGGAATGTGAGCATCAGAACTGGACCATGGAGCAATGGAAGAAGGTGGCCTGGGCTGATGAATCACATTTTCTTATGTGGATGGTGGGGTGGGGTGCGTTACTTACCTGGGGAAGAGATGCCATCAGGATGCAGTATGGGAAGAAAGCAAGTTGCTGCAAAGGCCAGTTATAGGTGGGGGCAGTGGCCATTTGTTTGTACCGTTGGAATATTGGTGAGGGGATGCACTGGGCACCTTTGCTGCCATTGTGCTATATACTGGGTGTCCAGTGCCCCCATGTGCCTTTAAGGAGGGGTGGGCTCCCTCCGGCTCACCTGCTCTCTACCTATCCATTAGAATGTATTTGCTTCTACTATGGAGGCTCTGAAAATTTAGAGTTAAGATTACAGATACTTGGGTACCTTGATGGGGCTCTGCAGCCTACGCATGTTTTTGCAAATGTGTGCCAACGAAACCCCTGTATTTAACGCATACTCTTAGACAGGACAATTTGGTTGGTTAGCAGGCTGGTGGGCAAGTTGAGCCGGGAATTTCTTTGGTTTTGTTCTGCATGGGACAACAGACGAGCCGGCAGAGGCAGTGTGACGCTTTGGGCAATGTTCTGCTGGGAAGCCTTGCCTCCTGCCATTCATGAAGATGTTACTTGGCACGTGCCACCTACCTAAACATTATTGGTGGCCAAGTACACCCCTTCAAGAAAACGATGTTCCCTGATGGCAGTGGCCTCTTTCAGCAGGATAACGCGCCCTGCCACACTGCAAAAATGGTTGAAGAATGATTTGAGGAACATAACAATGAGCTTGAGGTATTGATTTGGCCTCCAAATTTTCCAAATCTTAATGCAATCGAGCATCTGTGGGATGAGCTATTATCTTCTGCCCACTGTGCCGCTGGGGAAAAGTGCCTGCCTCATCACCCTGTGTACGTGATTCAGTAAACTCAGAGGGCCCGGGCCGGAATCTGTGTAAAAGTATTCAAAAGAATTGGTCAGGTACAGTATCTCACAAAAGTAAGTACACCCCTCACATTTGTGTAAATATTTTATTCTATCTTTTTATGTGACAACACTGAAGAAATGACACTTTGCTACAATGTAAAGTAGTGAGTGTACAGCTTGTATAGCAGTGTAAATGTGCTGTCCCCTCAAAAATAACTCCACACACAGCCATTAATGTCTAAACTGCTGGCAACAAAAGTGAGTACACCCCCAAGCTGCGCACTCACTCCTTTACATTGTAGCAAAGTGTCATTTCTTCAGTGTTGTCACATGGAAAGATAGAATAAAATATTTACAAAAATGTTAGGGGTGTACTTACTTTTGTGAGATACTGTATGTCAAAATGTGGACGGTTTCTTCAAATTATTTTTTTATTACTCCTTCAATATGTAAATAAAGATGTGAAATAAATCTTTAGCCACTTGGAGTATCTTGGTGATAGTAGGGAGGGCCCCAACGTCAACTTTTGCATCGCGGGCCCACAAGCTTCAAGTTATGCCCCTGGCTATAGGTATACTTCATGTAAAGGGTGTAAGGATTTCCTCCCCAGTAAATGCAACAGCAAGAGTCATGTTGGTGTGCAAGGTGGAATGACTTAAAACATTTGCCTGTGGCCCTGACCTGTTAAATATTTTGGTCCCTGGATTGGTTTTAAAATGCTGTCAGTCAGGGGCGTTGCTAGGGGGTGGCTATTGGGGCTACAGCCCCGAGTCTGGGGCCTGTAGCCCCGAGTCTCTTACCGGGTGGGTGCAGTTCTGCAATTTGCAGGTATGTCGGTAAGGTCGGGTCACAGGAACAGATAACAGATTACAGGTTGCTCGTGAAGACAGGTTACACGCTGCAGATCAGACAACACTTGCTGCAGGGTGTGCTTTGTTGAAATAGAGCCGTTTGGCGCCGTTTCCAGCGTGGGTGCGCAAATAGCACAAAAAAGTCCTCTTACAGGGTTTTCTCTTACAGTTTGGGTGGAATCTGCTCATTTCACGTTACTGGCCGGGTAGCCTGTCCACCGGTTTATTGTAACTGTTGCTGAAGTATTTGCCTGCATCGATCTGTGTGAATTATTGCTTCTGCACATGCAGCACCCCACCTACATACTAAACAGGCCATAGCCAGTATGCTTGCATTAAAAACTGTAAAGAAGGTTGATTGCCCACTGCATTCTGCAAACTAAGATAAACCTAAACTCAAAGATCTATGCAAAGTGTGCCAGAGTCCCACAGTTCTCCCCAGGGGCGTTGCTAGGGGGTGGCTATTGGGGCTACAGCCCCGAGTCTGGGGCCTGTAGCCCCAAGTCTCTTACCGGGTGGGTGCAGTTCTGCAATTTGCAGGTATGTCTCGGTCTGGAATGCAGGAGGCAGGGGCAGACTGAGCCGTGGTAGCACGGGCTCCGGCTTGGCCCTCGCCTCCACCCGATGTATGGGGAGGCTCTCTGGGTACTCTGATGTATGGGGAGGAACTCTGGGGACCCTGATATATAGGGAGGTTCTCTAGGGACCCTGATGTATAGGGGGGTTCTCTGGGGACCCTGATGTAAGGTGGGGCTCTCTGTGGACCCTGATGTAAGGAAGAGGCTCTCTGTGGGCCCTGATGTAAGGAAGGGGCTCTCTGGGGACTCTGATGTAAAGAAGGGGCTCTCTGGAGACCCTGATGTGAGGAAGGGGTTCTCTGGGGACCCTATTGTAAAGAGGGGATTCTCTGGGGACCCAGATGTAAGGAAGGGGCTATCTGGGGACACTAATGTAAATGGGGGGGCTCTCTGGGGATCCTGATGTAAGGGGGATCCGCACTCAGAAATGTAACGATGTTTATATATATATATGTGTGTGCCCGCTCAAGCGTATGACTCTACTTTGCTGCTATGGGCTCTAGCCCCAGATCTTTTGTAGACCTAGCAACGCCCCCACTGTCAGTTATATTTCCTTCCTGTTTAATGTCTACTATCTGTATACAGTATTTTGTATTGTATCACCTACCCGTGCAGTGCATTTGTGTACCAGTCTGCAGGAATAACATCTCACCACTAGGTGGCACACTTGGCGTATTTTGTAGAATGCAATTAAACCCAGAGGGCCTAGGATACTGGGTCTCTGAACTCTGAATTCAGGGAATTAGATTGTGCATTAACAAAATAGTCGTAAGCGCAATGGAAAAAATAAAAAATAAAATGCTGCATAAATTATTTTATAAATAAATGCATTTATGTTATGGTTTGCTCATATGTATAGGATAGGCATCGCTGCACAGGAGAATCTTTCCACAAGTAGGTGAACGTGTCTGATACAGGACCAAGAGGAGGAAAGTGTTGACCTAGGACAATTTCATATAAAGGTGCAATATACTTTCTGCACTGCAGGTGGTGCTCAACTGCAGCGGCATTGCGGAGGGGGAAGAAGTCAAGAGGGACATGGCGGGGGTCAGCAACCTGTAGATCGCGGAGAGGTGTCTGGGTTTGCTGACCCATTCCAGAGAATCAGAGTGCAGTGCAGAGGGACTACTTGTAACATTGGAGGTGCAGTAGCGAGCAAGAGCTGATGCCTCCTCTGTAGCGCCGACTCATGTCCCATGCGGAGTGATGCCAACTGCACTCCACCACCTCCTATCCCAGAGTGGAGCCAGCAGTAGGAAAGAAGAGATCTTCAGGTCAGTGTGGAGCAATACACCAGACATATTATTATAGGGATGCTTTCACACTAGGGTTGCCACCTGTCCAGGATTCACCCAGACAGTTCGTGTTTAGAATCATGTGTCCAGGTTTCAGACAGCCTGAAACCCGGACACATTATTCAGACTGGACTATGGCTTCCCAGCAGGGTTTCTGGTTGCAGTTGTCTAATCTGAGAGTGTCTGTTACTCTCTTTCACAATGCCCAAAGCAGCACTAACAACCCCCCAAACACACACAAATGGGAGAGGAGAGAGCACTTGATCTGCTCCTCTTCCTCCTACCCCTCTGTGTCTGCCCACACTCCAATCCCCGGGGCTGTGCCACAGAAAAGGAAAGTCCGGCAGCCTCAGATACATCTGGATGAGATGTGCTGACTGTGAAGGGGTGAGTGAGCTCACCATCCATCCCTGTCTGTGACTGAAGTCTCCCCCCTTCTCTCTCCTGCCTCTGAGTGAGTACGCTAAGGAAATTAGGATTCTCAGAGCACCCCTTACATCAGAGTTCCCCTTTACACCAGAGGCCACAGTGTCCCCACCTGTCATCAGAGTCCTCTCCGTACATCAGAGTTCTCAGTGTTCCCCCTATATATAAAAAGTTATACGGTAAAACCTTGGTTTGAGAGCGTTTTGC
Organism: Glandirana rugosa; assembly: GCA_018402905.1. NCBI lineage: Eukaryota > Metazoa > Chordata > Amphibia > Anura > Ranidae > Glandirana > Glandirana rugosa. The sequence continues at coordinate 530,525 of BLSH010035408.1, forward strand.
AAGACAAGCTAAATTTTTAACCACTTACCAACCGCAAGGTTTTCCAGCTTTAGGACCAGAGCACTTTTTGCGATTCGGCGCTGCGTCGCTTTAACTGACAATTGCGCGGTCGTGCGACGTTGTACCCAAATTAAATTTGCGTCCTTTTTGTCCCACAAATAGAGCTTTCTTTTGGTGGTATTTGATCACCTCTGCGTCATTTCTGATCGCCGCTATAAACAAAAGAAGAGCGACAATTTTGCAAAAAAAAAACAAATTTCTTACTTTTTGCTAAAATACAAATCCAAAAAAAAATATATAAAAAAACATTTTTTTTCAACGGTTTTGGACGATTTATATTGTTCCTCATATTTGTGATAAAAAAAAAATCACAATCGCCATTTATTGATTGGTTTGTGCAAAAGTTGCCGCGTTTACGGATGATGAGAATTCATTTTTGGGGTTTTTATTTATTTGTGTTTTTTTACTAGTAATGGCGGCGATCTGCGATTTTTAGCGGTACTGCGATATTGCAGTGGACATGTCAGACCATTTTGACACTTTTTTGGGCCATTGGCATTTATACAGCGATCAGTGCTATAAAAATGCACTGATTACTGTGTAAATGCCATTGGCAGTGAAGGGGTTAACCTGGGGGGCGCTCTAAGGGTTAACTGTGTTCCCTGGGCGTGTTCTAACTGTGTGTGGGCTGGGCTAGCAGGGGGGAGGGGAGTGATCACAGCCTCCATGTAGAGGAAGGCTGTGATCACAGCCCTTCCCCCCTCACAGAGATCCGTGTTTACTTACACCGACCTCCGTTCTTTCACTCCGGGGGGGCATCGCGTGTAGCCGGCGGAGATCGAGTCAGCGGCACCCGCTCCCTGGCCCCCCCCGGACACAGTGAGCGCGCCTCCGGTGGCGAGCGCTCACAGTGCGCGATCTCGCAGCGGTTTGCGTTATCGAACCACCTTGTCGCCGTCAACCTGCGGTAGGCGGTCCGCAAGTGGTTAAATCAGGGTTCCCAGAGCACCCCTTATGTTAGAGTCCCAAGAGTTCTCCCTTACATCAGAGTCTGCAGAGTCCCCCCTTACAGTGAAAGGGAACTCTGCAAATGCAGATATAAAAGGAAAACACTGTGGACTTTGATGTAAAGGGGGATGCTCGTTATTAACTTCCTATGATTAGAAATGTTATTTAATAGCAAAATGTATGTATAGTTTATACTAAAAAAAAAATTGCTGTGCACCGCTAAAGTGTTCGGGTTTGACTTGAAGAAAGGGTGGCAACCCTATTTCACACTGATGTGCTGCGGCTCAACCACACCACGGGTGCAGTGCAGCTTTCCTGCAGAGGGGGGAATGTGGGTCAGGGGGACTTTGAATGAGACCAACGATCAAAATGGATGAAAAAGATTGTACACACAATTGATTACATTTATTGAAAATAAATTGATCATACATAGACGACATGATAAATGAGGGGTCAAAAATATTACATTGAGCTGAATCAAAGGAGTAAATTCATCGTAATACAATGGAATAGAATAATTATACATATTACTTCATGGATAAAAAACATACATGATTCTTTGGACAATATAACAAAAAAGCACATTCCTAGAGCATCCTATAAATTGACATGTTTCGTGCATTAAACTCCACTTCTTCAGGAGCAGATGCGGGAAAGAACAGTCAGCTCAATGAAGGAAAAGGTGAAGGTGTTGGCATCCTGCATAGGAGGGGAGCATTGGGGTGTGTTCCCCCCCCCCCCCCGGGGACTGAGGCGAAGGAACCCAGACAGCGCCCCCACCGGGAGGGGAAAACCCTGCGGACCAGGCGAACACGTCCGGGTGGATACCTTGCATGTGCGGTTCCTAGAAGGGAAGTGTAGGGGACTAAGTCCTCCAGTGGGTGAAAAGGTTATGGAAGGACATGCAGGGCCTGGGAGACAACACCCACGAGGCGTGGGGCGGAAGCCGGGACCGCCGCCAACGCCATGTGCACACCACTGGTGTAGGAACAGGAAGGGTTTGCTATGCTTAGCCATAGACTTCTATTATAGCCTGCGGCTTTGGTGCGCTTTTCAGAATGCAAGAGGTTTGGTGCGCTTTCAGAAAGTGCACCGCACCTGCAGGATATAATAGAAGTCTATGGCAAAGTGCAGCTAACCCAGGAAAGTGGCAGATGCGCTGTGCAGGTAAACCGCAGCACATCAATGTGAAAGCAGCCTTATAGGGAGCTCAGAGCGGTAAGGGTTAATTTACATTTGCAGTTTGGGGGGTGGTAAAACCCCATAGTTAAGACATGTTTTATCACTTCCGCCACAACCGCACCCCCTTCAGCTGCAGTGGCCAGGGGTGTGCACATGAGTTACACGCCCTGTCATGGTCGGCGGGTATAGCACCTGCCAAACATGACCCATTCAAGTGAATGAGGCCGCTTGGCAAGTGCCCTGCAACCTTGTGCAGTACAGCAAACAAGGGGTTAAAGCAGGCAACGTTGTTTTGCTTTCTCACCACTTGCTTTAACCCCTTGGACCCCGCAGAAGCATGCAGTTGTGGGGTGCTTGCAGAGTGACCCCATTTACTTGAATAGGTCACGATTGGCAGGCAGTTGCATCCACCAAAAGCAACATGGAGCTTAATTCCTGCTGAGGCATGTGTACTCCTATCGCTGCTGCCTCAGCAGCTAAAGGGAGTAGGGACTGGGGGTGGTATAACCACGACTCAACCACAGAGTTTTACCACCCCCCAACTTTATGTGTGAATGAGCCCTAGAGCTGCCGCTGCTGAATTCAACTAAGAGCTCATTCATGTGTGCTGCAGGCATTGCTGCTCCTCTGAAAAGCAATCCGAGTGTGTTTGACAGGTGGTGAGGAGGCAATATGTTGCCTCCTCACCACCTGATTTAAACCCTTGATTGGTGTGCAATGCACGCAATTGTGACATGGTAATACGGCAATTAGAGGTTTAAATCAGGTCTGAGGAGGTGACACTGTGCCCGGTGACCTTTGACTTCTCCCATGTTGTTCAAGTAGATCTCCACCTCTTTAAGGTTGCCTACCCTGCTCTGTGGTTTCCTGGATCACTGGAGAAGCTATCTAATTGGATGCTGCCACCCCATGTGACTCTGGCAGCCATCTTGGGTCAGGCAGAGTCTATTTAAGACCCTGGCTCCCAGGCTTGCCATCCATTTCGCGTGTGGGTAGTGTAGGGACAGGTCACCCATCTGTCAGGGACAGTATTAGTGGTAGGGAAAGGTTCCAGATGAGTAGGGAAAGAGCAGGGACATGCCTATCCTTCCTGGGAGCCTCCCCGTTTGGGCGCAGACCGGCCGGGCTGCATTCCATCCCTTGAGATGAACACTGTTGGTGCATCCGAGACCTGCTGTTACACTGTTTGCTGCAACATTCTGTGAGTGCACCCAGTCGGGTTGACTTCTTGCCAGGCAGTTCTGCTTGTTTGGACTTTAACTATAATACAGTTGTTACTGCATCTGGACCAGTGGTGGCCACTCCATATTGGGTGCAGGGGGGCCACTCACCTAATCCATGTCCCAGCCCTTAATCTACATGCAGGGCGCTGGACACATGGATTCCAATGGTTTTTTTTAAGCACGTGATTAGAGCCTAAGGCTCTAATAGGCTTTAAAAAAGAATGGGCTTGGGGCGCAGAGCACTGTGCCCCAATCCCACCCAGTTGTGTGACAATAGCAAAATAATATTCACTATTGTCTATCTGCTTCTCCTCCCAGCCAATCAGGAAGCGGGAGTAGCGCGATTTTCTGATGTACAGAAAGATCCGGAAGATCCGTCATCTCTCTGCTCTGCGTCGCCTCTCGGATCGATCTCTCTGCTCTACATCTCCACCGACGGGACGCGTGGGGGGGGGGGTGGGTTGGTCTGTTTGCCGTCCCTGGGGGGGTCGTTGGTTTCTTTGCTGCTGCCCCCACCCCCCAGCTGGAGCACCAGCCACCACTGATCTGGACTCTAAATGTTAACTGCCACCGCACCGCCCTGCACCCCCCCACAAGCAGATCACCAGACCAGGGCCATAATGCCTCTATGAGTCCACCACAGTAAATGAAGAACTGTATATTGGACAGTTGGCGAGTCATAACATTTTAAATACAGCTCCAGAGACAAATGCGCCAAGTCGAAATCCTTGATAACTTTGGAAAGATGTGGCCTTTGCCATCTGCAGAACCAGACAAATGCGTAACAGCCATGAACCTTCACTGAGCGCTAAGCATTGTTCCCACACTAAATCATTTAAAAAGCTGAATGAGATCCATATCAAGCGGATTACCTCTTACCACTCCAGCTTCCGGCCCAAGGCCATCGCTGCTACTAAAACAAGTTGCCTGGAGACTGGCAGGGCAGGTCTGGGTGACAAAGAGAACTGTGTGCTTAGTGTTGCAAGGACTGAGTAGAACGGACAGGACCTCTGAGTGTGCGGGGGATGCGGCCCACCCTCCTGAACATTATAATTAAAACTTTCCTGTCGTGGAGCTTGTGTTGTTGGTGGAAACAGACCCAATTAGGGGGCCCTTACAAGCTGGAATAAGAGAGAGGCCAATGTCCTGCCTTATGAGAATAGAACTAATGAGAACTGCTTTGGCATACTGACCCATGTTAACCGCTTTGTAGTGTTTGGTCTGCGGTTAAATTCTAGATGAGAACAAATCCTACCTTCACATTTTTTTTTTCCCATAATTTTAAAAGGTCACTGCTGACGCTGATTTATTTACAAAAGTAGATTCTAGCTCAGTCTCAGAAGAACATACTGAACACATAATGAAGATCATAGTCATATGTTACGTAGGGTTTGGTTTCATCAAGCTTGCGATTTCTAAAGCACAGTGATCAAGAAGGTTAAGAAGTTTGTATGGCTGGAATTCTCCACTTAGCTGGGTTCAGGTAAAGAGTATAACAGCAAATGTCTCTGGGCCCCAACTTTGACCTTAGAATGTCTATTTCTTCCCATTTGGAAGTACTGTCATGACGTACAGGGTGGGCCATTTATATGGATACACCTTAATAAAATGGGAATGGTTGGTGATAATAACTTCCTGTTTGTGGCACATTAGTATATGTGAGGGGGGAAACTTTTCAAGATGGGTGGTGACCATGGCGGCCATTTTGAAGTCGGCCATTTTGAATCCAACTTTTGTTTTTTCAATAGGAAGAGGGTCATGTGACACATCAAACTTATTGGGAATTTCACAAGAAAAACAATGGTGTGCTTGGTTTTAACGTAACTTTATTCTTTCATGAGTTATTTACAAATTTATGACCACTTAAAAAATGTATTCAATGTGCTGCCCATTGTGTTGGATTGTCAATGCAACCCTCTTCTCCCACTCTTCACACACTGATAGCAACACCACAGGGGAAATGCTAGCACAGGCTTCCAGTATCCGTAGTTTCAGGTGCTGCACATCTCGTATCTTCACAGCATAGACAATTGCCTTCAGATGACCCCAAAGATAAAAGTCTAAGGGGGTCAGATCGGGAGACCTTGGGGGACATTCAACTGGCCCACGATGACCAATCCACTTTCCAGGAAACTGTTCAACTAGGAATGCTCGGACCTGACACCCATAATGTTTTTCCAGCAAGATGGTGCACCACCACATTATGGGTGTCAGGTCGGAGCATTCCTAGATGAACAGTTTCCTGGAAAGTGGATTGGTCATCGTGGGCCAGTTGAATGGCCCCCAAGGTCTCCCGATCTGACCCCCTTAGACTTTTATCTTTGGGGTCATCTGAAGGCAATTGTCTATGCTGTGAAGATACGAGATGTGCATTACCTGAAACTACGGATACTGGAAGCCTGTGCTAGCATTTCTCCTGCGGTGTTGCTATCAGTGTGTGAAGAGTGGGAGAAGAGGGTTGCATTGACAATCCAACACAATGGGCAGCACATTGAACACATTTTATAGGTGGTCAGAAACTTGTAAATAACTCATGAAAGAATAAAGTTACGTTAAAACCAAGCACACCATTGTTTTTCTTGTGAAATTCCCAATAAGTTTGATGTGTCACATGACCCTCTTCCTATTGAGAACACAAAAGTTGGATTCAAAATGGCCGACTTCAAAATGGCCGCCATGGTCCCCACCCATCTTGAAAAGTTTCCCCCCTCACATATACTAATGTGCCACAAACAGGAAGTTAATATCACCAACCATTCCCATTTTATTAAGGTGTATCCACCCTGTACTCTACAAAGTAGAGTCTAGCTCAGTCTCAGAAGAACATGCTGAACACATAATGAAGATCATAGTCATATGTTACGTAGAATTCAGTTTCATCAAGCTTGCTAATTCTAAACTACGGTGATCAAGAGGGTTAAAAAGTTTGTATGGCTGGAATTCTCCACTTGGCTGGGTTTGGGTTAAGTATATAGAAGCAAATTTCTCTGGGCCCCAACTTTGACCTTAGAATGTCTATTTCTTCCTACTTGGAAGTACTGTCATGTTGTACTCTACAAAGCAGAGCCTTGCCTAGTCTTAGTAGAACATACTGAACAGATAATAAAGATCATAGTCATATATTACATAGGGTTCGGGTTCATCAAGCTTGCTTATTCTAAAGCATGTTGATCAAGAGGGTTAAAAAGTTTGTATGGCTGGAATTTTCCACTTAGCTGGGTTAAGGGTATACCAGCAAATGTCTCTGGGCCCCAACTTTGACCTTAGAATGCCTATTTCTTCCTACTTGGAAGTACTGTCATGATGTACTCTACAAAACCTAGCCTTAGTAGAACATATCTAATGCATAAAGAAGATCATAGCTATATGTTAAGTAGAGTTTAAGTTCACTAAGCTTGCTAACTCTTACTGTCATGATGTAGAGTCTAACTCAGTCTCAGTAGAACATACTGAACACATAATGAAGATCATAGTCATATGTTACGTAGGGTTCGGGTTCATCAAGCTTCCTTATTCTAAAGCAAGTTGATTAAGAGGGTTAAAAAGTTTGTATGGCTGGAATTCTCCACTTGGCTGGGTTCGGGTTAAGGATATAGCAGCAAATGTCTCTGGGCCCCAACTTTGACCATAGAATGTCTATTTCTTCCTACTTGGAAGTACTGTCATGTTGTACTCTACAAAGCAGAGCCTTGCCCAGTCTTAGTAGAACATACTGAACAGATAATGAAGATCATAGTCATATATTACGTAGGGTTCGGGTTCATCAAGCTTGCTTATTCTAAAGCACGTTGATCAAGAGGGTTAAAAAGTTTGTATGGCTGGAATTTTCCACTTAGTTGGGTTTGGGTTAAGGGTATAGCAGCAAATGTCTCTGGGCCCCAACTTTGACCTTAGAATGCCTATTTCTTCCTACTTGAAAGTACTGTCATGTTGTACTCTACAAAACCTAGCCTTAGTAGAATATATCTAATGCATAAAGAAGATCATAGCCATATGTTAAGTAGAGTTTAAGTTCACTAAGCTTGCTAACTCTTACTGTCATGATGTAGAGTCTAACTCAGTCTCAGTAGAACATACTGAACATGTAATGAAGATCACAGTAATATGTTACGTAGAGTTCAGGTTAATCAAGCTTGCTAATTCTAAAGCATGTTGATCAAGAGGGTTAAAAAGTTTGTATGGTTGGAATTCTCCACTTAGCTGGATTTGGGATGAGGGTATAGTAGCAGAAGCTTCAGAAGTAGCAAATGTCCCTGGGCCCCAACATTGACCTTAGAATGTCTATTCCTTCCCACTTGGAAGTACTGTCCTGATGTACTCTACAAAGTAGAGTCTAGCCCAGCCTTAGTACAGGGGTAGGCAACCTCACCCCTTTAGCTGTGGTGAAACTACAAGTCCCATGAGACATTGCAAGACCCTGGCAATCACAGGCATGACTCCTAGAGGCAGAGGCTTGATGGGATTCGTAGTTTGACCACAGCTGGAGTGCCGAGGTTGCCTACCCTTGCCTTAGTAGAACATATTTAATGCATAAAAAGGTCAAAGTCATATGATACATAGAGTTCAAGTTTGTCAAGCTTGCTAATTCTTAAGCTTGTTGATCAAGAAGAGGGTTAACCACTTGTCGACGGCTGATCGGCAAATGACGGCGACAGAGTGGCTCTGTAACGCGAAACGCCGTCATATGACGGCGGCCGCGAGACAGAGTCTAGTGAGCGCGCGCGCGCCGCCGGAGGCACGCCTGCGCGCTCACTGTGTTCGGGGAGGGCCAGGGAGCGGGTGCGGCGGCTTTGATTGCCGCCGGCTACCCACGATGGCCCCCCGGAGTGAAGGAACGGAGGTCCGTGTAAGTAAACACGGACCTCCGTTCTGTGAAGGGGGAAGGGCTGTGATCACAGCCTTCCTGTACATGGAGGCTGTGACCACTTCCCTTCCCCAGCTAGGGCAGTCCCCCCACAGTTAGAACACGCCCAGGGAACACTGTTAACCCTTAGAGCGCCCCCTGCAGGTTAACCCCTTCACTGCCAATGGCATTTACACAGTAATCAGTGCATTTTTATAGCACTGATCGCTGTATAAATGTGAATGGTCCCAAAAAAGTGTCAAAATGTTCCGACATGTCCGCTGAAATATCGCAGTACCGCAAAAAAACGCAGATCGCCCCCATTACTAATAAAAAATTAAAAAAAAAATAAAAACCCCAAAAATGAATTCTCATCATCCATAAACGCGGCCACTTTTGCGCAAACCAATCAATAAACGCAGATTGCGTTTTTTTATCGCAAATATGAGGAAGAATATAAATCGGCCAAAAACGGTGAAAAAAAAATTTTTTTTATATTTTTTTTTTGGATTTGTATTTTAGCAAAAAGTAAGAAATTTGGTTTTTTTTTGCAAAATTGTCGCTCTTCTTTTGTTTATAGCGGCGATCAGAAATGACGCAGCGGTGATCAAATACCACCAAAAGAAAGCTCTATTTGTGGGGAAAAAAAAGGATGCAAATTTTGTTTGGGTACAACGCCGCACGACCGCGCAATTGTCAGTTAAAGCGACGCAGAGCCAAATCGCAAAAAGGGCTCCGGTCCTAAAGCTGGAAATCCTTCCGGGGCTGAAGTGGTTAAAAAGTTTGTAAGACTGGAATGCTCCACTTATTTGGGTTCGAGATAAGGGTATAGTAGCAAAAGCATCAGAAGTAGCAAATGTCCCTGGGCCCCAACATTGACTTTAGAATGTCTATTTCTTCCCACTTGGAAGTACTGTCATGATGTACTCTACAAAGTAGAGTCTAGCCTAGCCTTAGTAGAACATACTGAACACATAATGAAGATCATAATCATACGTTACGTAGGGTTCAGGTTCATCAAGCTTGCTAATTCTAAAGCATGTTGATCAAGAAGATTAAAAAGTTTGCATTGCTGGACTTCTCCACTTATCTGGGTTCGGGTTAAGGGTATAGCAGCAAAAGCATTAGAAGCAGAAAAAGTCCCTGGGCCTAGGGTTGCCACCTCATCCCTTTAAACCCGAACACATATGAATTACACAGGTTCTGTAGCTAATTAAGGTGGTAATTAAACTCACTTGGTGCCTTATCTGCATTAAATCAGCCTCACCGAACAATTAACAAATTAGCATTACACAGAACCTGTTTAATTCATATGTGTTTGGGTTTACAGGGAAGATGCAGCAACCCTACCTGGGCCCCAACTTTGACCTTAGAATGTCTATTTCTTCCCATTTGGATGTACTGTCATGATGTACTCCTTAGCTAGAATACCCTATAATGCTTATTCATTATGTTGATTGAGGTACTTGTGTATATGAAGGGGTACTACTAATGGGGAGAACTGTGGGGCTCTGGCACACTTTGCATAGATCTTTGAGTTTAGGTTTATCTTAGTTTGCAGAATGCAGTGGGCAATCAACCTTCTTTACATTTTTTAATGCAAGAATACTGGCTATGGCCTGTTTAGTATGTAGGTGGGGTGCTGCATGTGTAGAAGCAATAATTCACCCAGACCGATGCAGGCAAATACTACAGTTACAATAAACCGGTGGACAGGCTACCCGGCCAGTAACGTGAAATGAGCAGATTCCAGCCAAACTGTAAGAGAAAACCCTGCTAGAGGACTTTTTTGTGCTATTTGCGCGCCCGCGCCGGAAACAGTGCCAAACGGCTCTATTTCAACAAAGCACACCCTGCAGCAAGTGCTGTCTGATCTGCAGCGTGTAACCTGTCTTCCCGAGCGACCTGTAACCTGTTATCTGTTCCTGTCACCCGGCTTGACCCGACCTTGTGTGAACTCTGCCTACACCGACCCCCGGCTTGCCTACGACCCTCCGATTGCCTAATCCTTCTGTACTTCTGCCGCCAGTCTGTTAACGAACTCTGCTTGAACCCGACCACTCTCTTGCCTGAACCCTTGTACTGCACCGCCAGCCAGTTACCGACCCAGCCCGTACGACCACGCTCCAGTAGTACGAGCGCTCCAACGGACTCTCTACCACCACCAGTGACCCAGTCCGACCCTCGTGCTCTCCTGCACTCCCAAGCCACCTGTCTACTCTACCAGGGGTTCCCGAGTCCGAGTAGTAAGGGAGGTTGCCTACTGTATAAGGCAGACTTGCCTACCAGGTACGTGACACAAACTGACAGCATCTGTTAAGAGGGGCAGAATGCAGCCTGACCCTCTAGTGTCCAATCAGGAAGGTGTCCAGAAGAGCTGCGATCCTACGCTTTCCCTCCTCATCAGGAACCTTTTCCTAACACTAGCACTGACAGGAGGAGTCCCTACTCTACCAACACACAAACCTGTGAGCCAGGGCCTTAAATAGGCTCTGCCTGACCCAAGATGGCTGCAAGAGTCACAACAGTGCCGCTTTGGAAGAGCACCACCTGCAGTGGAGAAAATATATGATATATTTGAAGGTACAGAAAGTTTCACTATGAGTCTCAGTATACTAGAGTTGACCTACTTCTGAAATTTTAGTGGTGATATGAATCAACCTTTAAAGTTATATTTCAGGCAGATATGAAATCATCATATAATGAAGTTGTGTATTTCTTTAAAAAGCATTAAGATAGAACTGTGGTGGGCGCTATGGGCATTCAACTATTGACAAATACTTAACAATCAGGAAAATATTACCAGCCCTCACTGACCTCTGTAGCTGCAAGCAAAGTAGAGTAATTCATCCTCAAAGTTCTGAGATTTCTCTCATTAGATTGTTTTGTTCCTCCCTTTCGGCAGTGAGCCTGGCAGTCTTGTAATATTGTAATCTGTCATGAGCATATTGCTGAGATCGGACTTGGAGGACTTCATTGCTTCTCTTGTGAACTTTAAGGATCAATTGCTCCACAGTGCCTGCAGCTACAGAGATTACATGGCTTGATTATTTTATGGTAGTTTATAATGCCAACATTTAAATTGCAGACGGACCGGACCACGGACCCCTCCCTGTCCCTCCAGCCTGCCACCGCCACTATACCCACCCCCCCAGCTCACTTTCCCTGTGCAGATCACAGCTCAGCTGCTGGCGGAAAATGAACAAAGCCAAGCAGAGCAGGGAGGAGGAGAGTGTTTGAATCCATCGGTGGTGGAGGCTTCCCCCCTCAGTCTCCTCTGTGTCCCGGCCTCCATGTCCCCCCTCCATCTCCTCCTCCCGGCCAATCAGGTTTTTGGTATCTCAAGGCCAATGGGATCTAAGGAGCCGCTTCTTGATTGGCTGGGAGGACAGAAAGACATTTTAGTGAATATTAATTTGCTCACACAAGTGGGTGAGCTCAGGGCACAGTGCCCGTCCTTTTTTTTTAAGCCAATTAGAGCCTCAGGCTCTAATCATGTGCTTCTAAAAAAAAAAAAAAAAACCCTATTGAAATCCACGTGTTCGGTGCCCTGCATGTGGATTAGGGGGCCAGATGCATGGATTAAGGGGGGCGGCGCCCATGAGCCCTCTATGGACGGGGGGTAAGAAGAAGAGGCAAGTGATACAAAAGGTAATAACTTCAGGGGATGAGCTGATGGAGTAAGCAGTAGTACAGTTTTTGGGTGGAAGCAGGATAGGCTTTCCTGAAGAGGTGAGTTTACAGGGATCATCTACAGCAGGGACATGCAATTAGCGGACCTCCAGCTGTTGGAAAACTACAAGTGCCAGCATGCCTCTGGGTGTCATGCTTTTGGCTGTCAGAGTCTTGCTATGCCTCATGGGACTTGTAGTTCTGCAACAGCTGGAGGTCCGCTAATTGCATATCCCTGATCTACTGGCGGACAGTGTGGGGTGAAAGCTGGGCAGATTACAGTAGGGAGTTTCAGAGGAAAGCTCTGGAGAAGTCCTGGAGGTGAGCATGGTAACAAGGGAGCCAGAGAGCAGAAGGTCTTGGGAGGAGCAGAGTGGACTTTTTGGGTGATATATTCAGATGAGGTTGGCAGAGAAGGATGGAGGATGCTGAGCAGTTGAAAGCGAATGGATTTAGCATTCATGATAGACTCAGGGGGGATAGTTTGTGTAAAGGTCGGCCAACCAGGAGGGAGTTGCAGAAGTCGAGGCAAGAGATTGTCAGGGAGTAAATTAGAAGCTTTGTTTGTTAAAGCGAAGTTCCACCCGGTTAAAAGTCAGCAGCTATAAAAAGTGTAGCTGCTGACTTTTAATAATCGGACACTCACCTGTCCCCCGGTCCAGCGATGCGGTCGTCCAAGGGTTCGCTCTTCTCCCCCTCCCCTCGGCGGCGCCGGCATCACAAGTGTGGGCACCCAGCTTTGGCTTCAAAGCCTGGCGCGCACTGCGCATGAGCAAGTCTCGCTGCGCCTTGTGAATGGCCGGCGTATCTTCTGGGACCTGTGAGGTGTCCCAGAAAATCGCCAGGTGGGGGGGGGGTGAACTTCCTTCCGGAGCCGCAGCTCTAGGAGAGGAAGTGGACCTGGGACCCTGTGAAAACAGAGCCCCCCCCCCAAAAAAAATGACACGTCAATTGTGGCATGTCGGGGGGGCCACCTTCCTTTAACCACTTGCTGACCGCCAACCTCGGGTTGACGGCGACAAGGTGGCTCGATATCGCAAACCTGCGATATCATGCACTGTGAGCGCGTGCGCGCCGCCGAAGGCGCGCTTGTGCGCTCACTGTGTTCGGGGGGGGGGCCAGGGAGCGTGTGCGGTGGACTCGATCTCCGCCGGCTACCCGCGATGCCCCCCCCCCCCCCGCAGTGAAAGAACGGAGGTCCGTGTAAGTAAACACGGATCTCCGTTCTGTGTGAGAGGGAAGGCCTCACTGTAAATGGAAGCTGTGATCACTCCCCTTCCCCTGCCAGTCAAACACTGTCACAGTTAGAACACACTGAGGGAACACAGTTAACCCTTACAGCGCCCCCCTCCAGGTTAACCCCTTCACTGCCCATGGCATTTACACAGTAATCAATGCATTTTCATATGCAGCACTGATCACTGTATAAATGCCAATGGTCCCAAAAAAGTGTCAAAATGGTCCGACATGTCCGCCGCAATATCGCAGTGCCGCTAAAAATCGCAGATCGCCGCCATTACTAGTAAAATATTTTAAAAAAATAAAAACCCCAGAAATGAATTCTCATCATCCGTAAACGCGGCCACTTTTGCGCAAACCAATCAATAAACGCCGATTGCAATTTTTTTTTATCACAAATATGAGAAAGAATATAAAATTGGCCAAAACCGTTGAAAAAAAATGTTTTTTTTTATATTTTTTTTGAATTTGTATTTTAGCAAAAAGTAAGAAATGTGCGTCTTTTTGCAAAATTGTCGCTCTTCTTTTGTTTATAGCGGCAATCAGAAACGACGCAGAGGGGATCAAATACCACCAAAAGAAAGCTCTATTTGTGGGAAAAAAAGGACGCAAATTTTGTTTGGGTACAACGTCGCACAACCGCGCAATTGTCAGTTAAAGCGACACAGCGCCGAATCGCAAAAAGTGCTCTGGTCCTGAAGTGTGAAATCCTTTCGGGGCTGAAGTGGTTAAAGCGGAAATTCCACTTTTGAGTGGAACTCCGCTTTAGAAGGTGTGAATTTTGGAAATGTTATGGAAGTGAAGGCAGCAAGCTTTGTACAGTGACTGGAGTCTAGGGATACGCCAAGCACCCTGGCATGAGGGGGGGGGGGGGGGTTTATGATTGTGCTATTGATCTTGATTAACCACTTCAGCCCCGGAGCCATTTCTGACACTTGTTTACAAGTTAAAATCAGTATTTTTTGCTAGAAAATTGCTTAGAACCCCCAAACATTATATATATATTTAGCAAAGACTCTGGAGAACAAAATGGCGGTCATTGCAATATTTTATGTCACACGGTATTTGCGCAACAGTCTTTCAAACGTAATTTATTTGGAAAAAATACACCTTTTTGAATTAAAAAATAAAACAGTAAAGTTAGCCCAATTTTTTTCTATATTGTGAAAGAGGATGTTACGCCGAGTAAATAGATACCAAACATGTTACGGCTGAAAATTGCGCACACTTGTGGAATGGTGACAAACAGCGGTACTTAATAAAGATTTATTAAATAAATCTCCATAGGCGACGCTTTAAATTTTTTTTAACAGTCACCAGGTTAGAGGTGCAGAGGAGGGCGCGACTTACGTATGCATTTACTTTGCTGCGTCTTAGCACTGTTCCTTTAAAAAAAAAAAAAAATCTGATCACTTTTATTGCTGTCACAAGGAATGTAAACATCCCTTGTGACAGTAATAGGAGGTGACAGGTCCTCTTTATTGAGGGATCTGGGGTCTATAATGAATGTAAACATCCCATGTGACAGTGATAGGCGGTGACAGGTCCTCTTTATGGAGGGATCTGGGGTCTATAATGAATGTAAACATCCCATGTGACAGTAATAGGTGGTGACAGGTCCTCTTTATGGAGGGATCTGGGGTCTATAATGAATGTAAACATCCCATGTGACAGCAATAGGCAGGGACAGGTCCTCTTTATGGAGAGATCTGGGGTCTATAATGAATGTAAACATCCCATGTGACAGTAATACACAGTGGCAGGTCCTCTTTATGGAGGGATCTGGGGTCTATAATGAATGTAAACATCCCTTGTGACAGTAATAGGCGGTGACAGGTCCTCTTTATGGAGGGATCTGGGGTCTATAATGAATGTAAACATCCCATGTGACAGTAATAGGTGGTGACAGGTCCTCTTTATGGAGGGATCTGGGGTCTATAATGAATGTAAACATCCCATGTGACAGTAATAGGCAGTGACAGGCCCTCTTTATGGAGAGATCTGGGGTCTATAATGAATGTAAACATCCCATGTGACAGCAATAGGCAGTGACAGGCCCTCTTTATGGAGAGATCTGGGGTCTATAATGAATGTAAACATCCCATGTGACAGTAATAGGCGGTGACAGGTCATCTTTATGGAGGGATCTGGGGTCTATAATGAATGTAAACACCCCATGTGACAGCAATAGGCAGGGACAGGTCATCTTTATGGAGGGATCTGGGGTCTATAATGAATGTAAACATCCCATGTGATAGCAATAGACAGTGGCAGGTCATCTTTATGGAGGGATCTGGGGTCTATAATGAATGTAAACATCCCCTGTAACAGTAATAGATGGTGACAGGTCCTCTTTATGGAGGGATCTGGGGTCTAAAAGACCCCCAATCCCTCCTTTGCACTTAAAAGTATTCAGAATGCCAGAATCACCATTTCTAAATACTGTCATTTTTTTAAAAATCAGCGCCATTGGCTGCCAAGTAACCCATAAAAGACATTGTGACGTCGCTTGCAGAAATACACGAAGGAGACCCAATCGGAGTCGATTCCGGCTTCTATCGAGACTCCACACACCTGGCGTTTATGGGAAATCTTGGTCAGTTTGACATGGCACTGCTCCCGAACCATAAGTGACAGGGACAACAAACTTGGGGAGCACCAAGAGGGGACCCAGGACTACAACAGATCAGATTTTGGGGTCGGCCAGCTTGCCTAGGTAATCAGTTGTGCCTGTAAATGTCTATTGCAATGCAGTGCATGCATTGAGAAGTGAAAAAAGGTATTGCTTCACTTTAAGTACATTTTCATTTTACATACATGCTCTGGTCCCATTGTGTACTTAAAGTGGTTGTCAGCTCGTGACAACCACTTTAACCTACAGGTAAGCCTATAATAAGGCCTAGAATAAGGCTTATCTGTAGGTGCCCTGCATATCTCCCAAACCTGCACGGTTCAGGAGATATGCAGTTTACTAGCTGTGCCAACGTCATTTCGCCACATGGGCAGTGAAGAAACGGCCTCCGTCCCATTTCTTCATTGATATTGTGTCGTGACTGGCAGCAGCCGCGCACATGCAGCGGGAGCGACGTAACGCGACTCCGGCCAGTTGCAGAGCTGGAGTCGCGGCCCCTGGAAGGAAGAGGGGCTGACGATTGGACGCTGCCTACACAGGGGACAGTGCTGGACATCGCAGGCTTAGTTTGCAGGTAAGTGACACATAATGGGTATGCGATGCATAGTAGCCCATGATGTTTCTACTTTGCAGGGGAATACAGAGGAAGTAAACCCCATCAGGGTTTACTTCCTCTTTAACCACTTAATAACCGGCCCATAGCCGAAAAACGGCTGCAGGGCGGTTGCTTAACTCTGGGAGGACGTACATTGACGTCCTCCCAGAATCGCGCTTCCCGCACACCCCCAGGGATGTGCACACGGGAACATCCAGATCGCTGTGAATGGCTGCTGTGAGCGGCCTTTTACCACGTGATCGCGCCGTCATTTGTAACCAAGCCGGCGCTTCCGCCGGCTTTTCTCTCTCCTCTCCGCACCGATCGGTGCATTGCGAGAGGAGAGAGGGGGGAGAGAGGAGGTGCTGCAGCGCTGTGTAATGCCCACAGCGCTGCTAAGTTACAGTGTGCACCCCACCATCCATCCACCAGCCATCCTCACCCACCCCCCACCCATCTTCACCCAATCCATGCTCACCCACCCATCCATCCATGCTCACCCATCCACCCATCCTCACCCATCCATCCATGCTCACCCATGCAGCCATGCATACTCATCCATGCTCACCCAGCCATCCACCAATGCTCACCCACCCATCCATGCTCACCCATCCATCCATGCTCACCCACCCAGCCGTAAGTGTCGCTAGACCTA
>BLSH010035408.1:558249-576603 GCA_018402905.1 Glandirana rugosa
TTTCCACACAAATCTTTCTTTCGGTGGTGTTTGATCACCTCTGCGGGTTTTTGTTTTTTTGCGCTATAAACAAAAAAAGAGTGACAATTTTGAAAAAACAAACAAAATGTCTTACTTTCTGCTATAAAACATTCAATAAAAAAATAAAATATCAAATTTCTTCATCAGTTTAGGCCGATATGTATCTTGCTACATATTTTTGGCAAAAATAAAATCTTAATAAGCGTATATTTGCGCAAAAGTTATAGCGTCTGCAAACTATGGGATAGATTTATGGACTTTTATTTTTTAAATTGTTTTTACTAGTAATGGCAGCGCTCAGCGATTTTTAGCGGGACTGCGACATTGCGGCGGACAAATCTGACACTTTTTGGGGACCAGTGACACCAATACAGTAGTCAGTGCTAAAAATATGCACTGTCACTGTACTAATGCCACTGGCTGGGAAGGGGTTAACATCATGGGCTAACAAAGGGTTAAATGTGTTCCCTATAAGTGCTTTCTAACTGTGGGGGAGATGCTTTGATTGGGGGAAGACAGAGATCCGTGTTCCTGCTTAGTAGAAACACAAGATCTCCATCTTCCCCTCTGACAGAACAGCGACCTGCCTTGTTTACATAGGCAAACCGCCTTTCTGTCTGCCTCGGGAACGATCGGCAGGTCCCGGCGCCGGTGAACGTCAGGTCCACCGGACCCGCTGATTGGCTCCCGCTGTGTCCAATCACGGGGGGGATCGGGGCACCGGCGGCGCACCCCAGACCCGGTGCTGCAATAAATGTACGTGGGGCGGTCCGGAGGAGGTTAATAGAAGAAAGTAAAAATATAATTTTTGTTTCAAAACTTTTGGTCTTTTTTTGTTTATATAATAAAAAATAAATCCCCAGTGGTGATCAAATGGCACCAAATGAAAGCTCTATTTGTGTGAATTAAATGATATAAATTTAATTTGGGTACAGTGTTGCATGATGGCGCAATTACCAGTTAAAGTAGCGCAGTGCTGAATAGCAAAAAATAGCCAGGTTCATGGAA
Source organism: Glandirana rugosa (assembly GCA_018402905.1). Classification (NCBI taxonomy): domain Eukaryota; kingdom Metazoa; phylum Chordata; class Amphibia; order Anura; family Ranidae; genus Glandirana; species Glandirana rugosa. The sequence goes on from BLSH010035408.1 coordinate 559,279, forward strand.
GTGCTCCACCATCACCTGAAATGCTCCATATACAGGTGACAGAAGCGCGTATTTATACTGAAGATTCTGTTCATCCATGGCTCCTAGGGGTAGAGGGTTAATGTAGATCCACTTTACTCCTCCAGAAGGTCCCCTCTTAGGCAGGGGTGGTCAGTCAGCTGTAGACAACTTCATCCTGTACACCAGGGTTTCTCAACCAGGATTCCATGGAACCCTAGGGTTCCTCCAGAGGTTCCTTGAGCAATGGCCAATTTCTACCTCTCAGATAAATTCCCAATTATATCATTGATCTTTTTAGCTCTCTGTAAGGGGGTAATTCTTCCCAATGACCACAAGTGTAAGGAGCATCCAGGAGAGGAGGAGAGCCCCACCACTCTAGGGGAGGAGGAGGAGAGCCCCACCACTCCAGGAGAGGAGGAAGAGGAGAGCCCCACCACTCCAGGAGAGGAGGAGGAGGGCCCCGCCACTCCAGGAGAGGAGGAGGAGGGCCCCGCCACTCCAGGAGAGGAGGAGGAGAGCCCCACCACTCCAGGAGAGGAGAAGGAGAGCCCCACCACTCCAGGAGAGGAGAAGGAGAGCCCCACCACTCCAGGAGAGGAGGAAGAGGAGAGCCCCACCACTCCAGGAGAGGAGGAGGAGGAGGAGAGCCTGACCACTCCAGGAGAGGAGGAGGAGAGCCCCGCTACTCCAGGAGAGAAGGAGGAGGACCCTGCCACTCCAGGAGAGGAGGAGGAGCGCCCCACCACTCCAGGAGAGGGGGAGGGCCCCACCACTCCAGGAGAGGAAGAGGAGAGCCCCGCCACTCCAGGAGAGGAGGAGAAGGAGAGCCCCACCACTCCAGGAGAGAAGGAGGAGAGCCCCACCACTCCAGGAGAGGAGGAGGAGAGCCCCGCCACTCCAGGAGAGGAGGAGGAGAGCCCCACCACTCCAGGAGAGGAGGAGGAGAGCCCCGCCACTCCAGGAGAGGAGGAAGAGGAGAGCCCCACCACTCCAGGAGAGGAGGAGGAGAGCCCCGCCACTCCAGGAGAGGAGGAGAAGGAGAGCCCCACCACTCCAGGAGAGGAGGAGGAGAGCCCCGCCACTCCAGGAGAGGAGGAGGAGGAGAGCCCCGCCACTCCAGGAGAGGAGGAGGAGAAGCCCACCACTCCAGGAGAGGAGGAGGAGAGCCCCGCCACTCCAGGAGAGGAGGAGGAGGAGGAGGAGAGCCCCGCCACTCCAGGAGAGGAGGAGGAGGAGAGCCCGACCACTCCAGGAGAGGAAGAGGAGAGCCCCACCACATGAGGGGGCTGTGCTGTCTCAGTGCTGCGTTGCTGGGGGGGATGGTGCATGTTTGCCACCCCCCCCCCCATGAGAAGAACCCACCAGCTGCCACTGGTTTCCTCCAACACTCCAAAGACATGCTGAGAGGTTATTTGGCTCCTGTCTAAATTGGCCCTAATATGTGTATGAATGTGAGTTAGGGACCTTAGATTGTAAGCTCCGTGAGGGCAGAGGCTGATGTGAATGTTCAATGCATATGTACAGTAAAGGGCTACATAAATTGATGGCGCTATACAAATAATAAATAATAAGGGGGCAATGACTTTCCTTAGTCCTGTCTCTGTGACTGCTGGGACAGCTAGCTAGGACTAAACCCAATAGCACTAAACAGTAGGGCAGGACAGAGGGAGATACTAAACCATATTAGTTGTAGTGGCTCAATACCACCACTAGATGTCAGCATACTACTGAACAATAATAAACTGATGCAGTTCAATACAACACAGAAAAACGCCATAAAAGCGGGGCGAGACAATCTGCATGTGATCAGATTATTATAATACAGGATTTATATAGCGCCGACAGTTTGCGCAGTGCTTTACAACATTACGACAGACAGTACAATTACAATACAATGCAATTCAATACAGGAGGAATAAGAGGGCCCTGCTCTTTAGAGCTTACAATCTAGAAGATGGGTTTCCTCCGGGTACTCCGGCTTCCTCCCACTTCCAAAGACATGATGGAAGGTTAATTGCCTCCTGTGTAAATCATAGTCTTGTCCTAGCATGGGGAATAGGGACCTTTAGATTGTAAGCTCCTGGAAGGCAGAGACTGATGTGAATGCATTGTATATAAAATGCTGCATACGCTGTATATATAAATACCTGCAATAAATCAATGGCATGATACAAACATTTCTTCTTCATTGTTGCCAAAAAAAATTCAAAGCAGAATATTCTGTAGCAAGCTGATGGTTTGATCCGCGGGACGCGATGATATCATGAAGTAGGCCTGGGGCTGTATTTGTAGGAAATGTTACTGTACACATAATGTACATGGCTTTGTCTCATGCAGAGGCCGCATTCGTTGATTCATTTCAGCAGAGGGCGCTGTGTATCAAGGACCCGTAAACTCAATAATTTAGCAAAATATCTTCTTAGTGATCAGAATTCCCCTCTATATGAATTTACACAATTTAATTTGGCTCTTTTATGTCCCAGGAAAAAACACACACAAAAAAAAAAAAATTCCTCAAGAGAAGAATTAAGGTGATATTAAACCCAAAACTAGAAATGTGATGTATTGCAGATTACCAATCAATAGATGTGATGGCTGCATTTGTTATAGGGGCGGTGCGTCAATTAGGGACGCCCAGGTGCTGCCCCCTCTATCTATGCGTCCGGGTGCCCATATGCCTGATGCATGAATTCCAAGGGGGGGGGGGGATTTTTTTTGAAGCAAGTGATTAGAGCCAGAGGCTCTAATAGGCTTCAAAATAGGGTGGGCTCGGGGTGCAGGGCATTGTGCTATGAGCCCACCCAGGTGTGTTACACTAGCCAATGAATATTCACTGTTGAAACACTGATCCTCCTCCCGGCCAATGAGAAAGCGGGTCTGAGACCTGTTTCCCGTTTGGCCAAAAGGACAAGCGTTCCTATTGGCTGCCGAGGAGGAGGAGGGAGGAAACGGAAGCCGCCGTGATGCTGGCAGAGAGCAGGGGTAGGGGAAGCCGCCGTGATGCCCCTGGAGAAACCGCTGGTAGTGCCCACCACCTGTCGCCTGGGTGAAGAGCTGCCCACCATTGATGGGGTAAGTTCTCCGGATCCGGGGGATGCACTGCTTGGCGCCCCCCCCAAAAAAAATTACCACCAGCCGCCACTAATTTGTTATCTTTTTTAGACTCCCCCCCCACCCCCCCCCCCCAAATCCCTGTTTCCACCTGGTGATCTGGCCAGTAACACACCTCCTGTATTAGTGACATCAAACTCTGAAGGAATGAGCACTGGAGGCACAGCGGACAGGAGCATTGTCAGTCTAAGGGGGGGGGCGGAGTTTTAAATGTATTAGCAGGTTTAGAACTACTAACCGAAGCCAAACTCCAGTTCACCTCTTATAATCAGTTACAGCAAACTTTTTTTTTTCTATTCTTTTTTTTTATTCCTTTTTGGCTAAATAAAAACTGATCATTGTAAGCACCCCTGTCAGTTTTAAGTGGTTTGTCTCATCCCTGTAACCTGATACATTCTGCTGGAGAGCTTGTGCTTTGGGAAAAAAAACAACAGACTTGCTGGCTGAATCACCAGATGAAAATATAAGAAAGAAAACAAATGCAGCTATCGCATCTAAGAAATTGGTAAGCTGCAATATAGTGTAGTGGCTGGGATTCTAACCGACACCCCTAGTGGTGCTAGATGGAAGTGCTAACCACTTAGCCACTGTGCTTCCCCACCTGATTGCTTCCACACATCCCCCCCCGGTGACAGCGCCACCCCACCCCCGCACGCATGCACCCCCAGCATGTATCCCAGGCATGCTTGCCTATCTGCGGGCCTGGGATGGAAAAGAGCGAACATACATCTCATTAAAGAGAACCTGTCACCAAAAACTCATCAAATATGTCTCCTATGTAATGGGAAAAAAGTTAAGTAAAAAAACATTTTTTTAGTTATTTATAGTAGAAAATGTAATTTACACCAAAGCACATAAAATCCCCCCCCCCCCCCCGAAAGATTTTCTGAAGCCCCCTACAAGTATGAATGTAAACGCATGCATTGGGGCGCCTACGCATAAAGACGTTGATTGCGATACACACGTTACATATCATCATGGAGTGAGAGCAATAATTCTATCACCAGACCTCCTCCGTAACACTAAACTGATGACCTGTAGGGGGCTTTTAACCACTTCAGCCCCGGAAGGATTTCCCCCTTTAGGACCAGAGCACTTTTTGTGATTCGGCACTGCGTCGCTTTAACTGACAATTGCGCGGTCGTGCGACGTTGTACCCAAACGAAATCGGCATCCTTTTTTCCCACAAATAGAGTTTTCTTTTGGTGGTATTTGATCCCCTCTGCGTCATTTCTGATCGCCGCTATAAACAAAAAAAAGCATACATTTTGAAAAAAAAAAAAACAATATTTCTTACCTTTTGCTAAAATACAAATCCAAAAAAAATATATGAAAAAAATTTTTTTTTCATCGGTTTTGGCCGATTTATATTCTTCCTCGTATTTTTGGTAAAAAAAATAAATCGCAATTGGCGTATATTGATTGGTTTGCACAAATCTTTCTGAATTTACGAATGATGAGAATTAATTTATGGGGTTTTTATTTTTTCAATTTTTTACTAGTAATGGCGTCGATCTGCGATTTTTATCGGTACTGCGATATTGCGGCGGACATGTCAGACCAGTTTGACACTTTTTTGGGACCATTGGCATTTATACAGCGGTCAATGCTATGAAAATACATTGATTACTGTATAAATGTCACTATCAGGGAAGGGGTTAACCTGGAGGGGGCGCTCTAAGGGGTTAACTGTGTTCCCTCAGTGTGTTCTAACTGTATGGGGGCTGGGCTGGCTGGCGGAGGGGAGTGATTGGGGCTCCCATATACAGGAAACCTGCGATCACAGCCCTTCCCCCTCTGTCAGAATGGAGGTCTGTGTTTACATACACGGACCTCTGTACTGTCACTCTGGGGGGAGCGATCACGGGTGGCCCTATCCGCTCCCTGGCTCCCCCCGGAACACAGTGAGTGCGCACCTCCGGCGGCGCACGCTCACAATACTCGTTCTCGGGGCCGCCGTCACCTGATGGCGTTTCACGATGACAAGCTAAGTTGCCGCCGTCAAGCCACGGCGGGCGGTCGGCAACTGGTTAAAGTGCCGCCTATGGAAAATATAGGGTACTGAAGTTTTTCCAGAAAATGTCGCAAATTTAAGGTTTGACGTGTTGGGTATCTATTTACTCGGTGCAACCTCAGCTTTTATATCCTACCAAAAAATGTATTATGCTGGTGTTCCCTAGAATTAACTTTAGTGTATTTTTTACTGGAATTTTGCCATAATATTATGTGACATAAAAATGTCAACTACCACTATTTTATTCCCTAGGGCAGGGGTAGGGAACCTGCGGCTCTCCAGCTGTCGTAGAACTACATTTCCCATGAGGCATTGCAAGGCTGATGGATACAATTACTCCCAGAGGCATGATGGGAAATGTAGTTCTACAACAGCTGGAGAGCCGCAGGTTCCCTACCCCTGCCCTAGGGTCTCTGCTTTCAGACACCCTGTTTTGGGGGTTTTATGTAATCTTCAGGGCTAAAATGATTTTTTTAAGCGCATGTGTAAAAAAAAAAAAAAAAAAACGCAAAAAGGGCCCTGGCAGTGAAAGGGTTAAATGTTGCTGCGACTGAAGAAAGGTCGAGAGACCCCCGCTCTGGGAAACTCCTTTTTACATTATATATATAAAAGACAAAATGAGCATAACAAATTGGACAGCAAAAAATATTGGTTCCCCGCTCACAAGAGCTTACAATCCAAATAAGAGAATGTGAATGTGTTCAACGTGGCCGGTTCAGATTCCAGTTCGGAGGTATGAGCTCAGTGCTCTGGCACAGCCGCTGCTGCCAAAATGACAGAAATTCCTGCCGTTTCCTATGGAACTGAACGTCCCATTCAGGACTGGAGGTGACCTCATCCCTAACGAAGCACCTGGGGAGAGGAGGTGAGAGGGCCAAAAACCTGGGCTGGGGAGGAGGCATCTAAGGTAGCCTCCTAAACTCCAGCTTACTGCTACTGTATACAAAGGTATGCAAGATGTCCACTATGTGCCGGATGAACATATAATTGCGCATGGACCAACTCCTCAAGGTCATGTACCCGTTTACAATTTCAAATGTACGACCTCCTGAAGTGCTCCAGTTTATCTTGGAAATTCTTGAAGCGTATACACTATATTGCCAAAAGAATTGGGACGCCTGCCTGCCACATGAACTTTAATGGCATCCCAGTCTTAGTCCATAGGGTTCAATATTGAGTTGGCCCACCCTTTGCAGCTATAACAGCTTCAACTCTTCTGGGAAGGCTGTCCACAAGGTTTAGGAGTGTCTATGGGAATGTTTGACCATTTGTGAGGTCAGGCACTGATGTTGGACGAGAAGGCCTGGATCGCAGTCTCCACTCTAATTCATCCCAAAGGTGTTCTATTGGGTTGCAGGCCAGTCAAGTTCCTCCAGCCCAAACTCGCTCATCCATGTGTTTATGGACCTTGCTTTGTGCAGTGGTGAGCAGTCATGTTGGAACAGGAAGGGGCCATCCCCAAACTCTTCCCACAAAGTTGGGAGCATGAAATCATCCAAAATGTCTTGGTGTGCTGACGCCTTAAGAGTTCCCTTCACTGGAACGAAGGGGCCAACCCCTGAAAAACACCCCCACACCATAATCCCCCCTCCACCAAATGATTTGGACCAGTGCACAAAACATGGTCCATAAAGATATGGATGTGCGAGTTTGGGGTGGAGGAACTTGACTGGCCTGCACAGAGTCCTGACCTCAACCCAATAGAGCACCTTTGGGATGAATTAGAGCAGAGACGGTGAGCCAGGCCGTCTCGTCCAACATCAGTGCCTAAGCTCACAAATGTGCTTCTGAAAGAATGGTTTGTAGCACCCTCTAAATTAGGTAGGTGCTATTTGAGGTTTTTGTGTTAGAGTAGGCAAACGTAGGCAGGCTTGGCTGCTGTCAGGCCTGTTTGTTTTGTTCTAGGCATGGGAGTGGTCCAGGGAGCGGCTGGTGACTGTAGGTGGTGACACTCTTTGGTTGACCCCTCCTGGCTTTTTCAGCCAGGGCAGTGGGGCATAAGAGGTGGAACTACTTGGTATTTGGGAAGCCCTGACCAATCCACAATCTGGACTGGCAGGGGGCAGGCCTTCTCAAATAGCCTGGGGAAGCCCAGTCTGGGAGGAGAGTTTGGGTGGAAGTTGGAGAATGGAGATGGAATACTGAAGGCTGTCGGGGCCCTTGAGGGAGTCCTCAGTCTTGGGGGGGCATGGGGTGACCTCGGCCTGGGCGCATCCAGGAGGAGTGAGATCTTGGTGGAGAGGCACAAGGAGGAGCAGGAAAGGACAACAGGAGGAAAAGTACTACCAGCAGGGTCTCCAGGAGGAATTGACCGGGTGTTGGTGAGTGACACAGCCCAGGGAGGTGGAGATGCACTCTGCAGCAGATTGAGAGGAAGACAGTCTGGAAGAGGTGCAGGAAGAGGCTGGGACTTTGGTGTCAATGGGCAGTGCTCACGCTATTGCAGTCTGCAGGACTGGAGAGGCCTGGAGCAGGATGGGCTGGGAGCAGTAGTCCATCGGGCCAGCTAGCACTATTCAAACTTTCTCTACACTATAGGGGCCCGTGGTCTCTGCCTGCAAAAGGCGGTTATTGAGGCTTGGTCTAAGCCAGAGCAGGCCTCACCATGTGCTAGCTAGGCTGGAAGCAGGAATTGTGCAGAAGAGAGGAACAAGGAGACATTTGAGAAGCAGAGTTGTGCTGGAGGAAAAAGAAGCGTATATACAGAGAGTGTATGTAGAGGTCCTTTGTAAAGAACTGTTGGTCCATGGGCATCCTATAATCATCCCTTACCCCATCCACGTTTAACCCCCTAATAAAAAAAACAAAACAAAGAGACAGCCTGTTTTCTGACTCTGGATGCAAGCAAGGAGTGTGTTTGAGGGTAGTGTGAGCAGGTGAACCACTACTTCCAGCAAACCCCAAAGGGGGTATGGGCTACATGTCAAACATTCCAATAGACACTACTAAACCTTGTGGACTTCCTTCCCAGAAGAGTTGAAGCTGTTATAGCTGCAAAGGGTGGGCCAACTCAATATTGAACCCTACGGACTAAGACTGGGATGCCATTAAAGTTCATGTGCGTGTGAAGCCTGGCGTCCCAATACTTTTGACAATATCATAGAAACATTGTGTTTCTGAGTGTTCTTCCTGCCTGTTTATTAGCGTTTGCATGCGCGTTTTTAAAGAATTTTCAAGCTTTTTTTAATTAGCCAATAGAGAAAAATATAATTTGTTGCTATGTTTTTCAGGTTTATCATCCGCTTTTATCACTTAGATCACGTGACCACCGTGATTGGCTGTCATGGTGGTCACGTGGTCCGAAAACTACTGATCGCAACGAGTGATCAGGAGCTTTCGGTTAGGGGGGCGGTAACTGTTGGGACCAAAAGAAAGCTCTATTTGTGTGAACAAAATGATAAAAATTGCATATGGACGGTAGACGTGTGTCTCCTGAAACTGGTTGACGCCTTAGCTCCAAAAAGAGTGATGCGCAGTTTGCTGACAATCCTACTTTATTATGCCAGGAAGATAATAGCGCTCTCTTGGACAAAGGCCGTTCCTTCAATTATTATAGCATGGAAGTCTATTGTGAACAAGGCCACCCCACTTATAGACCACCTATACTAGCAGAGGTATACCACTTACATTTGACAAAGTGTGGGGTAGTTGGGTGAACAGTACATCCACGGTATCAGAATGAACTGGATGAGGTGAAAAATCCACTTGAATGAGTGTGACATATAATGTGTAGGGGTCCTATCTTGGGGTGGTGGAGCATCTGACCAGGCTTGCTGGGAGAAAGATGGCGGGCACATTCGATCAGTTTTACGTTCAGATGGTTGGTGCACTGATGGAAGGAGAGATACATGAAAGGGGGAGAGTATCATGTTCTTTGCTATTGCTTTGATTGTATTGTGCATTAAGGTCCTTGGATCCTGTACCTCTATCTGTGGGTCTGGGCAACGGAGTCATATGCTGAGCCAAAATGTTGAAGAAGTATATGTTGTGTGCTGATTAGTAAGATGGGGTACTGCGCGGTGGGTGTATGGGGGATATAATAATATTTACACAAACTCTACATAGATCTGTGATATACACGAATACAAAGTGCTTATAAATGGTGACTAAGTGCCTGTAAATTGTGCCATAGGCTATCATATCATGTAGATGCACATAAACCTTAGAACAGTACCATAAATAAAGTGATTTAGTGCAGAGATAAAATTGAATAATAATCAATAATAGAGATATAACCAAAAAAAAGTAATTAAATAAATAAGATCATAGAATATTAAATCATAAATATTGTGAATAAAACAGTTCTTCAACCATATAACATCAAATGTGATATCCTTCAGTAAGACTCCGTATTGGAATGGGTGCTCCGAATAAGAAAAATAGATAAATAAGGTGCTTGAAGACGTGCAAAAGTTCATAAGAGTCTAGCTGGTGGGTATCTTCTATCACCACCAGGGGGACTCTGTGTGACGGTGCTCTCCCAAATGTGCTCCCAGAACTCTCACCTCCAGGGCGCAGTATACGCGCCTGTAGCTAAATGGTAATAGCTTGTGTAATGCGATCCTCCCCCCCTAGGGGGCGCGCTTTCCTCCGTACTTTCCTCTCCAATTCCTCACAGGTTCCTCTCAGTAGTTACATAGTTACATAGTTAGTCAGGTTGAAAAAAGACACAAGTCCATCCAGTTCAACCAAAAAAAAAAAAAAACATTTATATATATATATATATATACACACATACACAACCAAATAATCCCATATACAATCCTTCACCCACAGTTGATCCAGAGGAAGGCAAAAAACCCCAGCAAAGCATGGATCCAATTTGCTATAACGGGGGAAAAATTCCTTCCTGATTCCCCGAGAGGCAATCGGATTCACCCTGGATCAACTTTACCTAAAGATGTCAGTACCCAGTTATATTATTTACATTAAGGAAAGAATCCAGGCCTTTTTTAAAGCAATCAACCGTGCTGGCCAAACCTACCTCTGGGGGGAGTCTATTCCACATTTTCACAGCTCTTACTGTGAAGAAACCTTTCCGTATTTGTAGATGAAATCTTTTTTCCTCTAGACGTAAAGAGTGCCCCCTTGTCCTTTGTGATGACCTTAAAGTAAATAACTCCACACCAAGTTCACTACATGGACCACTTATATATTTGTACATGTTGATCATATCCCCCCTTAATCTCCTCTTCTTAAGTGAGAATAAATTCAGATCCTCTAATCTTTCCTCATAGCTGAGCTCCTCCATGCCTCTTATTAGTTTGGTTGCCCTTCTCTGCACTTTCTCCAGTTCCCCAATATCCTTTTTGAGAACTGGTGCCCAAAACTGAACTGCATATTCCAGATGAGGTCTTACTAATGATTTGTAGAGGGGGGCAAAATAATGTCTCTATCTCTGGAGTCCATACCTCTCTTAATATAGGAAAGGATTTTGGTTGCTTTGGAAACCGCAGCTTGGCATTGCATGCCATTATTAAGCTTATGATCTACCAACACCCCCAGATCCTTCTCCACTATGGATTCCCCCAGTTGTACTCCCCCTAGTATGTACGATGCATGCATATTCTTAGCCCCCAAGTGCATAACTTTACATTTATCAATATTAAACCTCATTTGCCACATAGCCGCCCAATTAGACAGTGCATTGAGGTCAGCTTGTAAGTTGGAGACATCCTGCAAGGATGTCATTCCACTGCATAGCTTGGTGTCATCTGCAAACACTGAAATTGTACTTTTAATCCCAGACCCGATATCATTGTAATGATAGTGGGTAACTACTGGCGGAACTCCCCATGAATAATAAAACATCACGCATATAAAATATATAAAAACAGCTCCACCGTCTTATCCTGTGCTGCCGACTAGGGCTGTATCCGGTCCTACGCGTTACGTCACGTCACGTGACTTCCTTACTAATCAGCCCATTTGATACTACTGTGTATAGTACTAGTACTGCAGCAGTTGGGTTTACATCATCGCATTTGAGGACTCATTCAATTACATCCCATATGTTGTGTGCTGTTTTGTGGTCAAGTTGGGCCGTTGGGCTGTGTGCCTTTATGTCTTTGTTTTTGTATTGTTATTACAAAACTTAATAAAGAAAAAAAATAAATAAATAAAAAAATTGCATATGGGTACAGTGTAGCACGACCGTGCAATTGTTATTGAAAGTGTGCCAGCGCTGAAAGCTGAAAATTGGCCCGGGCAGGATTGGGTGGAAGTGCCCGGTATTGAAGTAGGGTTGCCACCTGTCCGGGATTCACCCGGACAGTTCGGGTTTGGAATCATGTGTCCGGGTTTCAGTCTGCCTGAAACCTGGACACAATATTCAGACAGGAATGTGGCTCAGAACAGGACCTGGTAGGAGGGTGAGGGGGCACTATGTACGCCACATTACTATTCTCTTTGGAGCGCCCAAAGGTGTCCCAGGTCTTTTACAATATGCTAAAATGCTAAAAAAAAAACACTAAAGTGTTCGGGTTTGGCTTGAAGAAAAAGTGGCAACCCTATGTTGAAGTAGTCAATAATAATAAAAATTCACCAACGTAGTTATTCCTAGAGGAAAGCTAACCCTTCTACAATGCACAGAGCAGTTTCTGGCCCCCCCATAGCAGAGCAGTGAAATGATTTGGATCAGCAGAACAATGCGGACATTCAGGGATGAAGCAGGTTACATGAGCAGAATCAGCATCTTCAGAACATCTCAAACATCAAAGGATGGAGATGCCTTCTGAGCCAAAGCTCACCCCCTCCTCCTTACCCCCAAGGAACTCCTCTGCTTTCTGTCACAGCCACAGGCAGTTCCAGCTCCATCTATTTCTGATTATTTCTTCTGGTTATTTAACCTGCCTGGAATGCAGCCTGTGAAATCACATTAAACTCAGCTCCTCTGGAGAGCTTTCTGGGCCTGGCCAGGCTCTCTGGAATCTGCAAACTCTTCCACTCGGCTACTGCCTAAGTCAAAGGATTCCTGCTCTGGGATATGAACAGAAGTGACAGCAAACCAAGAAATGTGCGCTCTTCACTCTTTTTTTTTTTCCCCCCCTAATCTGAGTTGGATTTCTCAGAGAGGAATGTTAATAATCTGTCTTTAGAATATCATATTTCTTCACTATGACTTCAAACGTAATCAGCTCTCCGTGGGCATGCTCCGCAACTAGTAAAGACAGGAATGAAGTCAGAAAACAGCGAAATGAGGCAAATATATAAGACAGAGCCTTCTGTACCCCGATGACAGCAACGGCAAAAATAATAACAAAGAACATAATAATATGGGGAGTTTAGGATAATAGATACCATATGACTAATGCCGGGGCTTAAAACGCGGACTCGTGTACAAGTCTGCTGGGAACGGTATCCTCAAATGTAGGATATATACCAGCCACACTCAACCTGAGGAACCCTTGAAATAATTTTCAGGTCTTGGGGAACTCCTGCTAAAACCGACTTATTGGGGGTTCATGGGAAAAAAGGTTTATTATATCGGTCAGCAGTGGGAAGAATGTCCCCTTACCAGAGTGGTGAGAATGCCACCCTTACAGAATTAGCTAAAACGATCATTGATGCCATGCAGCTGACTCTGCCCAGTGGTGTTGGCTGGAGAACTATCCAGGCACCATCAAAGGAGGTTAATCAACCTCAGCTCAAGGGACCCCTAGCAATCTCTGGAGCACTGGTGGCTGGTGGGTTTTTCTTTGGGGGGTGGGGGCAAACATATACCCCCCCCCCCCGAGTGTCTTCAGTGCGTCGGGTAGCTGGCGGTGGGCTGGGAGCAGCAGCTCCGGTATCTTTTCTTCCACAGCTTCCGCCGTTCGTGTCCTCTCTCCTCCTCCTTCTGCTAGTCGTCCTATAGCATCGCCTGACATTTTGGCCAATCGGGTCTCAGACCTGCTTCCTGATTGGCGAGGAGGAGATTTAGTGTGAAAATAGCGAATATTAATTCGCTATCCCACACAGCTGGGTGGGATTGGGGCGCAGTGTATCTGCGCCCTGAGCCCATCCTTTTTTTAAGCCTTTTAAAGCCTCTGGCTCTAATCACGTGCTTCAAAAAAACACCCCCCCATTGGAATCCATAGTCCGGTGCCCCTGTATGTAGATCAGGGGGCCAGATGCATAGATAGGAGAGGCGGCGCCCGTGTACGCCTAAAGGACGGGCCGCCACTGCTCAAATGTAGGATATATACCAGCCAGGCTCAACTTTTTTGCCCCCTGAGGAACCCTTAAAATAATTTTCAGGTCTTGGGGAACTCCTGCTAAAAACAATTAATTAGGGGTTACTGGGAAAAATGACTATTACATCAGTCAGCAGTGGGAAGAATGTCCCCTTACAGGTCTTGGGGAACTCCTGCTAAAACCGACTTATTGGGGGTTCATGGGAAAAAATGTCTATTATATCGGTCAGCAGTGGGAAGAATGTCCCCTTACAGGAGTGGTGAGAATGCCATCCATACAGAATTAGCTAAAACGATCATTGATGACATGCAGCTGACTCTGCCAAGTGGTGTTGGCTGGAAAACTATCCAGACATCATCAAAGGAGGTCAATCAACCACAGCCCAAGGAACTCCTAGTAATCTCTGGAGGAACCCTAGTTGGGAATGGCTGAAAAATAGACTAGCAATTCTCAACCAGGGTTCTGTGGAGCCCCAGGATTCCTCCAGAGGTTTGTTATGGGGTCCTTGAGTTGTGGCTTATTTACCTTCCATTTGATGATGCCTACATTGTTCCAGGGCCAACACCACTTGGAAACTTCAGCGACATGACACCAATGGTCTTTTTAGCTATCTAAAAGAGGAGCCTTCTTCCCATTCACCCCCGATGAATTGGTTTTAGGAGAGGTTCCCCGCGAGACCAGAAAATTATTTGAAGGGTTCCTCTGGGGTAAAAAGGTGGAGAAAGGCTAATATATACAATATCAGTCATTTATGTAGCACCCTCCCAGATTGCTAGGAAGGAAAGGTAAGTTTATCTCTGTGTGGCTTCACTGCAATCAGTGGAGCGGTCTGTGATTGCTTTGTGCTGTTCTGGGTTCCATTGGTTGTAGGGTTGATTGTTTTATCCTGCCTTCTGGAGGATTCCAGAATGTAGTGGGCTGGAAAGGCAAATCAGCAACCTGAATATTTATGTTGTCTCAACCAATCCCTGGGGGAGGATACCCAGAAGGTGGCTGGAGAAGTACATAAATAGTCTGGGCTCCCTACACCCTATCCCAGTTATTCAGCAATACATTTAAAAGAAAAGCTACCCCTATACTTTTTACTTGAAGAGTGACTGTTACTGTGTGCCTGGCTTTCTTAGGTTTGATAATTTTAACATAGTTACATTGATCCAGCTTAGGCCAATGTATGTACTGTATGTTCAATCCCCGTGGGCGCCCAGTGGAAACTGGAAATCACTGTATCAGGCACCGCTACTGTTGTGCAATGATCTCCATCTGCTTCTGGATCATGTGCCCATTCACTACTGGCACCATTGAGAGAACACTTTGCTTTTTCTCAACCAATGGATAGCATTCTCTGCAGTGGCGGCTGGTGGGCCAACAACTTATTGCATATAAGTCAAAAGCAATGAACATATGTAGACATTGTAAACATATTTGGCCATAGACTGTAAAGGTGCCTACAGATATAAATTATCTGATCACCAGACTGTACTGAGTGAACATGTGTGCTTATTCCTATTGGGAGCACACAGTCTATCTCTGTGGAAATCAATATATCGATCAGCAGAATGTCCATTCTGGCCAACCTCCACTTGAAAAGGCTGGGCAAATGGGTGCCAAAACACCTGCAAAGGCCTTTAAATGGTCTCTCAGTCTGGTTCTGTAGGCTACACAATCATGGGGAAGACTGCTGACTTTACAGTTGTCCAAAAGACGACCATTGACACCTTGCACGAGGAGGGCAAGACACAAAAGGTCATTGCAAAAGAGGCTGGCTGTTCACAGAGCTCTGTGTCCAAGCACATTAATGGAGAGGCGAAGGGAAGGAAAAGATGTGGTAGAAAAAAGTGTACAAGCAATAGGGATAACCGCACCCTGGAGAGGATTGTGAAACAAATCCCATTCAAAAATGTGGGGGAGATTCACAAAGAGTGGACTGCAGCTGGAGTCAGTGCTTCAAGAACCGCTGTGCACAGACGGATGCAAGACATGGGTTTCAGCTGTCGCATTCATTGTGTCAAGCCACTCTTGAACAACAGACAGCGTCAGAAGCGTCTCGCCTGGGCTAAAGACAAAAAGGACTGGACTGCTGCTGAGTGGTCCAAAGTTATGTTCTCTGATGAAAGTAAATTTTGCATTACCTTTTGGAGATCAGGGTCCCAGAGTCTGGAGGAAGAGAGGAGAGGCACACAATCCACGTTGCTTGAGGTTCAGTGTAAAGTTTCCACAGTCAGTGATGGTTTGGGGTGCCATGTCATCTGCTAGTGTTGGTCCACTGTGTTTTCTGAGGTCCAAGGTCAATGCAGCCGTCTACCAGGAAGTTTTAGAGCACTTCCTGATGCTGACCAACTTTATGGAGATGCAGATTTCATTTTCCAACAGGACTTGGCACTTGCACCCAGTGCCAAAACTACCAGTACCTGGTTTAAGGACCATGGTATCCCTGTTCTTAATTGGCCAGCAAACTTGCCTGACCTTAACCCCATAGAAAATCTATGGGGTATTGTGAAGAGGAAGATGCGATATGCCAGACCCAATGATGCAAAAGAGCTGAAGGCCACTATCAGAGCAACCTGGGCTCTCATAACACTTGAGCAGTGCCACAGGCTGATCGACTCCATGCCACGCCGCATTGCTGCAGTAATTCAGGCAAAAGGAGCCCCAACTAAGTACTGAGCGCTGTACATGCTCATACTTTTCATGCTCATACTTTTCATGTTCATACTTTTCAGTTGGCCAAGATTTCTAAAAATCCTTTCTTTGTATTGGTCTTAAGTAATATTCTAATTTTCTGAGATACTGAATTTGGTATTTTCCTTAGTCGTCAGTTATAATCATCAAAATTAAAAGAAATAAACATTTGAAATATATCAGTCTGATTGTAATGAATGAATATAATATACAAGTTTCACTTTTTGAATGGAATTAGTGAAATACATCAACTTTTTGATGATATTCTAATTATATGACCAGCACCTGTATGTGTGTATATATATATATATATACAGTATCTCACAAAAGTAAGTACACCCCTCACATTTGTGTAAATGTTTTATTCTATCTTTTCATGTGACAACACTGAAGAAATGACACTTTGCTACAATGTAAAGTAGTGAGTGTACAGCTTGTATAACAGTGTAAATTTGCTGTCCCCTCAAAATAACTCAACACACAGCCATTAATGTCTAAACCGCTGGCAACAAAAGTGAGTTCACTCCTAAGTGAAAATGTCCAAATTGGGCCCAATTAGCCCTTTTTCATCTCAGGGGTCATGTGACTCGTTAGTGTTACAATGTCTCAGGTGTGAATGGGGAACAGGTGTGTTAATTTGGTGTTATCGCTCTCACTTTCTCATACTGGTCACTGGAAGTTCAACATGGCACCTCATGGCAAAGAACTCCCTGAGGAGCTTAAAAAAAGAATTGTTGCTCTACATAAAGATGGCCTAGACTATAGGAAAATTTCCAAGACCCTGATACTGAGCTGCAACATGGTGGCCAAGACCCTACAGTGGTTTAACAGGACAGGTTCCACTCAGAACAGCGCCTCACCATGGTCGACCAAAGAAGTTGAGTGCAGTGCTCAGCGTCATATCCAGAGGTTGTCTTTGGGAAATAGACGTATGAGTGCCGCCAGCATTGCTGCAGAGGTTGAAGGGGTGGGGGGTCAGCCTGTCAGTGCTCAGACCATACGCCGCACACTGCATCAAACTGGTCTGCATGGCTGTCGTCCCAGAAGGAAGCCTCTTCTAAAGATGATGCACAAGAAAGCCCGCAAACAGTTTGCTGAAGACAAGCAGACTAAGGGCATGGATTACTGGAACCATGCCCTGTGGTCTGATGAGACCAAGATAAACTTATTTGGTTCAGATGGTGACAAGCGTGTGTGGTGGCAACCAGGTGAGGAGTACAAAGGCAAGTGAGTCTTTCCTACAGTCAAGCATGGTGGTGGGGGTGTCATGGTCTGGGGCTGCATGAGTGCTGCCGGCACTGGGGAGCTACAGTTCATTGAGGGAACCATGAATGCCAACATGTACT
>BLSH010035408.1:581489-597950 GCA_018402905.1 Glandirana rugosa
GACCGATGGGCTTCCCGCATTTCGGATGTCTGGGTGCGCGAGGTGGTTTTGTCCGGGTACAAGCTAGAGTTCCGTACCCAGCCCCCAGACAGGTTCTCCGCCTGAGGCTTCCCCCAGAACGTGTTAGAAAAAGACTGTGCTAAGGGTTAATGGCAGCTGAGTGTGGATTCTTCTAATTCATTAAGCAGCAGCAGCTCTATTTAAACTTCCTGCTTCCTGTAGCAAAATGCTGTCTGACCTACAGCGTGTTAGTGAGTTCCTGTGACCTGTCTTTCCAGTCTTCTGCATCTGTGACCCGGCTTGCCCGACCTCTGATTGAACCCTGCCTGTACCGACCCTCTGCCTGCCTACGACCACGTCTCTGCCTAAACCTCTTGTACCTCAGCTGCCCGCACGTTGCCGACCCTGCCTGTACCCGACTATCCGCTTGCCTGAACCACTTGTACCGCACCGCCAGCCCGTTGCCGACCCAGCCTGAACCACCACCCTACCTGCACGAGTTCCAGTGGACCTTCACCTGCCATCTGTAACAAAGTCCAGCCCTCGTGCCCCCCTGTGCTCCAGAGCTCCCTGTCTTCACTACCAGGGGCTCTGGAACCAGGGCCGCAAGTGAGGTTGCCCCCGCATAAGCCAGACTCAACCACCAGGTACGTGACAGTGGGAACCAAGAATGCCAACATGTACTGTGACATACTGAAGCAGAGCATGATCCCCTCCCTCCCTTCAGAGACTGGGCCACAGGGCAGTATTCCAACATGATAACGACCTCAAATACACCTCCAAGACAACCACTGCCTTGCTAAAGAAGCTGAGGGTAAAGGTGATGGACTGGCAAAGCGTCTCCAGACCTAAACCCTATTGAGCATCTGTGGGGCATCCTCAAAACGGAAAGCGGAGGAGCGCAAGGTCTCTAACATCCACCAGCTCCGTGATGTCATCATGGAGGAGGGGAAGAGGACTCCAGTGGCAACCTGGGAAGCTCTGGTGAACTCCATGCCCAAGAGGGTTAAGGCAGCGCTGGAAAATAATGGTGGCCACACAAAATATTGACACTTTGGGCCCAATTTGGACATTTTCACTTAGGGGTGTACTCACTTTTGTTGCCAGCGGTTTAGACATTAATGGCTGTGTGTTGAGTTACTTTGAGGGGACAGCAAATTTACACTGTTATACAAGCTGTACACTCACTGCTTTACATTGTAGCAAAGTGTCATTTCTTCAGTGTTGTCACATGAAAAGATAGAATAAATGGGAGGGGTGTATATATATATATATATATATATATATATATATATACTGTACAGTATATCATATAATTGTAGGGGCAATATTTTCCAAATGACTTTTTTATGTGGTACCTTTGGATTATTGCACCTTTAAGCTTACTCTCCAATGGCATTCTCTGGAGCAACTTTCCTAATGTAAGCACATACCTCATATGCTGGCAGGATGCACTTTTATACGGCTCAGTTTTTCCTGGGCCAGAAAATCGTTTTCAGTGATCCAAATTTGCTTTGCAGTCCAGCAGGAGATGCCATAAAGAATAATGACAGCCTCCATCCTTAGCCCAGCATTGTAATTGTCCTCTGAAGTACGTACTGGTGCATGCGTTTCATTATAACATTGGAGCAGTGAAGACGGGAGCGCTGTGCTGACCCTGAGCAGGTAGACTGTATAAATCCCAGCATATGTATACAGTATGTACTTTTAATATAAGACAGGTTCACTTCCAACCACCAAAATCATTAGCCCACTCTTCCTAATGCATCCCTGGAAGTGGTGTCCTCCTCCTGTATTTACATCTTGTGATGGCACCCCATAGACTTAAATGGGGTGGCGGCCAATTCAGAGAGCACACCGATCCTCCTAGATTTCTAAGTATTAATAATTATATTTATTTCCGGTTTCTCATGTAGATTTAGGGCCGTTTCACACAGGGGTTTGAAGGCAACTTCAACGTGACTTTGGCCGACTTACAACGCGACTTAAAGTGACCTCCATGCCAGGCGACTTTGCCTGTGGCCAATCAGAGAAAGAAGGGAGGGGGTTGCCTGGGTAGTTCGTGGGTAAATTATTTTCTTTTTCCTGTAAAGTCGCTTCAATATAGATGGGAGATCCGACTTGGAGGCGACTTCCATTGAATTCTATGGGCACAAGTTGGATAGAAGTCGCCTTGAAGTAGTACAGGAACCTTTTCTGAAGTCGGAGCGACTTCAGTAGCCTACATTAAGACGGTTCTCATTCACTTCAATGGGATTTCTGATGTCAAGCGACTTGGGGTGACACAAGTGAGATCCCAAGTCGCCAATGTGTGAATTGAGCCTTAGGGCTCATTCGCACACCACATGCACTTCTTGCCAAGTCTTTTGCAGACTCTAACAGGTTTTTATCTCTAAGATTGCCCTGCATTTGGCTCCATCCATCTTCCCATCAACTCTGACCAGCTTCCCTGTCCCTGCTGAAGAAAAGCATCCCCACACCATGATGCTGCCACCACCATGTTTCACGGTGGGGATGGTGTATTCAGGGTGATGTGCAGAGTTAGTTTTCCACCACACATAGCGTTTTGCTTTTAGGCCAAAAAGTTCCATTTTGGTCTCATCTGACCAGAGCACCATCTTCCACATGCTGTGTCCCCCACATGGCTTCTCGCAAACTGCAAATGGGACTTCTTATGGCTTTTCTTTCACCAATGGCTTTCTTCTTGCCACTCTTCCATAAAGGGCAGATTTGTGGAGAGCACGACTAATAGTTGTCCTGTGGACAGATTCTCCCACCTGAGCTGTGGATCTCTGCAGCTTCTCCAGAGTTACCATGGACCTCTTGGCTGCTTCTCTGATGAATGCTCTCCTTGCCCGGCCGGTCAGTTTAGGTGGACGGCCATGTCTTGGTAGGTTTGCAGCTCTTCCATAGTCTTTCCATTTTCAGATGATGGATTGAACAGAGCTCCGTGAGATGTTCAAAGCTTGGGATATTTCTTTATAACCTAACCCTGCTTTATACTTCCCCACAACTTTATCCCTGACCTGTCTGGTGTGTTCCTTGGCCTTCATTATAAATTAGAATGCTCTCTAACAAACCTCTGAGGGCTTCACCCAACAGCTGTATTTATAAATGACACACAGGTGGACTCTATTTACTAATTAGGTGACTTCTGAAGGCAATTGGTCCCACTACATTTTTGTTAGGGGTATCAGAGTAAAGGGGGCAGAATACAAATGCCCCCCCACACTTTTCATATATTTATTTGTATCATTTATCATTTTCCTTCCATTTCACAATTATGCGCCACTTTGTGTCGGTCTATCACACAAAATCCCAATAAAATACATTTACGTTTTTGGTTGTAACATGACAAAATGTGGAAAATTTTGAGGGGTATGAATACTTTTTCAAGGCACTGTATGTAAACAGCGGTTGCACCATGCATGTGAGGTGTCGCTGCAAATGTTGGAGTAGAAGCAATAATTCTAGGGCCATCATTCATGAATTTTCTAGCAAAATACGCTGGTTTTTTTATCGTGTATCAAAATTTTTTAAAAAATTGGCCCGGACAGCAAGCGGTTAAGTATATCGATTTTCTCGCTGACTGGATTCTAGAGCTCGGCCTTGTTGTATTTTTTTTGCATACGGAGGACAGAAAATGGCAGGAGAAAAGAGAAAAACAAACATTTGGAAGGGAAAGCGGCAGCCAAGGCTGCCAGTAATAACAGAGCGGAGGCCTGATCGCTGCCTATGGGGGCCAGTGTGGCCCTCTCGGCGGCAGTGAGGAGGTTAATGAGGCTGGCGCCTGGTTGCCCTGTTCTGAGGGACTCAGGAATTCCCGAGGCTGCAGAGTTATCAGTGTGTGGGAGCCGCCTGGAGACATGTTCCTGAGATAAGCACCAGGGCCTCCCCTCACTGTGTGGGAAAGGAGCCAGCCCTGAAATAACGAGGCCTGGGGGGGGGCCCCTCCCTGCCGCATGTCACCTCCACACAATCTGGGGTCAGTCACATTGCTTTCTGGCTGACACACACACTTCACAGAGCAGCCCTCAGATAACAATCTGAACTTTTCCTTTAAGTCGGTTCCTCAGAGCGGATGGGGCTCTCTGTGAAAGGGTTAGTTCACCTTCATCAAAAAAAAAAAATGCCTATGGGGCGTCTGTAGATAAAAACAAACTGTGCTCCTCTGACTAAAGTTGGATAATTCCATTCCTATAGGTGTAGGCCATTTATGTACCTAATGAAACCTGACTGGAACACTTCCAGGATGGTGCTAAATGAGGCCTAGTTGTTATTGCCTATAGGTGTAGGCCATTTATGTACCTCATGAAGCCTGACTGGAACACTTCCAGGACGGTGCTAAGTGAGGCCTAGTTGTTATTGCCTATAGGTGTAGGCCATTTATGTATCTCTTGAAGCCTGACTGGAATACTTCGAGGACCTTGCTAAGTGAGGCCTAGTTGTTATTGCCTATAGGTGTAGGCCATTTATGTATCTCTTGAAGCCTGACTGGAATACTTCGAGGACCTTGCTAAGTGAGCCTAGTTGTTATTGCCTATAGGTGTAGGCCATTTATGTACCTCATGATGCCTGACTGGAATACTTCGAGGACCTTGCTAAGTGAGGCCTAGTTGTTATTGCCTACAGGTGTAGGCCATTTATGTACCTCATGAAGCCTGACTGGAACACTTCCAGGACAGTGCTAAGTGAGGCCTAGTTGCTATTGCCTATAGGTGTAGGCCATTTATGTACCTCTTGAAGCCTGACTGGAATACTTCCAGGACGGTGCTAAGTGAGGCCTAGTTGTTATTGCCTATAGGTGTAGGCCATTTATGTATCTCTTGAAGCCTGACTGGAATACTCCCAGGACCTTGTTAAGTGAGGCCTAGTTGTTATTGCCTATAGGTGTAGGCCATTTTTACTCCCAAGAGCCCTGGGAGTATTCCAGTCAGGCTTCAATAGGTACATAAATGGCCTACACCTATAGGCAATAACAACTAGGCCTCACTTAGCAAGGTCCTGGGCCAGGACCTTGTTAAGTGAGGCCTAGTTGTTATTGCCTATAGGTGTAGGCCATTTATGTACCTCATGAAGCCTGACTGGAAAACTTCCAGGACGTTGCTAAGGCCCCATTCACCCCTCAGCATTTTGCAGTCTGAAGCTTGAAGCTCCAAAACGCTGGAGGAGAAAAAAATCAATGATTCTCAATGGAAGACGATTCACATCTCCACTCCAAGTCTCTTGAAGCTCAAAAAAGTTTGTTTTTGGCACGTTTTATTTTTATTGCAATAGAAATGAATAGAAAAGCACGATTTGCGCATTTTGTTGCAGGTTTTTGCGTGATTTTCTAAAAGGTAGTAATAATATATTAATAAATACATGTAAAATAACTACACAAATAACTCATCCTAAATAAATTATAATTAAATTAATTAATAATACGTAATAATAAATAAATAATAATTAACCCCTAACATTACACAAAACAATTAAATTAAAAATATATTGTTATTATTATTAATAATGATAGTAATAATAATAATAATAATAATATTGTATTTATTTATTTTGTGTTAGAGTTAGGTTGTTTAGTAATGTATTATTATTATTATTATATTTTGTTAATGGGTTTATTTATTATTACAGTATTGGTTTACTGCATTTATTTATTATTTATTTATGATGGTTTTTAGTTATATGTGTATTTATTTAGCATTTATTTATTAATGTATTATTCTTCTTCTTCTTCTTCTTATTATTATTATTAGTAATACTGTAGTAGTAGTAGTAGTAATATTAACACCCTAACCCTAACTAAAAAAATAATAATTATAAACAATATGTTTTTATTTACAGACACCCTTTACCTGCTGAAAGGAAAAAAATGTCAGTGGTGTCACTGGAAGGAAAAAAAGGGCCCCAAGTCATTGCTGTCACTGAGAAGAAGAAATGTCACTGCATCCGTGGTGTCCCCGAAAGGAAACAATGTTCCTTGCTTTGATGGTGTCACTGGAAGGGAAAGATACCCCTGAACCAGTGGTGTCACTAGAAGTTGCCGGTGTCACTGAAAGGAAAAAAATGTTCCTGTGTTGTTGGTATCACTGGAAGGGAAAAATCTTCTTGAGTCGATGCTGTCACTGAGTAGAAAAAAATGCCACTGCATCAGTGGTGTCACTGAAAGGAAACCAATGTTCCTGTGTTGATGGTGTCACTGGAAGGGAAAAATGTCCCTGAGTCGGTGGTGTCACTGAGAGAAAAAAAAAGGGGGAATAAAGGGCCCAAAGTCATTGCTGTCACTGAGAAGAAGAAATGTCACTGCATCCGTGGTGTCCCTGAAAGGAAACAATGTTCCTTGTTTTGATGGTGTCACTTGAAGGGAAAAATGTCCCTGAGTTGGCGGTGTCACTGTAGGGGTTAAATGTCCCTGAGTCGGTGGTGTCACTAGAAGGGAAAAAGGTCCCTGGGTCGGTGGTGTCACTGGAAGGGAAAAATGTCCCTGGGTCGGTGGTGTCACTGGAAGGGAAAAATGTCCCTGGGTCGGTGGTGTCACTGGAAGGAATAAATGTCCCTGAGCCAGTGGTGTCACTGAGCAGAAAAACATGCCACTGCATCAGTTGTGTCACTGAAGGGAACCAATGTTCCTGTGTTGTTGGTGTCACTGAAAGGAAACAATGTTCCTGTGTTGTTGGTGTCACTAGAAGGGAAAAGGTCCTTTGTCATTGCATGCAGTTGCAGAGCATTTATGGCCCTTCCTCATTTGTTTGAATGGGTTGCATTCTGTATGCTCGCTACCCACAGAGCTTGACATGTAAGGTAAAACATTGTGACCACGGCATATGAACACCCCCCCCATATGCTGCCCCCCCATAT
Organism: Glandirana rugosa; assembly: GCA_018402905.1. Classification (NCBI taxonomy): domain Eukaryota; kingdom Metazoa; phylum Chordata; class Amphibia; order Anura; family Ranidae; genus Glandirana; species Glandirana rugosa. The sequence continues at coordinate 588,345 of BLSH010035408.1, forward strand.
GCTGCCCCCCATATGCTGCCCCCCATATGCTGCCCTCCATATGCTGCCCCCCGTATGCTGCCCCCCGTATGCTGCCCTCTGTATGCTGCCCCCCCACACACACACACCCCATATGTTGCCATTGCAGCTTCAGGGGGTGCTAAGAAGAACGTTTGATTCTCCGTAGGTTGGGGGGTCAAGTGATATTTTATACCGCAGCGATGAGAACATTGGAAGGGGCGGGATGGAAACATTTTCTCGAATGAACGACCCTCTAGCGGTGTGTGTGGTGTCGGTTCGGGAAAGCCCATTTACTCCAAAATCGAATGTTAATCTAACAAACTTTTGAAGGCCCTTGGAAGGACGGTGGTGAAGCGGTGGAATAGACGGAGAAGATTTGTAGGAACGTTTGGGCAGCTTTAGTCTCCACGTTTCTCTCGGTGGCGGAAGGCGAGGGGCCCGCCTCGCTGTGAGTGACGTGCGCCCGGGGCTCAGGCCCGCTCACATTTATAGGGGAAACAGGCCGCTATCGCAGATTTAAGTGCATACTTTCTCTCATGCATTCATGCCTGGGGGGGGGGGGGTGCAATCAGCGTTTCTGATAAGGCCGGGGCCTCAGAGACGCCGGTCACCATGGGGATGGAGTTGAGGAATTTCGGATTTAAGATACGGTGCGGGACACTCAGTCTGCAGCCCACCAGGAAACTCTGAAAGATAACATTTCCCGCACACTGCCAGTATACACAGCGAGGAGGATCACCCCCACCCCCTCCCGGCGTTCCATGAAAAGTGAATGTAAATACAGGGCCTTGAAAAAGTATTCATACCCCTTGAAATCCCCCACATTTTGTCACGTTACAACCAAAAACGTAAATGTATTTTATTGGGATTTTGTGTGATAGACCGACACAAAGTGGCTCATAATTGTGAAGTGGAAGGAAAATGATAAATGATACAAATAAATCTGTGAAACGTGTGGGGGGCATTTGTATGGCGCCCCCCGGAGTCAATACTTTGTAGAACCGCCTTTCCCTGCAATTACAGCTGCAAGTCTTTTTGGGGAAGTCTCTACCAGCTTTGCCCATCTAGAGAGGGCATTTTTGCCCATCCTTTGCAAAATACCCCAAGCTCTGTCAGATTGGATGGAGAGCGTCTGTGAACAGCAATTTTCAAGTCTTGCCACAGATTCTCAATGGGATTTAGGTCTGGACTGTGACTGGGCCATTCTAACACATGAATGTGTTTTGATCTAAACCATTCCATTGTAGCTCTGGCTGGATGTTTAGGGTCGTTGTCCTGCTGGAAGGTGAACCTCCGCCCCGATCTCAAGTCTTTTGCAGACTCTAACAGGTTTTCTTCTAAGATTGCCCTGTATTTGGCTCCATCCATCTTCCCATCAACTCTGGCCAGCTTCCCTGTCCCTGCTGAAGAAAAGCATCCCAACACCATGATGCTGCCACCACCATGTTTCACGGTGGGGATGGTGTGTTCAGGGTGATGTGCAGTGTTAGTTTTCCGCCACAATTAGGTGTCCATTTATGAAACTTTGATCAGCAGTGATCTCAAGGATCACCACTGATCACAGTTCATTTTCGGTTTATGAAGCAGAGATAATCGGGAGAGAACACGTTCTCCACTGATCATCTTCACACATGGAGAAGCTGTGATTGACTGACACAGAAGTGGCCAGTTTATGAAGGTGCGATCTGAGCGCTTCACTGGCGATCTGTGTCAGAATTCACCCTCCCCAATTCACCAGCTCAGAGGGGGTGAATTGGGGGGTGAAGAGGGAATCCCAGGGGAAGGAGGAAGATTACTGACTTCCCTCTGCCTCGGTCAGACCCCCCAACACAGTAACCGTGTCCCCCTGCCCTGTATCTGTGTGTGTGTGTGTGTATGAATATATATGTGTACAGTATCTCACAAAAGTGAGTACACCCCTCACATTTCTGTAAACATTTTATTCTATCTTTTCATGTGACAACACTGAAGAAATGACACTTTGCTACAATGTAAAGTAGTGAGTGTACAGCTTGTATAACAGTGTAAATTTGCTGTCCCCTCAAAATCACTCAACACACAACAACAAAAGTGAGTACACCCCTAAGTGAAAATGTCCCAATTAGCTACATTCCCTCCTCGGTGTCATGTGACTCGTTAGTGTTACAAGGTCTCAGGAGTGAATGAGGAGCAGGTGTGTTAAATTTGGTGTTATCGCTCTCACTCTCTCATACTGGTCACTGGAAGTTCATCATGGCACCTCATGGCAAAGAACTCTCTGAGGATCTGAAAAAAGAATTGTTGCTCTACATAAAGATGGCCTAGGCTATAAGAAGATTGCCAAGACCCTGAAAGTGAGATCCAGCACAGTGGCCATACAGTGGTTTACAGGTTCCACTCAGAACAGCGCCTCGCCATGGTCGACCAAAGAAGTTGAGTGCAGTGCTCAGTGTCATATCCAAAGGTTGTCTTTGGGAAATAGACGTATGAGTGCTGCCAGCATTGCTGCAGAGGTTGAAGGGGTGGGGGGTCAGCCTGTCAGTGCTCAGACCATACGCCGCACACTGCATCAAATTGGTCTTCATGGCTGTCGTCCCAGAAGGAAGCCTCTTCTAAAGATGATGCACAAGAAAGACCACAAAGAGTTTTCTGAAGACAAGCAGACTAAGGACATGGATTACTGGAACCATGTCCTGTGGTCTGATGAGACCAAGATAAACTTATTTGGTTCAGATGGCGTCAAGCATGCGTGGCAGCAACCAGGTGAGGAGTACAAAGACAAGTGTGTCTTGCGTACAGTCAAGCATGGTGGTGGGAGTGTCATGGTCTGGGGCTGCATGAGTGCTGCCGGCACTGGAGAGCTACAGTTCATTGAGGGAACCATGAATGCCAACATGTACTGTGACATACTGAAGCAGAGCATGATCCCCTCCCTTTGGAGACTGGGCCACGGGGCAGTATTCCAACATAACGACCCCAAACACACCTCCAAGACGACCACTGCCTTGCTAAAGAAGCTGAGGTGAGTGACTGGCCAAGCATGTCTCCAGACCTAAACCCTCAAATGGAAGGTGGAGGAGCGCAAGGTCTCTAACATCCACCAGCTCTGTGATGTCATCATGGAGGAGTAGAAGAGAACTCCAGGGGCAACCTGTGAAGCTCTTGTGAACTTCATGCCCAAGAGGGTTAAGGCAGTGCATGAAAATAATGGTGGCCAGGGGGCAGCAAATTTACACTGTTATACAAGCTGTACACTCACTACTTTACATTGTAGCAAAGTATAATTTCTTCAGTGTTGTCACATGAAAAGATAGAATAAAATATTTACAAAAATGTGAGGGGCGTACTCACTTCTGTGAGATACTGTATATATATATGTATGTATATATATATATATATACAGTGTATATAACGTGTGTGTGTGTTTATATATACATATATAGTGTAGGGAGACTAATAATTTTATTAGTGAGGTGGGCGGTCTCCTCCGAGAATGTCCGTTACTGAGCAGTGATAATTTATCACTGCTTAAAGCGGTTGTCTACCCCCAATAGTGATTTTTACCTACAGGTGAGCCCATAATAATGCCTATAATAAGGCTTACCTGTAGGTAAAATGAATATCTCCTAAACCTGTACAGTTTAGGAGATATTCCACTTGCAATGCAGCTGCTGACGTCACAGCGCATGCGCAGTGATGTCCCGGCGAAGGCCCGGTGCATAGCGCCGAACCCTGCTGGAAAGTCCGCCGGAAAGACGGCTACGGAGCCGCGAACCCGGAAGTATCCACACCGTGAAGATGACCTCTCCCTCTGCAAGGACCGGGCAGCCCTGCGGGAGCTTCGCTCTACGGTGAGTATTTCATAATGAGCTAGTATGCGGTGCATACTAGCTCATTATGCCTTTGCCTTACAAGTTTTTTTTTTTTTCCCCGGTAGACAACCGCTTTAATAAACTGACATCTTTGTGTTTCTGTGAATTTCTAGTACCGTAATCTCGTTATGTCTCACGAGATTCCAGTAGCAGGGGGCGTTCTCCACTGTTTTAAACATTTGTAGATCACTTCACTTCACAAAAGGTGAAGCAATCGACACCGCTTCATAAACTGGCACCCAAAGGAGAGAGATCTCCTCTGTGAATGCCGGAGAATGGAGCAGTGGATTTTTTCCATTGCTTCATAAACGGAAACCTTTGAGTTTTGCTTTTAGACCAAAAAGTTGAATTTTGGTCTCATCTGAGCAGAGCCCCTTCTTCCACATGTTTGCTGTGTCCCCCACATGGCTTCTCACAAACTGCAAATGGGACGTCTTATGGCTTTTCTTTCACCAATGGCTTTCTTCTTGCCACTCTTCCATAAAGGGCAGATTTGTGGAGAGCACGACTAAGGCCCCATTCACACAGGGGCGACTGTCGCTCCGACTTGAGTAGCCTCAAGTCGCCCCAGGTCGCTCGACATCTGAAATCCCATTGAAATGAATGGGAGCCTTCTTAATGTACGCTACTAAGTCGCTCCGACTTCAGAAAAAAAGTTCCTGCGCGACTCAAAGCGAATTCTATCCAACTTGTGCCCATAGAAATGAATGGAAGTCGCCTCCAAGTTGGATCCCCATGTTAATGCAAGCGACTTTACAGTGAAAAGAATAGAATTTATGTTTGGGGCAAGCCCCTCCCTCCCTTATCTGATTGGCCACAGGCAAAGTCGCCTGGCATAAGTCGAGTTGTAAGTCGCGCTGAAAGTCGCGCTGCAATTGCCTAGCAAATTCGCACCAGGTCGGATCGCCCCTGTGTGAATGGGACCTAATAGTTGTCCTGTGGACAGATTCTCCCACCTGAGCTGTGGATCTCTGCAGCTCCTCCAGAGTTACCATGGGCCTCTTGGCTGCTTCTCTGATGAACGCTCTCCTTGCCCGGCCGGTCAGTTTAGGTGGACGGCCATGTCTTGGTAGGTTTGCAGTTGTTCCACACTCTTTCCTTTTTCCAATGATGGATTGAACAGAGCTACGTGAGATGTTCAATGCTTGAGATATTTTTTTATAACCTAACCCTGCTTTAATCTTCTCCACAACTTTATCCCTGACCTGTCTGCTGTGTTCCTTAACCACTTACCAACCGGGCCACTTATTTACATTTGGTGGTCACAAGCTTAAAGCGGAGTTCCACCCAAAAGTGGAACTTCCGCTTTAAGTCCTCCTCCCCAGCTCCAGATGCTGAAACGGAGCTTTTGGGGAGGAGGGGGGGTGGGGATACCCTATTTTTAGGGGTACTTCCGCTCCGGTCGCCTTAGGCGATCGGAAGTGGAAGGACTCCTTCCCCCTCCCTCCCGAAGTCTTCTGGGACACAGGACAGGTCCTAGAAGACTTCGGGACCAATCACAAAGCGCAGCGCCGCTCGCGCATGCGCAGTGTGCGCCCGGCCGTGAAGCCGCGGCCGGGTGCCCACAGTAGCAATGCCGGCGCCGCGGAGGGGAGGGGGAGAGGAGCGAGGCTCCGTGCGGCTCCATCGCTGGACTGGGAGACAGGTGAGTATCGGTTTATTAAAAGTCAGCAGCTACACTTTTTGTAGCTGCTGACTTTTAATAAACCTAAGGAAAGGGTGGAACTCCGCTTTAAAACATTTTTTTTGCTAGAAAATTACTTAGAACCCCCAAACATTATATGTTTTTTTTTTTTAAAACACCCTAGAGAATAAAATGGCGATTTGTTGCAATATTTTTATGTCACACGGTATTTGCGCAGCGGTATTTGCGCAGCGGTATTTGCGCAGCGGTATTTGCGCAGCGGTCTTTCAAGCGCGATTTTTTTACTTTTTAGAGTTAAAAAATAAGACAACAGTAGAGTTAGCCCAATTTTTTTGTATATTGTGAAAGAGGATGTTATGCTGAGTAAATAGATACCATACATGACACGGTTGAAAATTGCGCGCACTCGCGGAATGGCGACAAAGTCCGGTACTTAAAAATTTCCATAGGCGACGCTTTCAAAAATTTTAACGGTTACCAGGTTAGAGGTGCAGAGGAGGTCTTTTGCTAGAATTATTGCTCACACTCTGGCGATTGCGGCGATACCTCACATGTGTGGTTTGAACACCGTTTTCATATGTGGGCGCGACTTACGTATGCGTTTTCTTTGCTGCGCGAGCTCGCGGGGACGGTGGCGATTTAAATCTTTTTTTTTTTTTTTTTTTTAATTTTATTTATTTATTTATTTTTAGCACTGTTCCTTTAAAAAAAAAAATCTGATCACTTTTATTGCTATCACAAGGAATGTAAACATCCCTTGTGATAGTAATATATGGTGACAAGTACTCTTTTTGGAGGGTCGGGGGGGTCTAAAAGACCCCCCATACCTCCTTTGCACTTCACAGTATTCAGATTGGCAAAAACGGCGATTCTGAACAATGTCATTTTTTTTAAATTGGCGCCGTTAGCCGCCGTGTAAACTGGAAGTGACGTTGTGACGTCACTTCCGGAATTTGCCGAAGGAGACCCGATCCGAGCCGATTACGGCTTCTGTCAGGTCTCCTTCCAGCCGGCGGATGCGCCGGATCACGCTCCGGACTCCCGGTGGGACGGGAGGCCAGAGAAGAGCAGCGGAAGGCAGCGGGAGGGGGGGGGTGTCCCTTCCCGCCCACTGGGGTAACAACCGAGCGGCTCCCGAGCCGGATCAGTCGTTACCCATGGATAGCCGACCGCCAGCTCTAAAAAATTATACCGGGATATAGCCTGCAGGTGCAGGCTATGTCCCGGGAGAGCCTCTCAAACCCGACCGCCGCCTATTTACGGCGCTGGTCGGGAAGTGGTTAAGCCTCGTACACACGGGACGACGATCGTATACAACAGGTCGTACTAACGACCGTTGTATGCAATATCGATCGTTCGTATGCGCGATTAGAACAGCCGAACATACGACGGTCGTACAAGGGAGTTGTAAGAGCAAACTAGAAAACTTGGTCGTACCAACAAGTGCTCATACGACCGTTGTATCGTGTGTACAGAGCAGTTGTTACAACAAGTTGTATTGTACAAAACACGCATGCTCCAAAGTCAGGAACGGCCGGATGCTAATTACATGCACCTGAACGTTCTTTCTGTGGTCGTACGATCGTGTAGTGCAGTCAGTATGCAAGTTACATTATCCAACATACGATTTGAGACGATCGTACGTATGATCGTCATCCCGTGTGTACGAGGCATTAGCCTTCATGATGCTGTTTGTTCGCTAAGGTTCTCTAACAAACCTCTGATGGCTTCACAGAACAGCTGTATTTATACTGAGATTAAATTACACATAGGTGGTCTCTATTTACTAATTAGGTGACTTCTGAAGTTCGGGGTATCAGAGTAAAGGGGGCTGAATAAAAATGCCCCCCACACTTTTCACAGATTTATTTGTAAAACATTTTGAAAACCATTTATTATTTTCCTTCCACTTCACAATTATGAGGCACTTTGTGTCGGTCTATCGCATAAAATGAATGTAACATGACAAAATGTGGAAAATTTCAAAGGGTATGAATACTTTTTCAAGGCACTGTATCGTAAGTTCTCCATTTCTATAGATATCCTCATTGCCGGCACAAATTGGTAAACTGTTCACCCCACCAGCCTACAACCCCCCTCGCCTGTCAGACACTCCAAATCCATCAACCCCCTTTCCTTGGGTAAAGAAGGGGACAGGCCAATGGCGGCACACGCCAAAATGTTTGTGGCATGCAATGAAATAGTACCGATGTTTATGGCACACGGCAGTGAAATGAAAATATTCGTACATGCAGATTGGCTGGACGAAAGGCTTTTTTTTTTTATACGTAGACCCCAAAGTGTGATTTGACGCAGAACAATCGATGCGCGCCAGACGGATATCAGTGCGATTGTTAAACCGTCTTTATTTTTCCCTTCGCTGTCTGTAACCCCGATATCAGCAGCAAGTGTCGTGCTTTTGTTTACTCCATCATTTATTCATGGCTGCTAAATTGCGCTTCCTCCCGCCTCCCTCGCTGCACGCTATTGGATTCCATGATTATGTTTCCCGTCAGGGTAATGTTGCAGATTTCTATGGCATTGGTAAGATCATTCTGACACATATGAACACATGCCGCTCTGTGATTGACAGCTCTGCTTTTCTTTCATATACAGGAGAGGAGGGTGGGCGTGGTCGGGCAAACCTAGCCGTCCAATGGCGGGGCTGGAAGCTTGAACTTTTGCCACCATGGACAAGTAAACACATTGTGGGGGGGGCGTGGCCAGTCTCTCTGACTCCAGGAGTTTAACTCCTTCGCTGCCGGCTGACTTCCCACCTCGGGGGCCCACTGAGGACGCCTGCCATTCGCGAGACCGCGAGCAATGCAATCCGAAGGAATCGAAATGACTTCATGTAACTGAGACGTTGTAATTAGAAGCGGCCTGTCAGCGAGTGACATTCATGTCATAGACGGCTACTGAGCCGTCCGCTTTCTACCAAACGACGCCGTCGCCGCGCGTGGCTCTGGACAATGTTTTTGTTGTATAAGGCTCCGTTCACATATATGCCAATTGGATGCGTTTTGAACTACATCTGATTTGCATGACATGTGCCTGCCAGGCTGCATGCTCGGATAGGGGTCTGGTATGGATTCGTGGGGGGGGGGGGCCCACGCCGATGTTAAAAAAAAAACAGCATGGGGTCCCCCCCAATCTATACCAAGCCCTTTCGGGTCTGGTACGTATTTTAACCACTTCAATACCGGGCACTTAGAACACTTCCTGCCCAGACCAATTTTCAGTTTTCAGTGCTGTTGCGACTCGAATGAGAATTGCGCGGTCGTGCGACGTTGTACCCAAACAGATTTTTTATCATTTTGTTCCCACAAATAGAGCTTTCTTTTGGTGGTATTTGATCACCCCGCCGGTTTTTATTTTTTGCGCTATAACAAAAAAAAGACCGAAAATTTTGAGAAAAAAAAAACATTTTCTTTGTTTCTGTCACAAAAGTTTGTATAAAGTACATTTTCTCCTTCACTGACGGGCACTGATGTGGCTACACTGATGGGCACTGATGTGGCTACACTGATGGGCACTGATGAGGCTACACTGACGGGCACTGATGAGGCAGTACAGATTGGCACTGATGAGGTGGCACTGATAAGGTTGCACTGATGATGGGGCAAATATGCAGCACTGATGGGCGGCACTGACAAGCAACACTGACGGGCACTGATATGTGGCACTGATATGGGGCACTGATGGACACTCCTAGGCAGCACTGATAAGTGTCACTGGGCACTGATAGGGGGCACTTTTAGGTGGCACAGGTGGGCACTTTTAGGTGGCACAGGTGGGCACTGATAGGTGGCACAGGTGGGCACTTATAGGTGGCAGTGGTGGGCACTGGTGCAACAAGCACTGTTAGGGATGGCACTGGCAGGCATCATACATGGGCACAGTGCCATCCCTACAGTGCACAATATTGCCCTTACCTGGTGGTCTAGTGGGGGCTCCCTGGTGGTCCTGGGCGGCCTCTGTGCGCCTTCCCTGGTGGTCCTGGGCGGCCTCCTTGCGATGTCCGGGAGGGGGGCTCCCTGGTGGTCCTGATCCGGCTCCCTGGTGGTCCAGTGGGGGTGATCCTGAGGGTGGCTGCGCTTTCACGGGGGA
>BLSH010035408.1:609865-624796 GCA_018402905.1 Glandirana rugosa
GAGGGTGACTGTGGGTGGGAGGAATAGTGCTCCATCATTGGTGTCAGTGGGAGGAATAGTGCTCCATCATTGGTGTCAGTGGGAGCAATAGTGCCCCATCATTGGTATCAGTGGGTGGAATAGTGCCCCATCATTAGTATCAGTGGGAGGAATAGTGCCCCATCATTGGTATCAGTGGGAGGAATAGTGCCCCATCATTGGTATCAGTGGGAGGAATAGTTCCCCTATCATTTGTATAAGTGGGAGGAATAGTGCCCCATCATTGGTATAAGTGGGAGGAATAGTGCCCCATCATTGGTATCAGTGGGAGGAATAGTGCCCCATCATTGGTGTCAGGGGGAGGAATAGTGCCCCATCATTGGTGTCAGAGGGAGGAATAGTGCCCCATCATTGGTGTCAGAGGGAGGAATAGTGCCCCATCATTGGTGTCATTGGCAAGAACTATGCCTCACTGTTGCTGAGCTAGAAAGCAAGCAAAGGGCTGCAATTTGTAGACCGTCAATCTACAGGAACCAAAAATGTGTGACTCACAGAAGTCCATGTTATTTTTCTGATCTATGGGAAGTGCTGCAATGTAAAATAATCTTTGTAAAAAGTTTCTTTTGAATCTGTGAAATTCTATGTGGCAGCTGAAGGGTTTTGCTGACGGTTTTCTACCTTGGAAATCACAGCCAGCGGTGGCACCAAGTTATCGTTCCGTATGCCCATGGAAAGCAGCGCACCGTCCCCGGGCACAGACATGTCAGAGGTGTCACTCCAGAGATCACGCAGGAATCAACATGCAGGATGAAACCAGAGCTGGGGGGGTTCAGCCAGGGAAATCTTCTCAGTGGTTGAGATATTAAAGGGAGACGTAAAAAAAAAAAAGGCAGCTTTTCAATGTGGAGCTATTGGCAGGTTACAGTTACTGAATATTGCCTGTTGATCCCGCCAGTAAATCCATGACTTTTCCAGAGTGACAACACTATTCATTCTGTAGGGACAGCACAGTAGTGTTGTCACCCTGTGAGCAGGATAGTCTTAGACTTGATTGAATATGTCATTTTAAATGGCCTTTAACCACTGGAAGATTTACCCCCCTTCATGACCAGGCCATTTTTTGCCATACAGCACTGCATTACTTTAACTGTTAATTGCGCGGTTATGCGACGCTCTACCCAAATATAATTACTATCATTTACTTTGCCGCAAATAGAACTTTCTTTTGGTGGTATTTGATCACCACTGCGCTGTTTATTTTTTGGCTATAAACGAAAAAAGAAAAAAAAAAAACGACAATTTTAAAAAAAAAAAAAAAACAATATTTTTCACTTTCTGCTATGAACATTTCCAATAAAATAAATAAATCAAATTTCTTCATAAATTCAGGCCGATATGTATTCTGCTACATACTGTTGGTAAAAACAAAATCCCAATAAGCGTAAATTGATTGGTTTTCGCAATCTCTGACCATCTCCTGTAGTATGTCTGCAGTCTCTGACAAATCTCCTGTATCATGTCTGCAGTCTCTGACCGTCTCCTGTAATATGTCTGCAGTCTCTGACCATCTCCTGTACTATGTCTGCAGTCTGTGACCTTCTCCTGTACCATTTCTGCAGTCTCCAACCATCTCCTGTAGTATGTCTGCAGTCTCTGACCGTCTCCTGTACTATGCCTGCAGTCTCTGGCCATCTCCTGTACCATGTCCACAGTGTCTCTGACCATCTCCTGTACTATGTCTGCAGTCTTTGACCATCTCCTGTACTATGTCCACAGTCTCTGACCATCTCCTGCACCATGTCCGAAGTCTCTGACCATCTCCTCTACTATGTCTGCAGTCTCTGACCATCTCCTGCACCATGTCCGCAGTCTCTGACCATCTCCTCTACTATGTCTGCAGTCTTTGACCATCTCCTGTACCATGTCCACAGTCTCTGACCATCTCCTGTACTATGTCTGCAGTCTTTGACCATCTCCTGTACTATGTCCGCAGTCTCTGACCATCTCCTCTACTATGTCTGCAGTCTCTGACCATCTCCTGTAGTATGTCTGCAGTCTCTGACGATCTCCTGTACCATGTCTGCAGTCTCTGACCGTCTCCTGTACTATGCCTGCAGTCTCTGACCATCTCCTGTACCATGTCCGCAGTCTCTGACCGTCTCCTGTACTATGTCTGCAGTCTCTGACCGTCTCCTGTACCATGTCTGCAGTCTCTGACCATCTCCTTTACTATGTCTGCAGTCTCTGACCATCTCCTGTACTATGTCTGCATTCTCTGACCATCTCCTGTACTATGTCTGCAGTCTGTGACCATGATAATGTGATAATGACATTGTCAAAAAGGGACAGAGCATAGTTGACCTTAAAATGATGCCCCCCCCCCCGAAAAAAGTTCTGCGGATGCCCATGCTTGTCTCTTTTTTTCAACCTGAATAACTATGTATGACTGTGATATTGCAGGCAGTGGGCATTCTGATACTAACTGACACTTTTAACACTTTGTGGGAACCAGTAACGCTAACACAGTAATCGGCACTTAAAATATGCACTGTCACTGTACTAATGGCACTGGCTGGGAAGGGGATAACATCTAGGGAGGTTAAAGGGTTAAAAGTGTGCCGAGCCAATGTTTATGTGTACTGTATGTGCTGCTTTTACTAAGGGAAGGTGTGGATTGTATCCCCTGTTTTGCAGGGATACAAAATCCATTCCCTCCCCCCTGTCAGAATGGAGATCCGCCTTGTTTGCATAAGCAGGGCTCCGTTCCGAGAGTTTTTTTGACGATCGGCGGTTGCCAGCGGACATCCATTGGCCGGCACCTGCTGATCCGCTTCTGCTGTGACAAACCAGAGCAGATGTGGCACGCTGGTGCCCCCTACCTGGAAGTGCCAGATCACATACTAGGTATGTGATCCACCACAGAAGAGCCACTTTGCCGGTGTACATTCTTGTGGTGCGTTCGGCAAGCGGTTAAAGTGCGTATCTTGCAAAACATCCCTGCAATGCCCACACTTTTTCCCATGTGTTATCCACTTTATAACCAGTACAGAAAAATAGCTGTTGATCTACCGGAAATCCAGCGTGCTCCTATGCTCCTCTTTGAGCTGACAACAGAGTGCCTCTGCTGCACTGAAATCCCAAGAAGTGTTGTCAGCCCTGCCCTGCTCCCCCCCCACGCTGGACTACAAAACACCACCCACTTCCTCATCTCCAGGCTCCCTCCATTAGACATGTGCACGGCCAAGAAATTTGTTTGTTTTCGTTCGTTTTTATTTTTTTTTCGGGAATTTGAAAATTTCAGAAATCGGAAATTCGGGAATTTGGTAATTCGAAATTTGAGGGAGAGAAGACAGCACATGGCATGATAAGACCTACACCGAAAATAAGCCCTACTGTGTCTTTTGTTGCCAAAATTAATATAAGACCTGGTCTTATTTTCGGGGAAACACGGTTGTTTTCACATTTTAGAATGGGGCGCCTCAAGACTGTCCATCATTTTGGAGGGTGCCTCGAGATTGTTCATAATTTTGGAGGGTGCCTCAAGTTTGTCCATAACATTGAAGGGTGCCTCGGCATTGTCCATAATTTTGGAGGGTGCCTCAAGATGGTCCATAACTTTGGAGGGTGCCTCAAGATGGTCCATAACTTTGGAGGGTACCTCGAGATTGTCCATAACTTTGGAGGGTGCCTCAAGATTGTCCATAATTTTGGAGGGTGCCTCGAGATTGTCGATAACTTTGGAGGGTGCCTCGAGATTGTCCATAATTTTGGAGGGTGCCTCAAGATTGTCCATAAATTTGGAGGGTGCCTTGAGATTTTCCATCATTTTGGAGGGTACCTCGAGATTTTCCATAATTTTAAAGGGTGCCTTGAATGAAAAATGTTTGAGAAACCTTCTAGCTGCCAACCTCCTAACGACCAATGACATCTTGAGTTGATCATCAGTCCATCAGCTTTGGGGTCTCGTTTGCTAAGTGATGCAGAAAAACTAAAGAAGAAGAGAAATATTGGAATATTAGTCAGTACCAGTTGGCAAAAGTGTATTTGCTTTGGAAGATTAAAGCGGAGTTCCACCCAAAAGTGGAACTTCCGCTTTAAGTCCTCCTCCCCAGCTCCAGATGCTGAAACTGAGCTTTTGGGGAGGAGGGGGGGTGGGGATACCCTATTTTTAGGGGTATTTCTGCCCCGGTCGCCTTAGGCGATCGGAAGTGGAAGGACTCCTTCCCCCTCCCTCCCAAAGTCTTCTGGGACACAGGACAGGTCCTAGAAGACTTCGGGACCAATCAAAATGCGCAGCGCTGCTCGCGCATGCGCAGTGTGCGCCCGGCCGTGAAGCCACGGCCGGGTGCCCACAGTAGCAATGCCGGCGCCGCGGAGGGGAGGGGGAGAGGAGCGAGGCTCCGTGCGGCTCCATCGCTGGACCAGGAGACAGGTAAGTGTCGGTTTATTAAAAGTCAGCAGCTACACTTTTTGTAGCTGCTGACTTTTAATAAACCTAAGGAAAGGTGGAACTCCGCTTTATATCACCTCTAACGTTGCTGGGCGTACTACTTGGACTTGTGGATGTTGCTGCAAAATGTACAACTATTAGAATAGTTTTCACATTTTAGAATGGGACGCCTCAAGACTGTCCATCATTTCGGAGGGTGCCTTGAGATTGTCCATAATTTTGGAGGGTGCCTCGGCATTGTCCATAATTTTGGAGGGTGCCTAAAGATCATCCATTACTTTGGAGGGTGCCTCGAGATTGTCCATAATTTTGGAGGGTGCCTCGAGATTGTCCATAGTTTTTGAGGGTGCCTCATGATTGTCCATAACTTTGGAGGGTGCCTCGAGATTGTCCATAATTTTGGAGGGTGCCTCGAGATTGTCCATAATTTTGGAGGGTGCCTCAAGATTGTCCATAACTTTGGAGGGTGCCTCGAGATTGTCCATAATTTTGGAGGGTGCCTCGAGATTGTCCATAAATTTGTAGGGTGCCTTGAGATTGTCCATCATTTTGGAGGGTGCCTCGAGATTGTCCATAATTTTGGAGGGTGCCTCGAGATCGTCCATAAATTTGGAGGGTGCCTTGAGATTGTCCATCATTTTGGAGGGTGCCTCGAGATTTTTCATAATTTTAAAGGGTGCCTTGAATGAAAAATGTTTGAGAAACCTTCTAGCTGCCAACCTCCTAACGACCAATGACATCATCAGTTGATCGTCAGTCCATCAGCTTTGGGGTCTTGTTTGCTAAGTGATGCAGAAAAACTAAAGAAGAAGAGAAATATTGGAATATTAGTCAGTACCAGTTGGCAAAAGTGTATTTGCTTTGGAAGATTAAATCACCTCTAACGTTGCTGGGCGTACTACTTGGACTTGTGGATGTTGCTGCAATATGTAAAACTATTAGAATAGTTTTCACATTTTAGAATGAGACGCCTCAAGACTGTCCATCATTTCGGAGGGTGCCTTGAGATTGTCCATAATTTTGGAGGGTGCCTCAGCATTGTCCATAATTTTGGAGGGTGCCTCAAGATCATCTATAACTTTGGAGGGTACCTCGAGATTGTCCATAATTTTGGAGGGTGCCTCGAGATTGTCCATAGTTTTTGAGGGTGCCTCAAGATTGTCCATAATTTTGGAGGGTGCCTCGAGATTGTCCATAGTTTTTGAGGGTGCCTCAAGATTTTCCATAACTTTGGAGGGTGCCTCGAGATTGTCCATAATTTTGGAGGGTGCCTCGAGATTGTCCATAATTTTGGAGGATCCCTCAAGATTGTCCATAACTTTGGAGGGTGCCTCAAGATTGTCCATAATTTTGGAGGGTACCTCGAGATTGTCCATAATTTTGGAGGATGCCTCAAGATTGTCCATAACTTTGGAGGGTGCTTCGAGATTGTCCATAATTTTGGAGGGTGCCTTGAAATTGTCCAAAATTTTGGAGGGTGCCTCAAGATTGTCGATAAATTTGGAGGGTGCCTTGAGATTGTGCATAATTTTGGAGAGTGCCTCGAGATTTTCCATAATTTTAAAGGGTGCCTTGACTGAAAAATGTTTGAGAAACCTTCTAGCTGCCAACCTCCTAACGACCAATGACATCATCAGTTGATCATCAGTCCATCAGCTTTGGGGTCTCGCTAGCTAATTGATGGAGAAAAACTGAAGAAGAAGAGAGATATTGGAATATTAGTCAGTACCAGTTTGCAAAAGTGTATTTGCTTTGGAAGATTAAATCACCTCTAACGTTAGGTGTACTACTTGGACTTGTGGATGTTGTTGCAATATGTAAAACTATTAGAATAGTTTTCACATTTTAGAATGGGACGCCTCAAGACTGCCCATAATTTCGGAGGGTGCCTTGAAATTGTCCATAATATTGGAGGGTGCCTCAAGATCGTCCATAACTTTAGAGGGTGCCTCGAGATTGTCCATAATTTTGGAGGGTGCCTCAAGATTGTCCATAACTTTGGAGGGTGCCTCGAGATTGTCCATAATTTTGGAGGGTGCCTCGAGATTGTCCATAATTTTGGAGGGTACCTCAAGATTGTCGATAATTTTGGAGGGTGCCTCGAGGTTGTCCATAATTTTAAAGGGTACCTCAAGATTGTCAATAATTTTGGAGGGTGCCTCGAGGTTGTCCATCATTTTAGAGGGTGCCTTGAAATTATCCATAATTTTGGAGGGTGCCTCGAGATTGCCCATAATTTTGGAGGGTGCCTCGAAATTGTCCATAATTTTGGAGGGTGCTTTGAAATTGCCCATAATTTTGGAGGGTGCCTCAAGATTGTCCATAACTTTGGAGGGGGCTTCGAGATTGTCCATCATTTTGGAGGGTGCCTCGAGATTGTCCATAATTTTAAAGGGTGCCTTGACCTTCAAACAGGTTGAGAAACACTGTCTTAGAGGACCGGAGCTACGTCATGACATCACTTCCAGTCTAGGGTGGAAGTAAACTATTTTTTATTTCTAAAGCATAAGATGAATGTTTTTGCTTTCAAAGGTAGAGGAGAGATTGGGGGTCTTAGAGACCCCAGATCTCTCCATAAAGAGGATCACATGCCTGATGAAGGGGTCCTGCGCGCTGCGAAACGTTGTTCTCTTCTGTAACGATGTGATCACTGATTAAAGCTTTGGACCCAATTTTAGAGATCTTGGTGTGCTGGTGACATTACTTTCTCTTCATAAAGAGGTCCTGTCATTCCTTGTAATAGGAATAAAAGTGATAAAAAAAAATGTAAATTTTGAACCAATTTCTCGCTCGTGTGCAGAGACAAACGCATACATAAGTCGCACACGCATACGTAAACGGTGTTCTCACCACACATGTGAGATATCTGCGCGAACGTTATAGCGAGGACAATAATCCTAGCACTAGGCCTCCTCTGTAACTCTAAACAGGTAACCTGTAAATAATTTTTAAAGTGTCGCCTACGGAGATTTTTAACTATCGTAGTTTGTCACCTTTCCGGGAGTGTGCGCAATTTTAAAGCCTGACATTTTACTCATTTACTCAGCGTAACATCATCTGTTATATTTTAGCAAAAAAAAAAATGGGTTATCTATTGTGTTTTTATGCATTAAAATTCATAAAGTGTATTTTTTACAAAAAAAATTGCGTTTGAAAAACTGCTGGGCAAATATCGTTTGACGAAAAAAATTGCAACGACCGCCATTTTATTCTATGCTAGGAAAAAAAATTGTTTAAGGCTGGGTTCACACTTTATGCGGCGCGGGTCACAGCAGGGGGTTTGGTGCTTCCCTGTACACTGTTTCAGGTAGACATATGCGTATATGTGTTAGTCTCGTTCCGAATTAAAATTCGAATTTCCCAATTACAATAGTACCGAATTTAAACGAATCCGAAATAACGACAAAAAAAATTCTGACGAAATTCAAATCATTTTTTAAATAATTTTCGAATTTGAATAGTTTTCCAATTCAAATTCGAAAAGTTTTCAAATTCAAATAGTTTTCAAATTTGAATTCGAAAAGTCCTCCAATTTGAATCGTTTTTCCAATTTCCAAAGAGAACAGAATAGAATAGAAAACAAAGGAATAGAACAAAAAAAAAAAAAATAGACTAGAAAAAAATATAACAGAAAACAAAAGAATAGAATACAACAGCTCTGTCCCCCTCCACCACATTATATTCTTTCATTTTCTGTTATATTCCCCTCTATTGTGTTCTATCTATTTCCATTCTATTCCTCCACTTTCCACTCCACCCCATTCTACTTGGATATTGGAAAACGCTTAAAATTCGAAAACTATTCGAATCGATTTGAAAACGAATAAACAAAACAAATTCCGAAAATAAATTAAAATGAATGAAATTAATTTAACCACTTGCGACAAAGTGGCTCTTGTAGGCAAAACGCCGTCATCTGATGGCGGCTGCCAGATCGCGCACTGTGTCCGGGGGGGGCCAGGGAGCGGGTGCGGCGGATTCGATCTCCGCCGGCTACCCGCGATGCCCCCCCGTAGTGAAAGAACTGAGGTCCGTGTAAGTAAACACGGACCTCCGTTCTGTGAGGGGGGAAGGGCTGTGATCACAGCCTTCCTCTACATGGAAGCTGTGACCACTTCCCTTCCCCAGCTAGGGCAGTCCCCCCACAGTTAGAACACGCCCAGGGAACACAGTTAACCCTTAGAGCGCCCCCTGCAGGTTAACCCCTTCACTGCCAATGGCATTTACACAGTAATCAGTGCATTTTTATAGCACTGATCGCTGTATAAATGCCAATGGTCCCAAAAAAGTGTCAAAATGGTCCGACATGTCCGCCGCAATATCGCAGTACCGCTAGAAAATCGCAGATCGCCGCCATTACTAGTAAAAAATAAAAAATAAAAAAAAAACCCAGAAATGAATTCTCATCATCCGTAAACGCGGCAACTTTTGCGCAAACCAATCAATAAACGCCGATTGAGATTTTTTTATCACAAATATGAGGAAGAATATAAATCGGCCAAAACCGATGAAAAAAAATGTTTTTTTATATTTTTTTTTGGGATTTGTATTTTAGGAAAAAGTAAGAAATTTAGTTTTTTTTTGCAAAATCGTCGCTCTTCTTTTGTTTATAGCGGCGATCAGAAATGACGCAGAGGGGATCAAATACCACCAAAAGAAAGCTCTATTTGTGGGAAAAAAAGGACGCAAATTTCGTTTGGGCACAACGTCGCACGACCGCGCAATTTTCAGTTAAAGCGACGCAGTGCCGAATCGCAAAAAGGGCTCTGGTCAGGAAGGGGGCAAATACTTCCGGGGCTGAAGTGGTTAACTAAACAAATTTATGTAAATACCAAAAGGAAACTAAATTAATTTTTTCGCTCTGCACATGTCTAGTTTCAGGGGCGAATCAGGTCTGAATTTTTGCTGGAATTCGGACCTGAAACGGAGCCAAAGATGCGCGCCCCGGAGACGTGTGAACCGGCTCTTAACTACTCGCCGACCGACTCGTGTAGATAACCGGCGGCAAAGTGGCTCCGCTGCGCAAATCGCAGTGGCGGGTGTTAGCGGCCCGCCGCCACGCGCTGTGTGAGTGTGCCCCGTGTTGATGTCCCCCGGCGACCTGCAATTGCCTACTACAGAGGCAGAACGGGGAACCACCAATGTACACATGGCGGTTACCCGTTCTCTCAGGCGGCATGACAGTGATTTACTGATACCTGTAATTGGGATCAGTTAGATCTCTTACGCCCCAGGCAGCCCAGCCCCCACACAGTTAGAACACAGTTATCCCCTTGATCGCCCCCTACAGTTTAACCCCTTCCCTGCCAGTAACATTTATACAGTAATCAGTGGTTATTTTTAGCTCTGATCACTGTATAAATGTCATTGGTCCCAAAAAAGTATCAAAAGTGTCCGATCTGTCCGCCGCAATATTTCCAGTAAAAAAATAAATAAATAAATAAAAACGCCATAAATCAATTCTCATAGTTTGTAGATGTGATAACTTTTGCGCATTTACCAAAAATACCTAGAAGAATATATATCGGCCTAAACTGATGAATTCATTTGTTTTTATATATATATATTTTGGATATTTAATATAGCAGAAAGTAAAAAATATTGGGTTTTTATCAAAATTGTCACTCTTTGTTTGTTCATAGCGCAAAAAATAAAAAACGCAGAGGGGATCAAATACCATAAAAAAAAGCTCTATTGGTGGGAAAAAAAAGGACGGCAAGTTTGTTTGGGTACAACGTCGCACGACCGCGCAATTGTCAGTTAAAGCGACGCAGCGCCGAATCGCAAAAAGTGCTCTGGTCCTAAAGGGGGCAAATCCTTCCAGGGCTGAAGTGGTTAATGGAGCCGGTTCACACATCTCTGGGGCGGTCGCGGAGCACTCTCCTGTCATGCGAATTGGATGAGGGGAAACCCAGCCAAGCGTGAGCCCAGCTTCAGGGTTTTAAGTAATTTTCTAGCAAAAAAAAATACAGATTTTTTACTTGTAAACAAAAAGTACCAGAAAAGTTCTGGTCCTTAACCACTTGCCAACCTCCAACTGTGGCTTGACGGTGGGAACTTGGCTCGATATCGCAAAGAGCTGTCACTTGACGGCGGCTATGAGATCGCGGATCGTGAGCACCTGTGCGCCGCCGGAGGCGCGCTCGCGCACTCACTGTGTATCGGGGGAGCCAGGGAGCGGGTAGGGGGGACTCGATGTCCGCCGGCTACCCGTGATCGCTCCCCCGCAGTGACAGAACGGGGATCAGTGTATGTAAGCAACGGATCTTCGGTTCCTTGTATATGGGAGCCGCGATCACTCTCCTCCCCCACTCAGCCCAGCCCCCACACAGTTAGAAACACCTCCCAAGGAACACAGTTAACCCTTAGAGCGCCCCCTAGTGTTAACCCCTTCCCTGCCAGTGACATTTACACAGTAACCAATGCATTTTCATAGCACTGATCGCAGTATAAATGTAATTTGTCCCAAAAAAGTGTCAAAATTGTCCAACATGTCCGCCGCAAGGTCGCAGTACCGCTAAAAATCACAGATCGCCGCCATTACTAGTAAAAAAATAAATATATAAATAAAAACCCCGTAAATCAGTGGTTCTCAACTCCTGTCCTCAGGGACCCACTAACAGGCCAGGTTTGCAGGATAACTGAAATGCATCACAGGTGATATCATTTGCTGCTCAGTGATTGCAGTTTTCTAGTCTGCATCTCACCAAGGTAATACTTAAAATCTGGCCTGTTGGTGGGTCCTGAGGACCGGAGTTGAGAACCACTGCTGTAAATGAATTCTCATCGTTCGTAAACACAGCAACTTTTGCGCAAACCAATCAATAAACGCCAATTGCAATTTTTTTTTTTTACCAAAAATATGAGGAAAAATATAAATCGGACAAAACTGATGAATAAAATTTTTTTTTTGATTTGTATTTTAGCAAAAAGTAAGAAATATTGTTTTTTTTTTTTTTGCAAAATTGTCGCTCTTTTTTTAAATTTATAGCGGTGATCAGAAATGACGCACAGGGGATCAAATACCACCAAAAGAAAGCTGTGTGGGAAAAAAAGAACGTAAATTTCGTTTGGGTACAGCGTCGCACGACCGCGCGATTGTCAGTTAAAGCGACGCAGTGCCGAATCGCAAAAAGTGCTCTGGCCCTAAACTGGGAATTCCTTCCGGGGCTGAAGTGGTTAATATGTTCTGGGCAGCATTTGCGCAATGACATCATCAAGTACAATGCAGGGCCATTAACCCTGCATTGTATGTGAGGATGGCAAGATGACATCATCAAGTACAATGCAGGGCCATTAACCCTGCATTGTATGTGAGGATGGCAATGGGACCGGCCCCCAAGATGGAGCGGAGGAGAGGGACTTGAGATGATGGGAGTTGTGCATTTGAGTTACTGGCTCTGCACATACAGTATGTATATCTATAGCAATTGCTGAGGACTGATGAGTAGCCAGACGGCAAATAAAACGTTCCCGCATGAGTAATAAGACGAGTTATTTATTAACGAACAATAAATGAATTAGTGACCAGAATAAGTAACCTGAACCGTAATTCTAGAATTACTCCGCCAAAAAAGCAACTCCTCTATAAATCTGGGTGGAGGGACAATTCATCCTGAAACTCACAACTGCTGAGCAGCAAGAGAAAACGCCTGACATACACAACGCAATCGTTCTTCCAATATTTCCAAAGGTCAAGGGGTCTGTTTAGAACAAAATTTGCATAGCAGTTCATCCAGAGACAGTGAATTTACATTCGTTCTGTGGAATGAGGCTGTTTCCTGTGCTGGTCGAATGTTTTTCATTGGCTTAACCACCTCCCTACCCGGCCAATTCTGGCGTTTTTTTTGCTAGAAAATTACTCAGAACACCTCAAACATGTTATGTATTTTTTAATCAGAGGCCCTAGAGAATAAAATGGTGGGTGTTGCAGTTTTTTTTATGTCACACGGTATTTGCGCAGCGATTTTTTTTTTCTTGGGGGGGGGGGGGGATACACTTTAATTAGTTTTAATGCAAAAAAACCCCACAGCATATAACCCATTTTTTTGGGTAACATATAAAAGATGATGTTATGGCAAGTAAATAGATACCTAACATGTCACGCTTTGCGCACGCTCATGGAATGGCGCCAAACTACGGTACTAAAAAAATCTCCATAGGCGATGCGTTAAATTTTTTTTACGGGTTAGCAGTTTAGAGCTACAGAGGGGGTCTAGTGCTGGAATTATTGCTCTCGCTATAATGTTCACAGCAATCCCTCACATGCGTGGTGCCAACACCGCTTACATATGTGGGCGTGACCTACATATGCGTTCACTTCTGTGTGCAAGCAAGAGGGCACGGGGCACTGTAATTTTTTTGAAATTATTATTTATTTATTTTACACTGCCTCTTTATTTATTTTTTTTTATCATTTTTATTTCTGTGCCTAGAAATGTAAACATCCCTTTACATTATTATTATTTATTAGATTTTTTTACACAGTTCCTTTAAGGTTCAGATTCATGGAGGTATGGAGTTCATCCAGGGATTGGGTTCACAGAATAATGGGGTTCATGGAGGGAGGGGGTTCATGGAAGAATGAGGTTCATGGAGGGATGCAGTTTACAGAAGGATGGGGTTCATGCAGGGATAGGGTTCATGGAAGGATGCGGTTCACAGAAGGATGGGGTTCATGGAGGAATTAGGTTCATGGAGGGAGGGGGTTCATCGACGAATCGGGTTCATGGAAGAATCAAGATCATAGAAGGATCGGGTTCATGGAGGGAGGGATTCTTGGAGGGATGGGTCCATGGTGGGATTGGGTTTGGGTTCACAGAGGGATGGGGTTCATGGAGGGATTGGGTTCATGGGGGGAAGGGGGTTCATGGAAGGATCAAGTTCATGGAGGGATCAGGTTCACAAAAAGGTCAGGTTTATGGAGGGAGGAGGTTCATGTAAGGATGGGGTTCATGGAAGGATTGAGTTCATTGAGGGATTAGGCTCATGGAGGGATTAGGCTCATGGAGGGATTGGGTTCATGGAAAGATGAAGTTCATGAAGGGATGGGGTTCACGGAGGGATGGGTTCATGGAGGGATTGGGTTCATGGAGGGATTGGGTTCATGGAGGGATTGGGTTCATGAAAGCATCAGGTTCATGGAGGGATACGTTTCATGTAAGGATGCAGTTTATGTAAGAATAGAGTTCACAGAAGGATCAGGTTTATGGAAGCATGGGATTTATGGAGGGATGGGGTTCATGGAAGGATCAGGTTCATGGAGGGAAGGGGTTCAAAGAAGGATCGGGTTCATGGAGAGATTGGCTCACAGAAAGATCGGGTTCATGGAGTGATGGGTTCTTGGAGGAATTGGGTTCACGAAAGGGTGGGGTTCATGGAGGGATGGGGTTCGTGAAAGGATGGGGTTCATAGAGGAATGGGGTTCATGAAAAGATCAAGTTCATGGAGGGACGGGGTTCATGGAAGGATGAAGTTCATGGAGAATTGGGGTTTACAAAAGGATGGGGTTCATGGAGGGATGGGGTTCATGGAAGGATAAGGTTCATGGAGGGATGGGGTTTACAGAAGGATGAGATTCATAAAGAATTTGGGTTCATGAAGGGATGGGGTTCATAGAAGGATGGGGTTCATGGAGGGATGGGGTTCAGAAAAGGATGTGGTTCATGGAAGGATGAGGTTCATGAAGGGATGGGATACATGGGGGGTGGGGTTTACGGAAGGATGAGGTTCCATTGAGGGATGGGATTCATGGAAGGATCGGGTTCATAGAGGAATGGGGTTCATGGAAGGATGAGGTTCATGGAGGAATGTGGTTCACGGAAAGAATGAGGTTCATGGAGGGATAGGGGTCATTGAGGGATTGGGTTCATGGAGGGATAGGGTTCATTGAGGGATTGGGGCCATGGAGGGATGGGGTTCATGGAGAGATGGGGTTCACGGAAAGATGGGGTTCACAGAAGAATGGGGTTCACGGAAGGGTCGAGTACATGGAGGGACCGGATTCATGAAGGAATGGAATTCACAGAAGGATGGGAGTTCATGGAGGGATGTAATTCATGCAGGGATTGGGTTCACAGAATGATCGTGTTCATGTAGTAATTGGGTTCATGGAAGAATTGGGTTCATGGAAGGATTGGGTTCATGGAAGGATTGGGTTCATGGAGGGATTAGGTTCACAGAAGGAGGGGGTTCATGGAGAGATGGGGTTCATGGAAGGATGAGGTTCATGGAGGGGTGTGGTTCGCAGAAGGGTGGTTACTTGGGTTAGGGAGGTACTTGGGGAGGGAGGTAATTGGGCTAGGAAGACACATGGGTTAGGGAGGTACTTGGGCTATGAAGGTACTTGGGGGAGGGAGGTACTTGGACTAGGAAGGTACTTGGGTTAGCAACGTCCTTGGGGTAGGAAGACGCTTGGGGTAGGGAGGTAATTGGGGCAGGGAGGTATTTGGGTTAGGGAGGTACTTGGGGTGGGAAGACGCTTGGTGT
This sequence comes from Glandirana rugosa, assembly GCA_018402905.1. Classification (NCBI taxonomy): domain Eukaryota; kingdom Metazoa; phylum Chordata; class Amphibia; order Anura; family Ranidae; genus Glandirana; species Glandirana rugosa. The sequence goes on from BLSH010035408.1 coordinate 624,783, forward strand.
GGGGAGGTACTTGG
>BLSH010035408.1:631422-643992 GCA_018402905.1 Glandirana rugosa
ATAAAGAGTTACCGTGGGGTTTTGCGCTACGCTAAAACGACGTTGACAGCTCGCGGTTTGCGTGATTTTAGTGCCAAGTTTTTTTATTTTTTCCGAGGACCGAGACACGGTTCTCAACTATGTACTCGAAGAAACCGCGCCTCCCTCAGGGTAAGTTTACTCACTACGGCAAGGTTTCTGCGATGTCCTTTATTTTTGCGCAACGTCGTCGCCAGCGACGCGACGAGAGTCCTACCTCATGGGCATTTTTTTTTTTTATTTTTTTTTTACCATATCTAAAAATTTGCGGTTATTTTACAATTCGCGGATTCTCTAGGAACGTAACCCCCTGCAAACTAGGGGGGTCGACTGTATTCGTTTTTTGCACAGAACGAACGTGAAAGGTTCGCTGGATGGACGGCTATGCAGATTCCTTTTTCTATTATAAGGCTCCATTCACTCCTGAGAGCAGCGCAGCGACCGCTGCTGCAACGCGTTTTTATTTCCTGTAGCGTCTTTGCAGCGGCATCACTCATTTGAATGGGCCTCCCTCCGCGCCAAAGAAGCTCATGTATCAACTCTTGGCACAGAGCCAGGAGCCTTTTTTTATTTTTTTGAACTGTGATTTTAGTGCGTTTGGCGCTCGACAGTTGCAGCAAAATCGCATTGCGTTTTGGGGTGCCATTGAGAAATAATGGCATCACGAACGCGTCCTGCCTTTTGCCACAATTCTACAAAGCAGAATTCCACCCTAAGGGCCGGATCACAGCACATGCAGTCCGGTGCGTGTTTCCTTTCTGCATCAAAAAACGCATGGATAGTAGGTTGTATGGTTTCCAATGGCATCGTTCACACACCAGTGTTTGCAGTTCCAGGAAAAAAAGGTTGAACATGCTGCATGCTGGAACGCTGTAAAATGCATCAAAAACGCGGCGGAATGCAACAAAAACGCACTGGAACGCACCTGTCCTTATTTAAGGTTAAGAAGAAAAGAGGTGGGAAAAAAATGCACTGGACTGCATCAAAAAACATGCATGCAAGAAAAGCATCCGGACTGCGTTTCTGTGGTGTGAATTGGTCCTAAGGGTTGGTTCACGCCACAAAAGACACACTCCAGATCCGTTCCGGATGCTTTTTTACATGCGTGTTTTTGACGCGTTCCGGTGCGCTTTTGATGCGTTTCTAGGTGCTTTTTTTTCCTTCGCTTTGGGCTAGTGCACACCACAAAAATGCACTCTAAATCAGTTCCAGATGCACGTTTTTGATGCTTTCTGGTGCGTTTTTGATGCGTTTCCAGATTTTTTTTTTCACTGTAGTGGGGTCTGATGCGTTTTTGATGCTTTTACTGCGTTTCAGTACAGGTGAGTGCAGGAAAAATACAGCAAGTTCTACTTTTTTTTTTTTTCTGGAACTGAAAAGCCCTAGAAATGACCGCACTGGTGAGTGAACGATGCCATTGGAAATCATATAACCTACTTTCAATGCGTCTTTAATGCGTTTTACTGCGTTTCAGTGCAGTCCAGTGCAGGAAAAATGCAGCTTCTACTTTTTTTTTTTCTGGAACTGAGCGCACTGATGTGTGAACGATGCCACTGAGAACCATGTAACCTACTTTCCATGCCTTCATGATGCACTGGGCTGCATGTGGTGTGTAGCGACCCTTAGGCCCGGGATGTGATGAGAATATCGGACGAATGATCGTTTCTCTTATTGAAAATGAAGAGGTTACTAAAGTTTCATAAATTCTCCTAGGACAGAACGCATCTTCAGACGCCCCGTCCTGTATTCTTTCATTCCTGAGCATGCGTGGTCGTGGTCTTCCGAATTTTATGATTATTATTTTGGATGAATGCTGTACTGATTAACCCCTTCCTTACCGGGCACCATCACCCGCTTCCTTACCGGGCACCATCGCCCCCCTTCCTTACCGGGCACCATCGCCCCCTTTCTTACCGGGCACCATCGCCCCCTTTCTTACCGGGCACCATCGCCCCCCTTCCTTACCGGGCACCATCGCCCCCCTTCCTTACCGGGCACCATCGCCCCCTTCCTTACCGGGCACCATCGCCCCCTTCCTTACCGGGCACCATCGCCCCCTTCCTTACCGGGCACCATCGCCCCCTTCCTTACCGGGCACCATCGCCCCCTTCCTTACCGGACACCATCACCCCCTTCCTTACCGGGCACCATCGCCCCTTTCCTGCCCAGGACACTTTCCAGCTTTCAGCGCTGTCGGCTTTGAATGACAATTGCGCCGTCATGTGACGCTGTACCCATGTGACATTTTCGTCATTTTTTTTCCCACACAAATAGAGATTTCTTTTGGTGGTATTTAATCACCACTGGGGTTGTTTTTTAATCTTTTTTAGCTAAAGAAAGAAAAAAAAATCCACCGAAAATGAATTCAATAGTAATAATGGTGCAAGGGGTACATTGAGATTTGTAGAGGAGAGGCCAGAGGGGGACATGGAGCTTCTGAATTGATGCTGAAGTTCAAATGGTCTGCCGACCGCTATATATATATAAAACGCTGCGACTTGCAGGTGGTTTACCGGGGTTATGGCTGAAGGCATTGGGGGGGGGGGGAGCGTCCCCTTATCGTCTCCGCTGCTACCAGTGGGTCTGGTAAGTGGCGGAGACCATGGAAAAGTGGCGGGGGGTACCTCTCCCGCCCCCCGATTAAAAGTGATCTTGCGGCGAATCCGCTGCAGAGACCACTTTTACCTGAAAGCTGGTTGCCCGCCGTTTAAAAAAAATACCAGGGTTATGGTAGCTTGCGGTATTCCACGGCGTCAGTTCTGGGTAGACTTGCACACTGTTTTTGAAGGAACTCGGCAGGTAGGTTGTTCTACGCACATCTTGGAGAACTAAGCACAGATCTTCTGTGGATGTCGGCTGCCTCAAATCCTTCAGTCTCTTCCTGTCATCCCAGACAGACTCCCATGATGGTGAGATCAGGGCTCTGTGGGGGCCAAACCATCACTTCCAGGACTCATTGTTCTTCTTTACACTGAAAGTTTTTAATGCGGAAGATTTAACAGTTTAAAAAAACAGTTATGTTTCCGTTGCCTGCAATGTAACTGTCACATTGATTGCGCTCCCACCCAAACTGTCAAACCATCCAATGGCTGGTGTCATAACTGGTCACATGTGCAGCATCATGGCAGTTGGAGATCAAACCGAGGCCAAGATGGCAGCTTCCTTGCCTGAAAATGATAGGAGGGTTTACATCCACTTTAATGACATTGGCTACATGTTTGGGATGGTTGTCCTGCTGCAGAATACATTTGGGGGCAATCACTCTCCTCCCTGATGGTACGGCTTGATGGAGAAGTATCTGCCTGCATTTCTGAGCGTCGACGACACCATTGATCCTGACCAAATCTCCAACTCCATTCGCAGAAATGCAGATCCAAACGTGCACAGAACCTCCACCATGCTTCACAGTTGGATGCAGACACTCTCCAGCCCTTTTCCCAACACACTCCCTCCTGCTACAGCCAAATATTTCACATATTGACTCATCAGCCCAGAGCACCTCCTGCCATTTTTCTTCACCCCAGTTCCAATGTTTTCCTGCATAGTTGGATTGATTATCCTTGTTTCCATGTCCAGTGCATGAAAACATAGGAACTGGGGTGAAGAAAAATGGCAGCAGGTACTCTGGACTGATGCATCAAAATATGTAATATTTGGCTGTAGCAGAAGGCAGTTTGTTGGGGGAAGGGCTGGAGAGCGACACAATAATGAGTGTCTGCAGACAACTGTGAAGCATGGTGGAGGTTCCTTGCAAGTTTGGGGCTGCATTTCTGCAAATGGAGTTGGAGATTTTTGTCAGGATCAATGGTGTCCTCAATGCTGAGAAATACAGGCAGATACTTCTCCATCATGCCGTACCATCAGGGAGGTGTGTGATTGGCCCAATTGGATTCTGCAGCAGGACATCCACCCCAAACATACAGCCAATGTCATTAAGAACTATCTTCAGTGTACAGCCAATGTCATTAAGAACGATCTTCAGTGTAAAGAAGAACAAGGAGTCCTGGAAGTGATGGTTCGGCCCCCGCAGAGTCCTGATCTCACCATCATGGAGTCTGGGTTGACATGAAGAGACTGTAGGATTTGAGTCAGCCGACATCCAGAGAAGATCTGTGCTTGGTTCTCCAAGATGTTTGGGATAACCTCCCTGCCGAGTGCCTTCACAAACTGTGTGCAGGTCTACCTGGAAGAACTGACGCTGGTTTGAAGGCAAAGGGCGTCACCCCAAATATTGATTGGATTTGGATCTCTCTTCTGTGCATTTACTTTCCATTTTGTTCATGAAAATAAACTATTAACACTTTTTTCTGAAAGTATTCTTCATTTACAGCATTTTTTTCACACCTGCCTAAAACTTTTATACAGTACAGTGGATGGAAAAGTCCTGTAGGAAGTCAGTGCTTTAGTCTGCCCACTAATATTTGGCCCAGGGCAGTGATGGGCATCCTCTCTAACCAATTATGGGGCTCGGAGGGTAGTGCCAAGCACCAACTTCTTAGCTGAAATCGCTTGCTGCATAATAGGGCAACCCAGGATTCTTGGGGCTTCAAGGGTGCTCTGGTAAATCGTCCACCAGCCGAGAGGGGCACGTGGCAGATCTGGGGCATGGTGGGTAGAACTGCAATTGTGGAGCCAATCTCCCAGTGATTGCTTAGATCTAGGACATGTAGGGTGCAAGGCAGCCTTTCTCAACCTTTTCAACACAGAGGAACCCTTGAATTAATTTTCCGGTCTCTGGGAACCCCTGCTAAAAATTAAAAATCTACAACTCATGATACATTAGTGTGATGGTCAATGGGAAGAATGCCCCTTACACTTGTGGTCAATGGGAAGAATTACCCCCCTTACAGATAGCTAAAAAGATCAATGGTGTCATTGGGAATTTATCTGAGAGGTAGAAATTGACCATTGCCCAAGGAACCCCTAGCAACCTCTGGAGAAACCCTGGTGCAAGGGCTGCACTGCTATGTGTATGTTGTCCTGGAGCAATTGTCAAATTTGCATTTGGCCCAATCAGCCCCTGTATGTACAGCAAAAGAATAAAAGTCCACCTGAAAGGATAGAATTTCCTCATGCACAGCATAAGATGAGAATTTATAAATTGCATTTCTATTTTTTGAATTAGAAGTGGCACAGATCAATGGTGGGCTCTATCCTCGGAGCAGTTGTTTAGCGCAGAGTGTGAACAGCTGCTCTAATTAAAGTTATTAACTGATTTATCCTCCCATGAACATGCTTGCACAGATCACCCAAGCATTCATTTAGTGAAGAGCAGCCAAACCGACCCAACGTCGGCTTTGGCTGAAAATAAATCAAGTCCTGTTCCCCCGAGGAAGATTGGCTGTTGGTGTCGTCCTCCATATAAACCTATACCGAATATTCCCTGCTGGAAGGCAGAGTTGGCCGGCTATTGTTGTGGACAGTTCTTTAGGTGGTGTCAGTAGAACTTGCTTGGTCATTGTGGCCTTCTTATGATGCCATCTGATAATTTAGACATCTGTTGGCCTTGAAAGTTGTTTATGTACCGATCATTGGCAGAGAAGATCTGAACTCTAAGAAGGGCATGTTCAGACTAGGATCCGAACCTAGGTGTTTGAGCCCGCCAGAGGGCTGTCACCCATATAGGCCAATCATCGGTGGCCAGGGCATATACAAGGCCTGTAGAGGTGACAGCTGCCTGGTGGGTTGGAATCCTGGTCCAAACACCCCAAGCTCATTGCTGGCCTTGAACAGACTCCCTTATTTGTAGCAAGTCACATTCATCTAGACTTCTTCTGTAATGTTGATGACCTTTTGAAGCTTGTTCAAGCTACTTCTTCAGTTCTAATGAGTGTCAGGAAATACCCTAAGATTTAAATGAATGCAGATTGCACCAAAACCTTGATTCAACGACCATGGTAAGGCCAATGTTCTTGTCCAATAACAGGATCCTGAACGCTTCCTGGTGGGTTTGGAGCTTGGTCCAAACACCCCCAAGCTCATTGTTGGCCTTGAACAGGCTCATCAAATTGTAGTTGGTGGCATTCCATTGGACTTCTGTAATGTTGAAGACCATTTTTTTACTTGTCCAAGACATTTTGTCCGTTCAAATGAGCATTGGGAAAATACCCTAGCATTTCATTTCATGCTGATTCCACCAAGACCATGATCCAATGACCATGGAAAGGCAAATGTTGTTGTCCAAGAACATGACTGGGAAAGCTTACTGGTGGGTTTGGATCCTGGTCCAAACACCCCTAAGCTCATTGCTGGTCTTGAACAGACTCATCTAACTGTAGAAGGTCACATTCCACTGAACTTCTGTAATGTTGATGACACTGTAGCTTGTCCAAGACACTTTGTCTGTTCTGAGTGTCGGGAAAATACCCTAGCATTTCAATTCATGTTGGTTGCACCAATACCGTGATCCAATGACCATGGAAATGCAAACGTTCTTGTCAAGAACAGGGTCATGAACGCTTCCTGGTGGGTTTGGAGCTTGGTCCAAACACCCCCAAGCTCATTGCTGGCCTTGAACAGGCTCATCAAATTATAGTAAGTGGCATTCCACTGGACTTCTGTAATGTTGAAGACCCCTTTTTTGCTTGTCCAAGACACTTTGTCTGTTCTAATGAGTATCGGGAAAATACCCTAGCATTTCAATTCATGCTGATTGCACCAAGACCATGATCCAATGACCAGGGAAAGGCAAATGTTCTTGTCCAAGAACAGGACTGGGAAAGCTTCCTGGTGGGTTTGGATCCTGGTCCAAACACACCCAAGCTCATTGCTGGCCTTGCACAGGCTCATCATATTGTAGGAAGTCCCATTTCACTGCACTTCTTCTGTAATATAAATGACCTTTGTAGCTTGTCTAGGCCACTTTTTCAGTTCAAATGAATGTCTGGAAAATACCCTAGCACAGTGATGGCGAACACAAAACCAACTTCTTTATTTCAAAGTGCCAACACTGAATTAAACCTGCCAGTGGCTCAGTACAGAGGATGGGACTGATCACCCCTCTGAGCCCTAAGGGACCAAAAACAAAGGATTCTGCCCCCCAAAAAAGTTTGTGGTTTTTTTTCAAATAACAGGACGCTCAGGTGTGGGCAGGGCCATTGACCGCAATGGGGTTCTTCATCATGAACGTTGGTGCGTTTTCATGAATCACGCAATCAATATACTATGTATGTGGACCATGGGGCCCTACATCCAAGATGGAAATGGTAATCACCTGTTGGCAAATAGAAGTGGATTCTACTGATGTCCCAATGGTGTCCTCCAAGGCAAAGCACTGTGGATACAGCCAGCCTGGGGACCTAAATATAACTCCGAACGTCCACGCTTACGCGCGGCTCAGGGGATTACTGTGGCTTCGGGATCAACCGAGCCTGGAGCACATGGCGATGTCCCGCAAGCTGTCATGCGTTCCAAAGCCCACCTGCGCAGCTCCACCAGTCCATGGGCAGAACCCTCCAGAAGGGAGGCTCTATCTGGCACAGATGATGCCATCGTGATCCAATCATGGGGGGGGGGAATCTGGACCCACGGCGGAGACCCTCTCCGAACCCCAGGTAACCAGCCAAGCAAAGGCAAGATCACCATGGCCCTGTGTAGGGGGAAATTGTGTGACATTATGCACTTATAAGAAGGAAAATATTGATGTACAAAGATACAGGGGCATATATAAAAAACAGCTGATTGCACCAAGACCTTGATCCAACGACCATGGAAAGGCAAATGTTATTGTCCAAGAACTAGATGGGGAACGCTTCCTGGTGGGTTCGGATCCTGATCAAAATGCTCCCATGCTGAGTAAATTCATGCAGGTCGCACCAAGACCTTGATCCAACGACCATGGAAAGGCAAATGTTATTGTCCAAGAACTAGATGGGGAACGCTTCCTGGTGGGTTCGGATCCTGATCAAAATGCTCCCATGCTGAGTAAATTCATGCAGGTCGCACCAAGACCTTGATCCAACGACCATGGAAAGGCAAATGCTATTGTCCAGGAACTAGATGGGGAAAGCTTCCTGATGGGTTCGGATCCTGGTCCAAACCCCCCCTCCCCCCCCCCCCCCCACAAGCTCATTGCTGGCCTTGAACAGGTTTATCTAATTGTAGTAAATTGCATGTAATTGGACTTGTTCTGTAATGTTGATGACACTTTGTAGCTTGTCCAAGCCACTTTTTTCAGTTCTGAGTGTCGGGAAAATACCCTAGCATTTAAATTCACACAGGATACACCAACATCTTGATCCAATCAGCACGGAAATGTAAAGTAAATGCAAGTACCCTGTTCTGGTTACTTAATCCCATCTGTTGTGTCGGGAAGGCTTCATAGGTGAGAATTCTTCATATTATAAGGCCGAAGGTGCCCTGTGAATCGAAGGATTAACACCTGTGAAGCCTTCCTGACCCCAAGGATGGGATTGTGTATCTATATAACAGGGTGTAAAAAAGAGAACCCCCCCCGGTTTGGGACTTTTAAGGCGACATAAAGATCAAAAGTTAAAAAAGGTAATATATATTACAACATATATCAACATGTCTGTGCAAAGACAAATACATATGTCATTGTAGGAACATATGGATACTTGACAGGTCTCCAGTGCACCCAACGCGTTTCTGGCTTGAACGCAATTCCTCAGGGGTAATAGCAGGGAGAGCTGTATTTATATATTGATTCCTTTTACGTATTGTAAGTTCATGCATTTGACTTTTAAAAAAAGACACCTAAATAGGTAATTGTGATACCAGGTCTACCGAGGCCGCAACAATGGAGAGATGGCCATCCCCAAAAATCCGGGATGCCACTACCGAGGCCCACCTAAAAGGGGGCCACAGATGAGACATCGAAGGTGCCCAACCTTGGGTGGTACTGTCACTTCAAAGTACAAGGGGGTTTATCCATAGTTTAGGTAGAAGTGATAAGCAGCCCTTGAAGGTTTTCCTAGGGTGAAGGGATCTCTCCTCCCAGAAGCGTGAGCTGCAGAGCCGCGACGGATGAGACCTCACACGCGGTGAGCTCACGCTTCTGGGAGGAGAGATTCCTCCACCCTAGGAAACCCTTCAAGGGCTGCTTATCACTTCTACCTAAACTATGGATAAACCCCCTTGTACTTTGAAGTGACAAGACCACCCAAGGTTGGGCACCTTAGATGTCTGTCATCCGTGGCCCCCTTTTAGGTGGACCTACGTAGTGTAATCCTGGATTTTTGGGGGCGGCCATCTTTCCATTGTTGCGGCCTCAGTAGACCTGGTATCTCAATTACCTATTTAGGTGTCCTTTTAAAAAAAGGAATGCATGAACTTACAAGATGTAAAAGATGCAGCTATTTTGAATACTGCTATTACCCCTGAGGAAAGGCGTTCAAGCGAGAAACGCGTTGGGTGCACTGGAGACCTGTCAAGTATCCAGATATGTTCCTACAATGACACATGTATTTTTTTCTTTGCACAGACATGTTTTTAATGATATGTTTATATATGTAGAAATAAAATTGATATCTTTTTAAACGTTTGATGTTATGTCGCCTTAAAAGTCTCAACCCAAGGGGGTTCTCATTTTTTATTTATTGGGGATGCTGGTGACAGTACATCTTCTGTTGATACAGGAAACGTTTTCTATATAACAGGGTGGTTCCACAATTTTCACACCTCCCTATCCTGTCCTTAGACCAGCCATTTCCAACCAGGATTCTGTGGAACGCTAGGGTTCCTCCAGAGGAACCTGGGAGTTTTTGGACCGGTGCAGATTGACCTCTCATTTGATGGTACCTCCATAGATCCAGGACCAAGACCACTTGGTAGAGCCAACACCATGACACCAGTGATCTTTTTTAGGTGTCTGTAGTGGTAACCACCACTGTAGGAGCTGCAATCTTCTTACTGTCCATCGGTGTAAGAGGCATTTTTCTCATTGATCCCCAACTATTTTGGTTTTAGTAGGAGTCTCCTCTGAGACCTGAAAATTTTTGTAGGGGTTCCTTTTGGGGTAAAAAGGTTGCCTTAGACAACCTCTTGCCAGACTCTGGTGATTGGATCAAGGTGTTGGTGCTACCGGTGTGGCTATAAATGCTGGGGTATGTTCTTGACATCGATTCGATTTGAAGAATTGGTTTGGGTAAGCTTCAGCATTACTCAACACGTCAAGTTCAATGTGACTACCAATAGATCTACCATCACCTGGATTGATGAGAACCTTTACAGATAACTGGCCTTGTCTGGGCTCTAACCGTTAACAAAACCCAACTGAAACCGGCTCCAAATGGTTAAAAGGTCCAACGGAAAGTCTCAAACACCGGGTTCTGAAATCTCTTGCGGTCCAGGGTCATCACATGGTAACCATAATCACAGTGGGTTCATGCACTTGATGTCCTCTGGCACCTGCTGACCAAAGAGAAGGGTGATCGGCCTATGTAATCAAGGCAGGTCAAGGCAGGTCTCCTTTTTTTTGACGGGGGGCAAAAGCAGCACACAGTACATAAACACTGGCTAGGCACACAGTTGACCCTTTTATCGCCCTAGACCAGGGTTTCTCAACCAGGGTTCCTCCAGAGCAGTGGTTCTCAACTCCAGTCCTCGGGACCCACCAACAGGCCAGATTTTAAGTATTACCTTGGAGAGATGCGGACTAGAATACTGCAATCACTGAGCAGCAAATGATATCACCTGTGATGTATTTCAGTTATCCTGCAAACCTGGCCTGTTAGTGGGTCCCGAGGACCGGAGTTGAGAACCACTGCTCCAGAGGTTGCTAGGGGTTCCTTGAGCAATGGGCAATTTCTGCCTCTCAGATAAATTCCCAATGACACCATTGATCTTTTTAGCTCTCTGTAAGAGGGATTCTTCGCAATGACCACAAGTGTAAGGAGCATTCTTCCCATTGACCATCACACTAATGTATCATGAGTTGTAGATTTTTAATTTTTAGCAGGGGTTCCCCGAGACCGCAGAATTATTTCAAGGGTTCCTCGGTGTTGAAAAGGTTGAGAAAAGCTGCCCTAGATGTTTAATCCCTTCCCAGCCCTTTTCCTTAGTACAGTGACAGTGCATATTTTTAGCACTGATCACTGTATTCGTGTCACCAGTCCCCAAAAAGTGTCAAAAGTGTCAGATTGTCCGCTGCAATATCACAGCCCCTCTATAAGTCGCTGTTCGCCGCCATTACTAGTATAAAAAAATAAAATAATTCCAGCGTGTGCAGACGCTTAACGTTCGCGTAAACAATCAATACACGCTTATTGGGATTTTTTTTTTATTAAGAATATGTAGCAAAATACATATTGCCCTAAATTTATGAAAAAATGTTTTACATTTTTTTTTTTTTTTTATTATTATTGGATATGGTTTATAGCAGAAAGTAAAAAAAAAACATTATTTTTTTGTTTCAAAATTGTCGGTCTTTTTTTGTTTTATAGCGCAAAAAATTAAAAATAAAAACGCAGAGATGATCAAATACCACCAAAAGAAAGCTCTATTTGTTGGGAAAAAAGGACGTAAATTGGTTACGGCATCGCACGACTGCGCAATTGTCAGTTAAAGTAACGCAGTGCTGTATCGCAATAAATGGCCTGGTCATGAAGGGGGGGTAAATCTTCCGGAGGTTAAAGTGCCCCCATGCAAAGGCGAAAGTACGCGTTGGTCCCGCACACATGCAAACAGTGATCTGGTATCTATTTACTCAGCGTAACATCTTTTATATCTTACCAACAAATTGGGTTATGTATTTTTTATTTATTTATTTTTTGTATAAATTTTTTTTAAAAAAGTGTACAGTGAGGGAAAAAAATATTTGATCTGCTGATTTTGTACGTTTTCCCACTGACAAGGAAATGATCAGCTTATCATTTTAATGGTCGGTTTATTATAACGGCGAGAGACAAAATAACAACAAAAAATATCCAGAAAAACGCATTTCAAAAAAAGTAATACATTTGGTTTTCATTTTAATGAGTGAAATAAATATTTGATCTCCTATCAATCAGCAAGATTTCTGGCTCCCAGGTGTCTTCTATACAGGTAATGAGCTGAGATTAGGAGTTCTCTTAAAGGGAGTGCTCCTAATCTCAGCTTGTTACCTGTATAGAAGACTCCTCTCCACAGAATCAATCAATCACATTCCAGTCTCTCCACCATGGCCAAGACCAAAGAGCTGTCCAAGGATGTCAGGGAGAAGATTGTAGACCTACACAAGGCTGGAATGGGCTACAAGACCATCGCCAAGCAGCTTGGTGACCAGAACCGGTACCACCTCTCTGACCTTACACTAACTAACTAAGACACCTCTCCTCAGAAGATATGTCCATTGTTCGACTCTAATCCTCGTGAGGGAAATTCTCTTGAGGATTAGAGTCGAGTAATGGACATATCTTCTGTGGACCCTCGGTCTTTAGAACGACTAACTATCCTCTAGTTTATAAATAAAGTGAGTAATTTTACTTTTGGTTTACATAATGAAAAAAACTTTACGCAAAAAGACCTATAAAAAACAACAATAAAACAGAGAGCGGCAATATTATTTGGCTGGTAATTTTACTATTCGACTAGTAAAGGAACAGTCACCCTTTT
>BLSH010035408.1:653525-670877 GCA_018402905.1 Glandirana rugosa
GGTCGTTGTTAGATCCATTGTTGCTGGCCGGGGGGATCCATTGTTGCTGGCTGGGGGGATCTATTGTTGCTGGCTGGGGGGTCCATTGTTGCCGTAGGGTGTGGTTCTCTTGTTTCTTTTGGGGGGGGGAATCAGTTGTTGATGGGAGGGGTCTATTGTTGCTAGTGAGGAATCTATTGTTGCTGGCTGCAGGGGATCTCTTATTGCTTTTCTTATCATGAATAAATTCCATACAAATGACTTGGTACCACAAAATAATACTTTGGTTCTGAACTCTCTAAAACGTGTGGTATTGGGAAGTGGGTAGGGGCGGGACCAAGGGATGTTCCTCGGAGGTGGGTAGGGGGTGGAGATGAGGAGTGACTTGGGAGGAGTACCTTCACCTGTAATGCATGTCCCACATCCTGCAGAGGCTGATGGTTCCACTTGTACCCAAAGCTATTACCCCCGCAGCTTTGGAAGGTAACACTGAATTACATTGAAAATGGCCCCAATGGGTGCCAACCTCTTTTCTTTCCTCTCCTCGATTGACCACATTCTGTGGATAGGGTGAGGCGGATGAATGACAAGGTCCTCTCCGCCAATCAGAGACCGTATTGCATTCAGTGAAAGCAATGCAAGGAGTACTGTGTAAGGAGAAGACAAAAACAGACAGGCAGCCATTGGGACCCTCTTCAGTGTAGTGCAGTGCTAGACCTGAAGCTATTGCCCCCCTAGCACTGGAAATGTAGTGCTATGAAGAGGACCGGGCATCACTGGAGAGATCATTTCTGCAGGAACCACCAGCCTGCAGGACATGGGACATTACAGGTAAGTTAGGTGACTGAAGTTTTGTAGGCAAAAAAAAAAGAGATTGCAGCTAAACTTTTGCTTTGAGTTTTTTAGGATCAGATTTCAGGGGGCTCCCCTCTTCTTTTAAATTCCAAGGAGTACTGCTTGGGCGGAGAGGAAAAAGCTTGTCCTGAAATATAAGCGATGGTGCAAGCAGATTATACCGGACGGCAATGTTATACTGGGGTGTTTTTTTCACAAATTGTAATTTGTTTACAAAAAGTGGCAAATTTTTAGTGAAATATGGGAAGACGTCGAAGATCACCGCCCTATCCAGAGCTTGAAGAAGAAAATCGTTTTGGCTTAAAGCTGGCCATCCATCAGTAGAATTCTGCTTGAAAAGATTTGTGTGTGGAATGTTTGTTCAATTTTGAATGATTTGTGGGGTCAAATTAACCTTCGTTTTCAACCTTCTTGATGAAAAAATGTGAAGGTTCGGGATGCAAGATGTTTTTCAAAGGAATGAAATTCTGTGATGTTTTATTACGTCTGGATATCCGTTCAAGTAGCATGGCTTTCGAATTAAACTATAGTTGACTCATTGATGGCAAAAAAGAATGTTATGACGAACGAATTTTCCCTCCTAATTTTGTTCTTTAGTAGAAGGTGACGGTAGAGAGGTTGGATTTTCCTTCATTTTGTGGATGGTGACGGTGGAGTGATCTGATGTCCTTCTCTCCATTTAGTAGATGGTGACGGTACAGTGATCTGATGTCCTCTTCTCCATTTAGTAGATGGTGATAGTAGAGAGATCTGATGTCCTTCTCTCCATTTAGTAGATGGTGACGGTGGAGTGATCTGATCTCCTTCTCTCCATTTAGTAGATGGTGACAGTGGAGTGATCTGATGTCTTGCTCTCCATTTAGTAGATGGTGACGGTAAAGTGGTTTGGTGTTCTTCTCTCCATTTAGTAGATGGTGACGGTGGAGTGATCTGATCTCCTTCTCTCCATTTAGTAGATGGTGACAGTGGAGTGATCTGATGTCCTTCTCTCCATTTAGTAGATGGTGACGGTAAAGTGGTTTGGTGTTCTTCTCTCCATTTAGTAGATGGTGACGGTGGAGTGATCTGATGTCCTCTTCTCCATTTAGTAGATGGTGACGGTGGAGTGATCTAATGTCCTTCTCTCCATTTAGTAGATGGTGATGGTAGAGTGATCTGATGTTCTCTTCTTCATTTAGTAGATGGTGATAGTAGAGAGATCTGATGTCCTTCTCTCCATTTAGTAGATGGTGACGGTGGAGTGATCTGATGTCCTTCTCTCCATTTAGTAGATGGTGACGGTAGAGTGATCTAATGTCCTTCTCTCCATTTAGTAGATGGTGACGGTAGAGTGATCTGATGTCCTCTTCTCCATTTAGTAGATGGTGACGGTAGAGTGATCTGATGTCCTTCTCTCCATTTAGTAGATGGTGACGGTAGAGTGATCTGATGTCCTTCTCTCCATTTAGTTGATGGTGACAGTAGAGTGATCTGATGTCCTCTTCTCCATTTAGTAGATGGTGACGGTGGAGTGATCTGATGTCCTCTTCTCCATTTAGTAGATGGTGACGGTGGAGTGATCTGATGTCCTCTTCTCCATTTAGTAGATGGTGACGGTAGAGTGGTCAGATGTCCTCTCCATGTAGTAGATGGTGACGGTGGAGTGATCTTATGTACTTCTCTCCATTTAGTAGATGGTGACAGTAGAGTGATCTGATGTCCTTCTCTCCATTTAGTAGATGGTGACGGTAGAGTGATCTGATGTCCTTCTCTCCATTTAGTAGTTGGTGACGGTAGAGTGATCTGATGTCCTCTTCTCCATTTAGTAGATGGTGACGGTGGAGTGATCTGATGTCCTGCTCTCCATTTAGTAGATGGTGACGGTGGAGTGATCTGATGTCCTGCTCTCCATTTAGTAGATGGTGACGGTAAAGTGGTTTGGTGTTCTTCTCTCCATTTAGTAGATGGTGACGGTAAAGTGGTTTGGTGTTCTTCTCTCCATTTAGTAGATGGGGACGGTGGAGTGATCTGATGTCCTTCTCTCCATTTAATAGATGGTGACGGTAGAGTGATCTGATGTACTCAGCATTTAGTAGATGGTAGGGTTTGTCCCAATACCGAGCATTTGCGCGAGTACTTGTACTCGCGCAAATGCTCCCAATGCCTAATCCGATACCTGGACACTCAGGAATGATCGGTGCGGTGGGGGAAATTACAATCGCTGATCTGCGGCTTTCAATAAAGCAGCTGGCAGCCGCTTCTTCTCCTCTCCCCTCCCCGCGGCTTTCAGCTGCTCTATTGAAAGCCGCCAGGGAGATCGGTGATTATAATTTCCCCCACTGCCGCTCCGATCATCCCTGACTGTCCTCTGCATCCTCCCCTCTATGTCCTCCTCTGTGCTACTCCGGTCCCCTGTGTCCAACTCCGGCCCCCCTCTGTGTTCTCTGAGTGCTCCTCCGGTCCCCCTCTGTCCTCCTCTATGTTCTTTTCCAGCCCCCCCAACTCCGGTCCCCTCTATCCTCCTCCGGCTCCCCCCCTTGTCCTGGGATCATGGGATAGTTCAGGGTGGAGAGCGGAGGAAGGAGCCGGTAAATATGTCATTTACCGGCTCCTTCCTTTTCTGAATGGACTGAGTCACTGACTGTGTTTACGATGTCTCAGTATATGAATGAAGAGCAGCCTCTGTCTCCTCTTCATTCATCTTCAGTGCAGTTGAGGCTGCTGAGAAAGGGACTGGGGAATCTCTATCCTCAGTCCCTTTCCATGTCTCAAATAGGAGGTGTTGGGGGTATATATACAATAATAATAAAAAGAGACACCCCCCCCCCCCCTATAAAAAAGAAAGCATTGTAAAAAAAATATATAAATTGTAAAAAAATATTAAAAAAATTAATTGTAAAAAATTAAAATTGTGGGAAAAAAAATTAAACTACTGACATACTCCAAGCCTCATCAGTGCTACCTGTCAATGCCCATCAGTGCTGCATGTTCGTGCCACTGTCACATGGCGTTAAAAAAAAAAAAAAAGTATCGGTGAGTACTTGGAAAAAAAGTACCTGTACTCCGTCTTAAAAAAGTGATATCGGGACAACCCTAGTAGATGCTAACGGTAGAGTGGTCTGATGTCCTCTTCTCCATTTAGTAGATGATGATGGTAGAGTGGTTTGGTGTTCTTCTCTCCATTTAGTAGATGGTGACGGTAAAGTGGTCTGGTGTTGTTCTCTCCATTTAGTAGATGGTCACAGTAGAGTGATCTGATGTCTTTCTCTCCATTTAGTAGATGGTGACGGTGGATTGATCTGATGTCCTTCTCTCCATTTAGTAGATGGTGACGGTAGAGTGATCTGATGTTCTCTTCTCCATTTAGTAGATGGTGACGGTGGAGTGATCTGATGTTCTCTTCTCCATTTAGTAGATGGTGATGGTGGAGTGATCTGATGTTCTTCTCTCCATTTAGTAGATGGTGGAGTGATCTGATGTCCTTCTCTCCATTTAGTAGATGGTGGAGAGATCTGATGTCCATCTCTCCATTTAGTAGATGGTGGAGTGATCTGATGTCCTTCTCTCTAATTTAGTAGATGTGATGGTAGAGTGATCTGATGTCCATCTCTTGGATTAGTAGATGGTGATGGTGGAGGGGTTTGATGTCTTTCCCTTCGGTTAATAGATGGTGACGGTGGATTAGTCTGATGTCCTTCTCTCTAGTTAGTAGATGGTGACGGTAGAGTGGCCGGATGTCCTTCTCTCTAGTTGGTATATGGTGACGGTAGAGTGGTCAGATGTCCTTCTCTCTAGTTGGTATATGGTGACGGTAGAGTGGTCAAATGTCCTTCTCTCTAGTTGGTTGATGGTGACGGTAGAGTGGTCAGATGTCCTTCTCTCTAGTTGGTAGATGGTGACGGTAGAGTGGTCAGATGTCCTTCTCTCTAGTTGGTATATGGTGACGGTAGAGTGGTCAAATGTCCTTCTCTCTAGTTGGTAGATGGTGATGGTAGAGTGGTCAGATGTCCTTCTCTCTAGTTGGTAGATGGTGACGGTAGAGTGGTTAGATGTCCTTCTCTCTAGTTGGTAGATGGTGACGGTAGAGTGGTCTGATGTCCAACTCTCGGGTTAGTAGGTGACATTACAGTGGTTTTTGGTCAAAGCTATTTTTTACTTTTGGTCAGACAAAATTCTTCTGGTGTATGGCCAGCTTTTCATACGCTGTAATTATGTTTAATAAGCTTAATACTGTAGTTCCCTGAATGGACTACTCTAAAGTAGCCAGCGTGGTGAAAAATTTTAGGCTTTTTCCAATTTTTTTCTCTATGTTGGTAATTTATTCCTAGACTTGTAGAAATGGCTGCTGACGCCTAGTTTTGCTGACTCCTTTATGCTGCCTCTCAGTTTACCTTTTGGTGAGATAACATTTATTGTTGTAGAATTTTCTTGTTCAGAAGATGTGCATTCTCTTCGACTCGGAGACATCGCTGTGATGTGAAAACGTTGGCCTCCTGGCCTGAATTCCTGGGCTGTAGCCAGGAGCACTGTAGTTAACGTTCAACAACACTTCCCATGATTCTTCGCACATGTCGTTTGACGGATGTCAAGGGCAATGTCTGACATGTGTTCTTGAGTTTCTTGATTGTAAACCACAGCATGCTACCCCCCACAGAAATCAAACATCAGTTTAACATGGACATCTATGAGGAAAGACCCTTTCCTGTTACTTAAGTGGAGATTTGCCAACATATTGTGCGTCAACCGCCGTGATTATTGGGTGTGATTCTCTTTTGTTTGCTATTGGAAATGTTTATGTGAAATTATTTACTAATCTCTGAAGGATCTATCAACCTTTCCTGTTACATAAGTGGAGATTTGCCAACATATTCTGCATCAATAACCATGATAATTGGGTGTGATTCTCTTTAGTTTGGTATTGGAAATTTATATATGCAACTCTTAAAATAATTTTCAGGTCTCAGGTGACCCCCTACTAAATCATTGGGCAGAATGCCTCTTGCATTGGTGGTCAGTGGGCAGCGTTCCCCTTACATTGATGATCAGTGGGCAGAATTACCCTTGCATTGGTGATCAGAATTCCCCTTGCATTGGGGGGTCAGTGGGCAGAATTCCCCTAGCATTGGGGGTCAGTGGGCAGCATTCCCCTTGCATTGGGGGTCAGTGGGCAGCATTCCCCTTGCATTGGGGGTCAGTGGGCAGCATTCCCCTTGCATTGGGGGTCAGTGGGCAGCATTCCCCTTGCATTGGTGATCAGTGGGCAGAATTACCCTTGCATTGGTGATCAGAATTCCCCTGGCATTGGGGGGTGAGTGGGCAGAATTCCCGTTGCATTGGGGGGTCAGTGGGCAGAATTCCCCTTGCATTGGGGGTCAGTGGGCAGAATTCCCCTTGCATTGGAGGTCAGTGGGCAGAATTCCCCTTGCATTGGAGGTCAGTGGGCAGAATTCCCCTTGCATTGGAGGTCAGTGGGCAGAATTCCCCTTGCATTGGAGGTCAGTGGACAGAATTCCCCTTGCATTGGAGGTCAGTGGACAGAATTCCCCTTGCATTGGAGGTCAGTGGACAGAATTCCCCTTGCATTGGAGGTCAGTGGGCAGAATTCCCCTTGCATTGGAGGTCAGTGGGCAGAATTCCCCTTGCATTGGAGGTCAGTGGGCAGAATTCCCCTTGCATTGGAGGTCAGTGGGCAGAATTCCGTTTTCATTGGGGGTCAGTGGGCAGAACTCCATTTGCATTGTGGGCCAGTGGGCAGAATGCCCCTTATATTGGGGGACAGTGGGCAGAATACTCCTTACATTGTGGGGAATGCTCCTTACATTGGTGGTCAATGGGAAGAATGCTCCTTACATTGGTGGCCAGTGGGCAGAATGCCCCTTTTACAAGGGTGGTCAAAGTGCCACCCTTACAGACAACTAAAAGAGTCCTGTCATGCAGCTGGCTCTGTCAAGTGGCACTGGAGCTAGCCCTGGTTGAGAATGGGTTGTTCACATAAAAATGAGCTCTCTATTCTGGGTGACTCAATATTTTCAAGCTATTTGTTCCACTTTTAGCTTAGGACCCAACAATAGGATGCGTCACGTTCAACGTGGGCAGAAAGAAGAACTGAAATGACAGGGTAGTCCTGTGGCTTACCAAGGGTGGGTGGACTTCTGTGTAAAGAAGACTCTAAACAGGGAATCTATTTTCATTTAAAGTGGAAATCGCCTATAATAAATATTACATCCCACCTAGGGGAATCATCGGTGGAATAATTCCAAGTGTCCGGTGCTATGTGGAAAGGGATTGAAATGGTCCTCCATTGGTCTCAAAGTCTATGGCAGAACGTGGACTGGTAATGGGACGTTCCTGGGCAAGATGTGACTAATCAGATCTATTTTTTGGCCACGGGCATGAAGAGTGATTCAAAGACATTCCACTGTAGATATCTTTGTTGCAACCTATATGTCTTTTTTATCTTTTTAAACACACAAGGCAATGCATGCGTAGCTCCTGTTTTAAGTCTCTGAGTGCGGCAGAAATCCTAGCAGAGAGAAGAATGAGAAGTATGGCTCCCCTCATGCCTGGAAAGTGTCAGCCTAAAAGGGGTTATCATGCTGTTTAGTCATGACAGGCCTGCAATGTTTCCCACTAAAGACCTGTTTTCCCTGTGTAATTACACAAGTGGCCCCAGGCAGGGAACAGAAAAGCTCTCCTTGAAGAGATAAGGAATCTGCCACTTAGTAACCCCTTCTGTTTCGAAGGCAAACCATCTTCAGATCTCATCCTAGATTTCGCACAGCAGAATTTTACCTGTTTTTTGTCTTTTTTTCCCCCCCACAGTAATCCTTTTTTTTAATCACTGGTAATTTTTTCCTGGCACTGGAGTGAAGTGGACCATGCTTTATTATTATTATTATTTTTGCCTTCCTCTGGATTAACTATGGGTATAGGATGGTGTATATGGAGGTTTTCTATTTGTTTTGTTTCTTTTTACTTTTTTTATTGGTTGCACTAGACCAGTGTTCTCCAAACTGCGGCCTGGGAGGTGGATGTGGCCCTGTGCTTGCCTTTATCTGCCCCTTGGGGCACTACTCCACCAACTGACACCAATGATGGGGCATCGTTCCCCCTACTGACACCATCAATGGGGTACTATTCTATCAACTGACACCAAGGATAGAGCACCTTTCCCCCTACTGATACCATCAATGGAGCACTATTTTCTTTACTGACACGATCAATGGGGCACCATTCCCCCTACTGGCACCATCAATGGAGCACCATTCCCCCTACTGACACCATCAATGGGGTACTATTCTATCAACTGACACCAAGGATAGAGCACCTTTCCCCCTACTGATACCATCAATAGAGCACCATTTTCTTTACTGACACGATCAATGGGGCACCATTCCCCCTACTGGCACCATCAATGGAGCACCATTCCCCCTACTGACACCGTCGATGGGGCACCATTCCCCCTACTGACACCGTCGATGGGGCACCATTCCCCCTACTGACGCCGTCGATGGGGCACCATTCCCCCTACTGACGCCGTCGATGGGGCACCATTCCCCCCATTAGAACCAATGATGGGTCACTGATGCTGGGGCATTTTCTACTCCCATTGGTCACAGTCTGGTCCCCTTAAAACCTGAAGGACAGTAAACTGGCCCTTTACTTGGAAAGTTTGGAGACCCCTGGACTAGACAGACTACATGACTAACTATGTAACAAAACAATACTTTTTGTAAACTTTTGCACAGATCTGAATGCCTGTTTATTGTTTTGTATGGGCCAGTGCACACAGCGGTGTAAAGATCAGTAGTGTTGCATTGCCGTCAGATCCATAAAAAAAAAAGACAAATCTGTATCTGAGGTACTGCTTATGGGCCATCTACTAAGCTGTACGCATCTAAACGTCTGGGCCAGGGTTTCTCAACCAGGGTTCCTCCAGAGGTTGCTAGGGGTTCCTTGAGCAATGGTCAATTTCTACCTCTCAGATAAATTCCCAATGACACCATTGATCTTTTTTAGCTATCTGTAAGGGGTAATTCTTCCCAATGACCACAAGTGTAAGGAGCATTCTTCCCATTGACCATCACACTAATGTATCATGAGTTGTAGATTTTTAATTTTTAGCAGGGGTTCCCCAAGGCCGGAGAATTATTTCAAGGGTTCCTCGGTGTTGAAAAGGTTGAGAGAGGCGGGTCTGGGCTCACATTTATAAGTGTAAAGAACAAGCAAACTCTACTGATGTACAAGAACCATCTGCATCCCAGCACCCTAGGCATGTGGAGACTGAGGTGCGCATGCGTGGCTCGTGTATGACCAGAAGAAAATTGCTAGCAGATAAAGCAGAAGCTTTTTAAATAGAGAGATCTATAGATGTTTGTCCCAAGCATGTTTGAATCCGCTTACTGATGACATACTCACTACCACTGCTGGAAGTCTATTCCAAGCATCAACTACTCTTTAAAGTGGAACTAAACACTCTCAATCAACATGAACTATTTTTAATCCTTATGCTGCTAGTATTAGTGATTAGATAGGAAGGTATATTTTATATTACTTGTTTTATACTTTTCTTCACATTTCTTTGCTTCCTGGTTTCTGGCCTAGGCCAAAATAATGTCATATATCCCAGGAGTCTTCATGGGAGGAGGGGCTTTCTGAACTAAACACACCAGGCCTGAGCTAAGGGCCGAAGGATTCCAGGAAGTAAATGTGTGAATGAGGCCTAATGTTTGTAAAGCTGCCAGATTTTGCAGTGGATGGTCAGGAATGGTCACTGTTTGGTCAGTGATGGTCGATGGATGGTTAGTGATGGTCAGTGTGTGGTCATTGATGATCTGTCAATGGTTAGTGTGCGGTAAGTGATGGTTGGTGGATGGTCAGCGATGGTTGGTGGATGGTTAGTGAAGGTCAAGAATGGTCATTGTGCAGTCAGTGATGGTCAATGGTTGGTCAGGAATAGTCAGTGATGGTCGGTGGATGGTCAGGAATAGTCAGTGATGGTCGGTGGATGGTCAGGAATAGTCAGTGATGGTCGGTGGATGGTCAGGAATAGTCAGTGATGGTTGGTGGATGGTCAGTGATGGTCAGTGGATGGTCAGTGATGGTGAATGGATGGTCAAGAATGGTCAGTGTGCAGTCAGCGATGGTCGGTGGTCAGTGAGGGTCAGGAATAGTCAGTGATGGTCGGCGGATGGTCAGGGATAGTCAGTGATGGTCGGTGGATGGTCAGGAATAGTCAGTGATGGTCGGTGGATGGTCAGGAATAGTTAGTGATGGTCGGTGGATGGTCAGGAATAGTCAGTGATGGTCGGTGGATGGTCAGGGATAGTCAGTGATGGTCGGAGGATGCTCAGGGATAGTCGTTGATGGTCAAGAATGGTCAGTGTGCGGTCAGCGATGGTCGGTGGTCAGTGAGGGTCAGGAATGGTCAGTGTGGGGTCGGTCAGGGATGGTTAGTGATGGTCGGTGGATGGCCAGTGATGATCAGGCTGTGATTTTGTCCTGTTTATGTAGGTCGCTATGCTTCATTCATACACCGTGCTATGAGATGGCGATGAAAGGGGATCACTCTCCCCAAGCACTGCACGGTGTGTACCGGAGACAGATGATGTTTGTCCCATATGAGGCATTCCCAAGGCAGTGTACACTGGGAGGGTCGCTGTTTGATGATATTGTGGGTTGGGGGAGGGTAAATATATTCAGTGTTATGGAGAATCAGAGCGTACGGAATATTCTTCTCTTTTCTGGGGGATCGTTGTGGGTCCTGAGAGCCGCATTTGTGGAATAGCAGGCAGTCAGTGATGCGTGGGGGGATCAGATGTGGGGGGGGGGCTGTAATTTTCGGGAAGTCGGATGAGGCACGCTGCCCATACCGCTGTTTAATAACATGGCCGCAATCAGAGCTGTCAGTACCACCACTTATCCGCCCCATTGTGGCCAGTGACATGCGGTAACCTTTTGTGATTGATCTCTCTCAGTAGGAATAATCGATCTATCATCAACAACCTGATTGATAAGCCACACACAAGGTAGTCATTTTTGATGGCTAGTTCGGAGATCATATTGTAAGTTAGTGATCTATCCCCACCATGCAATCCCATCATCTGATCATTTAGAAACCAATCGGGTTCAAGACTGCTGCAGATCAGTGATTTTTCTACCCTGTCTGGTCAACTCAATCCGATAATTTTGTAACCGATTATAAAGTGCGATTCTGAGTTTGGCTCCAATTTGTTAATGCATTTTAATCTGCTAATACATTTAGCACTCCCCCCCCCAGACCGTCCATGCTGCTGTCTGCTGAACCATGGAGTTTATGGAAGGATAGGGCTCACAAAAGGATGGGGTTCACGAAAACGATGGGGTTCATATAGAATTGGGGTTCCTGAAAGGATGGGGTTTACAGAATGAGGTTCATGGATGGGGTGGGGTTCACGGAGGGATGAGGTTCACGGAGGGATGAGGTTCACGGAGGGATGGGGTTCACGGAGGGATGAGGTTCACGGGGGGATGGGGTTCACGGAGGGATGAGGTTCATGGAGGGATGGGGTTCACGGAAGGATGGGGTTCATGGAGGGATGGGGTTCACGGAAGGATGAGGTTCATGGAGGGATGGGGTTCACGGAAAGATGGGGTTCACGGAAGGATGAGGCTCATAGAGGGATGGGGTTCACGGAAGGATGAGGATCATGGATGGTATGGGGTTCATGGAAGGTTGAGATTCATGGAGGGATGGAGTTCACGGAAGGATGAGGATCATGGATGTATGGGGTTCATGGAAGGTTGAGATTCATGGAGGGATGGGGTTCACAGAAGGATGAGGTTCATGGAGGGATGGGGTTCACGGAAGGATGAGGCTCATGGAGGGATGGGGTTCACGGAAGGATGAGGTTCACGGATGTATGGGGTTCACGGAAGGATGAGGCTCATGGATGTATGGGGTTCATGGAGGGATGGGGTTCACGGAAGGATGAGGCTCATGGAGGGATGGGGTTCACGGAAGGATGAGGCTCATGGATGTATGGGGTTCATGGAAGGTTGAGATTCATGGAGGAATGGGGTTCATGAAGGAATGGGGTTCATGGAGGAATGGAGTAGTTCTTCTCATTCCTCCAGATTGTTATAATGTAGGACACCTTTAGGCCTCATGCACACTCGACACCTTGCTATCTCTCCTAGATGTCTTTCCTCCTGGCAGCAGAGGGCAGAAAAAGCGATTGATGCTTGTACAAAGGTGTGTAATGCGTTTTAATGTGGGTGCTCCTTTCATTTTGTTTCATTGGCCAGCATAATAATTTAAAATGAATTAACGCTCAAGCGCTAAACGCCCCTATCGTTAATGTGCGTTTAGACACGATTCCTTCCGATATTCATCTCATCCCTCCTGTGGAAGCACAACTTTACGAAACGCGTTGAGGGAGTCGTTCCTTTTCCCGCACTGTAATATGGTTAATGGATAGCTTAGTAAGTGTTCATATTTATACCTGTATATCGGGACTTACAGTACTTTGAAAAAGTCTTAGGCAGCTGTGAAAAAATGCTGTAAATGAAGAATGCTTTCAGAAATAGAAGCGTTAAAAGTTTATTTTTATCAATTAACAAAATGGAAAGTAAATGAACACAAGAGAAATCCAAATCCAATCGATATTTGGGGTGCCCCCCCATTTGCCTTTCTCTGGGTAGACTTGCACACAGATTTTTATGTCATCCCAGACAGACTCCATGATGGTGAGATCAGGGCTCTGTGGGGGCCAAACTACACTTCCAGGACTCCTTGTTCTTCTTTACACTAAAAATGGTTCTTAATGACATTGGCTGTCTGTTTTTGGGGTGGTTGTCTTGCTGCAGATTAAATTTGGGCCCAATCACACACCTCCCTGATGGTACGGCATGATGGAGAAGTATCTGCCGGCATTTCTCAGAATTAAGGACACCATTGATCCTGACCAAATCTCCAACTCCATTTGCAAGGAACATCCACCATGCTTCACAGTTGTTGGTGCTGAGCATGCAATTCCCTATGAATACACATTATTTTCTAATTTGGAGGAGGTTAAGATCGCAATGTTACCATCCCCTCCAATCAGAAATTACTACAGTGAATGTCGGCTTCCCCAGCGGCCCCCCAGGTATATATATACAGACAAAAAAAAAAATATAATATAAATAAATATATACAGTATCTCAGAAAAGTGAGTACACCCTTCACATTTGTGTAAATATTTTATTCTATCTTTTCATGTGACAACACTGAAGAGCTGACACTTTGCTACAATGTAAAGTAGTGAGTGTACAGCTTGTATAACAGTGTAAATTTGCTGTCCCCTCAAAATAACTCAACACACAGCCATTAATGTCTAAACCGCTGGCAACAAAAGTGAGTACACCCCTAAGTGAAAATGTCCAAATTGGGCCCAAAGTGTCAATATTTTGTGTGGCCACCATTATTTTCCAGCACTCCCTTCACTCTCTTGGGCATGGAGTTCACCAGAGCTTCACAGGTTGCCACTGGGGTCCTCTTCCCCTCCTCCATGACGACATCACAGAGCTGGTGGATGTTAGAGACCTTGCGCTCCTCCACCTTCCGTTTGAGGAGCCCCACAGATGCTCAATAGGGTTTAGGTCTGGAGACGCTTGGCCAGTCCCTCGCCTTTAGCCTCAGCTTCTTTAGCAAGGCAGTGGTCATCTTGGAGGTGTTTGGGGTCGTTATGTAGGAATACTGCCCTGTGGCCCAGTCTCTGAAGGGAGGGGATGCTCTGCTTCAGTATGTCACAGTACATGTTGGCATTCATGGTTCCCTAAATGAACTGTAGCTCCCCAGTGCCAGCAGCACTCATGCAGCCCCAGACCATGACACTCCCACCACCATGCTTGACTGTAGGCAAGACACGCTTGTCTTTGTACTCCTCACCTGGTTGCCGCCACACACGCTTGACACCATCTGAACCAAATAAGTTTATCTTGGTCTCATCAGACCACAGGCCATGGTTCCAGTAATCCCTGACCTTAGTCTGCTTGTCTTCAGCAAACTGTTTGCAGGCTTTCTTGTGCATCATCTTTAGAAGAGGCTTCCTTCTGGGATGACAGCCATGCAGACCAATTTGATGCAGTGTGCGGCGTATGGTCTGAGCACTGACCGGCTGACCTCCCACCCCTTCAACCTCTGCAGCAATGCTGGCAGCACTCATACGTCTATTTCCCAAAGACAACCTCTGGATATGACGCTGAGCATGTGAACTCAATTTCTTTGGTCGACCATGGTGAGGCGCTGTTCTGAGAGGAACCTGTCCTTTTGAACCGCTGTATGGTTTTGGTCACTGTGCTGCAGCTCAGTTTCAGGGTCTTGGCAATCTTCTTATAGCCTAGGCCATCTTTATGTAGATCAACGATTCTTTGTTTCAGATCCTCAGAGAGTTCTTTGCCATGCCATGCCATGTTGAACTTCCAGTGACCAGTATGAGAGAGTGAGAGCGATAACACCAAATTTAACACACGTGCTCCCCATTCACACCTGAGACCTTGTAACACTAACGAGTCACCTGACACCGGAAGGGAAAATGGCTGGTTGGGCCCAATGTGGATATTTTCACCTAGGGGTGTACTCCTTTTTGTTGCCAGCGCTTTAGACATTAATGGCTGTGTGAACTCTAATGGGATCTAGACACACCACTCAGACAATTGATCCCTCACACCGCGCCTTGGAAAAATAGGATGATTAAATATTAAACCTCTTTGATAGAATTAGCAGCTACTATAAATTAAAAAATACCAAAAATACTTTCATCCACATAAATAGTAGAAAAGCAGCGCTCAGATGCAATAATCAGATGATAAAGATTAAAATGAATAATGATAAACCCAGTGAAGGACAAGTAAGGATGAAGCGCATAGTGGACATATCCCAGCCACGGGGACACGGCCTGGATATGGGCGGGACCTCTACAATTTGCATATGGGTGGTTACTTATTTTGGAGTTGCAGTGCAGCCTATAACCAGTAGAAGTCCTGAGGACGAAACGCGTCTGACGAAACGTGTCTGATACGGCTGCACGGCAACATTCTGCGATGTCCTGACGTTTGCTGTGAGATGACGGTCGGCCGGCAATGCAGGGCTGAGTGAGAACTTCATCCTGTGCAGTGATCGTAGGTGGATTACGACTACAGCCTCTCTAATGCATATATCGTGCTTATTGTACTGACTGCTTGTAAGTGCAATACATGGGGGGGGGGGGGGTTTGTTTTAAAGAATTATCTGGTATTTTGCAGTAATACGCTATGCAGTGCCCTCCTTTTTCTTTTACCATACATTTATGTTTTGGTCCAGTTGATGTTCCAGGATTGAAGGTCCAATATTGGGACAAACTGTGCTTTTGCCTGTGCATGAGAGTGCTGGGCATAGGGATCTGGTGAGTCCTCGTCCACGTGGGGAGAGGTCGTCACGCTGCGTCTTTCACGTGGTGTGGTGGAATGAAGAGCCGTTTGTCAATCTGTTGTCGTTCTTCCAATATCGGGACAATTTGTTATTTGACTGTACATGGACTGTATATGCTATCCCGCTGAATGAACTGTGGCACATTCCTTCACTGGGTTTATCATTATTCATTTTAATCTTTATCATCTGATTATTGCATCTGAGCGCTGCTTTTCTACTATTTATGTGAATGAAAGTATTAATGGCTGTGTGCTGAGTTATATTGAGGGGACAGTAAATTTACACTGTTATACAAGCTGTACACTCACTACTTTACATTGTAGCAAAGTGTCATTTCTTCAGTGTTGTCACATGAAAAGATATAATAAAATATTTACACAAATGTGAGGGGTGTACTTACTTTTGTGAGATACTGTATATACAGGATCCATGATATAATACATTGTATACATACAGGATCCATTATATAATACATTGTATATATACAGGATCCATTATATAATACATTGTATATATACAGGATCCATCATATAATACATTCATACATACAGGATACATTATATAATACATTGTATATATACAGGATACATTATATAATACATTGTATACATACAGGATCCATTATATAATACATTGTATATATACAGGATACATTATATAATACATTCATACATACAGGATCCATCATATAATACATTCATGCATACAGGATACATTATATAATACATTGTATACATACAGGATCCATTATATAATACATTGTATACATACAGGATACATTATATAATACATTGTATACATACAGGATATATTATATCATACATTGTATACATACAGGATCTATTATATAATGCATTGTATACATACAGGATACATTATATAATACATTGTATACATACAGGATCCATTATATAATACATTGTATACATACAGGATATATTATATAATACATTCATACATACAGGATCCATTATATAATACATTCATACATACAGGATCCATCATATAATACATTCATACATACAGGATACATTATATAATACATTGTATACATACAGGATCCATTATATAATACATTGTATACATACAGGATCCATTATATAATACATTGTATACATACAGGATACATTATATAATACATTCATACATACAGGATACATTATATAATACATTCATACATACAGGATACATTATATAATACATTGTATATATACAGGATCCATTATATAATACATTGTATACATACAGGATACATTATATAGTACATTGTATACATACAGGATCCATCATATAATACATTGTATACATACAGGATACATTATATAATACATTGTGTATATATACAGGATCCATTATATAATACATTGTATACATACAGGATCCATTATATAATACATTGTATACATACAGGATCCATCATATAATACATTGTATATATACAGGATCCATTATATAATACATTGTATACATACAGGATACATTATATAGTACATTGTATACATACAGGATACATTATATAATACATTCATACATACAGGATACATTATATAATACATTGTATATATACAGGATCCATTATATAATACATTGTATACATACAGGATCCATTATATAATACATTGTATACATACAGGATACATTATATAATACATTGTATACATACAGGATACATTATATAATACATTGTATACATACAGGATCCATCATATAATACATTGTATATATACAGGATCCATTATATAATACATTGTATACATGCAGGATCCATTATATAATACATTGTATACATACAGGATATATTATATAATACATTGTATACATACAGGATCCATTATATAATACATTGTATACATACAGGATACATTATATAATACATTGTATACATACAGGATACATTATATAGTACATTGTATACATACAGGATCCATCATATAATACATTGTATATATACAGGATCCATTATATAATACATTGTATACATACAGGATACATTATATAATACATTCATACATACAGGATACATTATATAATACATTCATACATACAGGATACATTATATAATACATTGTATATGTTACATAATATATTACATAGGACATACATACTTA
>BLSH010035408.1:687256-698881 GCA_018402905.1 Glandirana rugosa
GTAAGAAGGGTGACTAGTGGTTACATTCCTTGTAAGAAGGGCTTACATTGGTGATCAGTGGGAAGAATGCTCCTTACATTGGTGATCAGTGGGAAGAATGCTCCTTACATTGGTGATCAGTGGGAAGAATGCTCCTTACATTGGTGATCAGTGGGAAGAATGTTCCTTACATTGGTAGTCACACCTGTTCCCGCACTCGCAACCACGTGCAGTCAAAGCGCGTGGGACTGCCATTCATTCTTAATCGCACCTCAACACAACGCATCTAAACACACAGTGGAAATCGCTGCAAATGCGCAAAGAAGGTTTTAGGAAGATTGTCCAATGACTGATCACACGGTTATCCCGGCAAACCATTCCTTCAAAAATTGCGTGAAGTTTGCCGCGCATATTGTGCGTGAATTGCCTGGGCCGATGCGACGCGCACAATCGCAGCTTTGAGATTGCAAAAAGTTTTTTTTGTTTTCTGGTTTAGATACAATTTTGATACTTTGTAAATATTGAAACTTCCGTTGTGAATGCGGCATAAATTCTCTCCGTATTTCTGCCATCACCATCGAGTGACCGCGCGTGACGCCTTGATCTGCTCGGCGTGCCATGCCATGGCGCGGCGGAGGGTTAAGAGCGTCTTTTGTGTGGGTAATGGAGGGAGAACAATGCGGGTTACTTGTTAAAACAAAGTTTCTTGTGCTTCAGTAGCAGATGGAGGAAGGAAGGAAACCTGCAGGAATAAACAGCTTCAAGAATGTTAATGTGGGTAATTAAGTACGGTAACTATGAAGCATTTAAAGGCTTTGTGTAACCTTATCCTTCCAGCGCCGTGTCCCAGCCTGCTTTGTGGTCAGGGCAGTTGAAATTTTACATGCTGCAGACAAAAAGGGAAGGGGGGGAGGGGTGTAACAGGAGGAGGGCATGCAGACCCTGCAAGGGAGCGCGGCTCCAGCAACTCGGATCTTCCAACGGTGACTTCAAGCTGCCCATAGACTAGGAGGTTTTCTTCATTCCGCCTGCAGGACGACAAAGAAAAAAATGAAGCTTCCATTGACGCTATGCCGGACCGATGGACGGATCTCCGGCTGTGCCGCGGAATACCCGAACGGCCGCTGCATCCGATCCAGAAATCTATTGGTTCCCCCATCCATTCGAAACCGTGTGGATGGAGGAATTTCACCTGCTGCCTATCGTATTCTGATAGCAACACCCCACGGCTGTCAGAATACCCAAACAGCGGCTGCACCTGATGTTGATGAATGCGCATCAACTGTCACTGCCGTCTTTGAAGGTCTGAGATGCACTATATTGTCAAAAATATTGGGACGCAAATTGCAACAATCGTCTTTTTTTTTTTTTTTCCCCTAGGGCAGTGGTTCTCAACTCGGGACCCACCAACAGGCCAGATTTTAAGTATTACCTTGGGGAGATGCAGACTACAGGGTGGGCCATTTATATGGATACACCTTAATAAAATGGCAATGGTTGGTGACATTAACTTCCTGTTTGTGGCACATTAGTATATGTGAGGGGGGAAACTTTTCAAGATGGGTGGTGACCATGGCGGCCATTTTGAAGTCGACCATTTTGAATCCAACTTTTTTTTTTCAATAGGAAGAGGGTCATGTGCAGGGTTGCCAACCGCCAGTAAATTTACTGACAGTTTGTAAAAATCTGTGATTTTTACAACTGTCTATGAATATCAGGGTCTGATAATTTGTCATGTTGTGCTGATTTTTTAAGTGTAAACCAAGGAAATTACTTGATATGGGTATTGTGAGTGTTTCCATATTGTGTTTGAATATGAATTGCCTTAGTTTTTAATAGGTGTTCTGTTATTTTTCAGGTTGTCAGTAAAAAATGTGCTCCGCCAGTAAATTTCCCATGTTTTGCCAGTAAAAAACGCTGCCGGAGGTTGGCAACACTGGTCATGTGACACATCAAACTTATTGGGAATTTCACAAGAAAAACAATGGTGTGCTTGGTTTTAACGTAACTTTATTCTTTCATGAGTTATTTACAAGTTTCTGACCACTTATAAAATGTGTTCAATGTGCTGTCCATTGTGTTTGATTGTCAATGTAACCCTCTTCTCCCACTGTTCACACACTGATAGCAACACCGCAGGAGAAATGCTAGCACAGGCTTCCAGTATCCGTAGTTTCAGGTGCTGCACATCTCGTATCTTCACAGCATAGACAATTGCCTTCAGATGACCCCAAAGATAAAAGTCTAAGGGGGTCAGATCGGGAGACCTTGGGGGCCATTCAACTGGCCCACGAAGACCAATCCACTTTCCAGGAAACTGTTCATCTAGGAATGCTCGGACCTGACACCCATAATGTGGTGGTGCACCATCTTGCTGGAACTATGATGTCGGTGATAGGGAATTGCTGGCCATCAAGTCGGCTTTGGAGGAATGGCGGTACCTCCTGGAAGGAGCAGCTCACCCGGTATTGTTTTTTACTGACCATAAAAACCATAAAAAAAACCATATGCTGTGAAGATACGAGATGTGCAGCACCTGAAACTACGGATACTGGAAGCCTGTGCTAGCATTTCTCCTGCGGTGTTGCCATCAGTGTGTGAAGAGTGGGAGAAGAGGGTTGCATTGACAATCCAACACAATGGGCAGCACATTGAACACATTTTATAAGTGGTCAGAAACTTGTAAATAACTCATGAAAGAATAAAGTTACGTTAAAACCAAGCACACCATTGTTTTTCTTGTGAAATTCCCAATAAGTTTGATGTGTCACATGACCCTCTTCCTGTTGAAAAAACAAAAGTTGGATTCAAAATGGCCACTTCAAAATGGCCGCCATGGTCACCACCCATCTTGAAAAGTTTCCCCCCTCACATATACTAATGTGCCACAAACAGGAAGTTAATATCACCAACCATTCCCATTTTATTAAGGTGTATCCATATAAATGGCCCACCCTGTAGAATACTGCAATCACTGAGCAGCAAATGATATCACCTGTGATGTATTTCAGTTATCCTGCAAACCTGGCCTGTTAGTGGGTCCCGAGGACCGGAGTTGAGAACCACTGCCCTAGGGTCTCTACTAAAAATATATAAATAATATTTGGGGGTTCTAAGTAATTTTCTAGCAAAAAAAAATACAGATTTTAACTTGTAAGCAACAAAATGTCAGAAAAGCCTTCTCTTCAAGGGGTTAAAGTGCCCCATCCCTCCGTGCGCAGAAGCGAACGCATATGTAAGGCTCGCACGCGTATGTAAACTGTATTCGTTCCTATTCTTGTAATAGGAATAAACATAAAAATAAAGGTACTGTGTAAAAAAAAGAAAAAGAAAAATTGGAAGCGCCACCAATTCCTCCGTGCGGGCGCGCAGAAGCATACGCATACATAATTCACGCAAGCATAGGTGTAGACGGTGTTCGCACCACACATATGAGGTATCGCCGTGAACGTTAGAGCGAGAGCAATAATTCTAGTGCTAGACCCCCTCTGTAACTCTAAACATGTAACCTGTACATGCGTTTAAAACGTTGTGGAGATTTTTAAGAAGCGTAGTTTTCGCCATTCCACGAGCGTGCGCAATTTTAAAGTGTGAGATGTTAGGTATCGATTTACTCGGGGGTAACTATTGGGTAAAAAATTGGGGGGAAACTATTGGGTTATTTTTAATTCATTCAAGTATATTTTTTAGGAAAAAATTGCGTTTGCAAAATCGCTGTGCAAGTACCGTGTGACATAAAAAATTGCAACATTCGCCATTTTATTCCCTAGGGTCTCTTCTAAAAAATATATATATATATATAATGTTTATGGGTTATAAGTAATTTTCTAGCAAAAAATACTGATTTAAACTTTTAAGCAAAAAATGCCAGAAAAGGTCAGCAAGTGATTAATGTCAGCGCTGATGTTTTGACGGCTGTCGTCCTGTCATTAGACAGCTGTCCTCCAGTCATTGGACGACTGTCGTCCTATCATTAGACAGCTGTCCTCCAGTCATTGGACGGCTGTCGTCCTATCATTGGACGGCTGTCGTCCTGTCATTGGACGGCTGTCGTCCTGTCATTGGACGGCTGTCGTCCTGTCATTGGACGGCTGCCGTCCTGTCATTGGACGGCTGCCGTCCTGTCATTGGACGGCTGCCGTCCTGTCATTGGACGGCTGCCGTCCTGTCATTGGACGGCTGCCGTCCAGTCATTGGACGGCTGCCGTCCTGTCATTGGACGGCTGCCGTCCAGTCATTGGACGGCTGCCGTCCTGTCATTGGACGGCTGCCGTCCAGTCATTGGACGGCTGCCGT
The DNA here is from genome assembly GCA_018402905.1 of Glandirana rugosa. Classification (NCBI taxonomy): domain Eukaryota; kingdom Metazoa; phylum Chordata; class Amphibia; order Anura; family Ranidae; genus Glandirana; species Glandirana rugosa. The sequence goes on from BLSH010035408.1 coordinate 691,532, forward strand.
CCTGTCATTGGACGGCTGCCGTCCTGTCATTGGACGGCTGCCGTCCTGTCATTGGACGGCTGCCCTCCTGTCATTGGACGGCTGCCCTCCTGTCATTGGACGGCTGCCCTCCTGTCATTAGACATTTACTGTCCTCAGGTCCTCAGGTGACACAAAGTGTTACAATGTAACCAGATCCCAACTGATGTCTCTAGTTTACAAGCTGACCCCTAGACAGATCAAACAATTGGACGAATGAGGTTTAGGCCTAATGCCCATGGGGCATTCGCCCAGCTTTCCTAAACGCCTTTCCTCCTGGCAGCAGCCTTTGGCAAAAAAACCCCCCTGACCCTTGTAAACGCATGTAGGCACATTTAGACGTTAATTCATTTAACCTCTTGATGCCCGCGCTATAGCTGAAAGACGGCTACAGCGCGGGCTTAGATTGCCGGGAGGGCGTACATGGACGTCGTCCCGTGCACCGCAGCGGCGCGCTCTGTGATCACCGACTCCTTGGGACTCAGCTGATCACAGATCCGAGAAAGGGGCCGATCCCGGCCCTTTACAACATTATCAGCTGTCAGCCAATGACAGCTGATCACATGATGTAAACAGAAGCCGGTAACCTGCTTTTTTTTTCTCTCACGCTGACAGCATAAGGAGAAATAAATAAGCCAATTACCAGCTTGTGTAAACAGGACATCGGTCCTACACAGTGCCTATCAATGCCACCTATCAGTGCCGCCTACCAGAAGCCCCCTGCCAGTGCAGCCTATCAGTACAGCCTATCAGTGCTGCCTCATTAGCACACATCAGTACTGCTAACCAGTGCCCCCTACCAGAAGCCCCCTACCAGTGCAGCCTTTTAGTGCAGCCTATCAGCATATCAGTGCCACTTATCAGTGCAACCTATCAGTGCTTATTAGTGTCCATCAGTGCCACCAAGCAGTGCAGCCTATTGGTGCCCATCAGTGCCACATATTAGTGCCCATCAGTGCAGCCTTTCAGTGCCACCTATCAGTGCCATCTCATCAGCGCACACCAATGAAGGAGAAAAATTACCTGTTTGCAAAATTGTATAGCAAACTATGAAAACTGTTTTATGTGTTTTTTTTTCTTCAACATTTCTGGGTTTTTTCGTTTAGCAAAAAAATAAAAACCCTGGCTGTGATTAAATAACACCAAAAGAAAGCTTTATTTGTGTGAAAAAAATGGTTCAAATTTAATTTGAGTATAGCGTTGCATGACCGCGCAATTGTCAGTTAAATTAATAGTTAAACAGGTCAACAAAGTGGCCTGGTCAGGAAGGGGGTAAAACCTTCCAGAGAGCAACTGGTTAAAACCAAAAAATAATAATCTTTGGCTGGTGTATATATACTCACTCACCGGCCACTTTATTAGGTACACCTTGCTAGTAGCGGGTTGGACCCCCTTTTGCCTTCATTCTTGGTGGCATCGATACAGCAAGGTGTTGGAAACGTTCCTCAGATATTTCCCTCCATAGTGGCAATGATGGCATCACAAAGTGTGCCCATCCCCCCACACCATTACACCGCCACCACCAGCCTGAACCGGTGATACAAGGCAGGATGGTTCCATGCGCCAAATTCTGACCCCACCATCTGAATGTCACAGTTGAAGTCCAGACTCCTCAGACCAGACAACGTTTTTCCAATCTCCTATTGTCCAATGTTGGTGATCCGGTGCCAATTGTAGCCTCAGTTTCCTATTCTTAGCTGACAGGAGTGGCACCCGATGTGGTCTTCTGCTGCTGTAGCCCATCTGCTTTAAGGAGCGATGTGTTGTGCGTTCAGAGATGGTATTCTGCATACCTTGGGTGTAACGAGTGGTTATTTGAGTTACTGTTGCCTTTCTATCATCTGGAACCAGTCTGCCAATTCTCCTCTGACATCAACAAGGCATTTTCTACCACACAACTGCCGCTCACTGGATATTTTCTTTTTCCCACCATTCTCTGTAAACCTGAGAAATGGTTGTGTGTGAAAATCCCAGAAATACTCAGAGCAGCCCGTCTGCCACCAACAACCATGCCACGTTCAAAGTCACTTCAATCCCCTTTCTTCCCTATTCTGATGGAAAGTCGTCTTCACCACGTCTAGATGCCTAAAATGCATTGAGTTGCTGCCATGTGATTGGCTGATTAGAAATTCATATTACCAAGCAATTGAACAGGTGTACCTAATAAAGTGGCCAGTGAGTGTATATATAGTATAATGGCATTTTATTCAAAAGATTAGGATTACAACGGAATCTAAATTTGATGTAAAAATTGATGTTCTGCTCACCAGGATCTTCCTCATTGATATTTTGTTTTATTTGCAGATCTCTCCGATTCATACACTGAAATGGATGCCTCCAGTTCACTCTGTATCTCTGCCGCTGATGTGTCAGGTAGGTGCCAAGGTGCCATAAGTGTGCAATGCTGTCCTATCTGAAGGTGTATATGGGACCTGGAAAGTCTGAACATGAACTGATCAAAATTTGACCAGTCTTTGCCATCATGGCAGCATTGTGATCAACGTGTGCCCACCTGATCTTCAGATTTCTCGGAGTTGGGGTTTATTGAAAGCTGCAGATTATTTTTATGGAAAATCTAAAGAGTTTACAAGGTGCACCCGGTGCTCCTAGGGGAAGTGCAGGGTCCCTTGGTCCATTAGAACTTTCATCTGTACCTGTAGACCATCAACGGGGTAAACCAGGGGTCTCCAAACTTTCTAAACAAAGGGCCAGTTTACTGTCCTTCAGGCTTTAGGGTGGCCAGAGGGAGTAGAAAAGGTCCCGAAAAATAATTCCCCATTGTTTGTTTCAGTGAGAGTATTGTACCCCATTATTGGTGTAAGTGGGAGGAATTGTGTCCCATTGTTGGTGTCAATGTGCCCCATTGTCGGTGGCATTGAGAGGAATTGTGCCCCATTGTTGGTGTAAGTGGGAGGAATTGTGTCCCATCGTTGGAGTCAATGTGTCCCATTGTTTGTGTCGAGAGGAATTGTGCCCCATTGTTTGTTTCAGTGAGAGTATTGTACCCCATTATTGGTGTAAGTGGGAGGAATTGTGTCCCATCGTTGGTGTCAATGTGCCCCATTGTTGGTGGCATTGAGAGGAATTGTGCCCCATTATTGGTGTAAGTGAGAGGAATTGTGTCCCATTATTGGTGTAAGTGAGAGGAATTGTGTCCCATCGTTGATGTCAATGTGCCCCATTGTTTGTGTGGAGAGGAATTGTGCCCCATTATTGGTGTAAGTGGAAGGAATTGTGTCCCATCGTTGGAGTCAATGTGTCCCATTGTTTGTGTCGAGAGGAATTGTGCCCCATTGTTTGTTTCAGTGAGAGTATTGTACCCCATTATTGGTGTAAGTGGGAGGAATTGTGTCCCATCGTTGGTGTCAATGTGCCCCATTGTTGGTGGCATTGAGAGGAATTGTGCCCCATTATTGGTGTAAGTGAGAGGAATTGTGTCCCATTATTGGTGTAAGTGAGAGGAATTGTGTCCCATCGTTGATGTCAATGTGCCCCATTGTTTGTGTGGAGAGGAATTGTGCCCCATTATTGGTGTAAGTGGAAGGAATTGTGTCCCATCGTTGGAGTCAATGTGTCCCATTGTTTGTGTCGAGAGGAATTGTGCCCCATTGTTTGTTTCAGTGAGAGTATTGTACCCCATTATTGGTGTAAGTGGGAGGAATTGTGTCCCATCGTTGGTGTCAATGTGCCCCATTGTTGGTGGCATTGAGAGGAATTGTGCCCCATTATTGGTGTAAGTGAGAGGAATTGTGTCCCATTATTGGTGTAAGTGAGAGGAATTGTGTCCCATCGTTGATGTCAATGTGCCCCATTGTTTGTGTGGAGAGGAATTGTGCCCCATTATTGGTGTAAGTGGAAGGAATTGTGTCCCATCTTTTGTGTAAATGTGTCCCATTGTTTGTGTAGTTGAGAGGAATTGTGCCCCAATATTGGTGTAAGTGAGAGGAATTGTGCCCCATTGTTTGTTGCAGTGAGAGTATTGTACCCCATTATTGGTGTAAGTGGGAGGAATTGTGTCCCATCGTTGGTGTCAATGTGTCCCATTGTTTGTGTTGAGAGGAATTGTGCCCCATTGTTTATGTCAGTGGGAGGAATTTTGCCCCATCATTGGTGTCATTGGGAGGAAATGTGCCCCCTTCATTTGTGTCGGGGGGGGGGGGGATTATGCCCCATTGCCAGATAAAACCAAGCGAAGGTCTGCATCTGGGTCCCGGGCCGCAGTTTGGAGACCACTGGGGTAGAGGAATGGATGAAGCAACTGGATGGCTGAACAGGAGAAGAGGCTGAGACTAGAACCTCTGCAGCTCCCGCAGAAGATCTGGGTAGCATCGCCTCGATTATAGAAAAAAGCAAACAGCAAGGCGCTGAGGTCAGTATCAAATAAAAAAACACTTTATTAAAATAAGCAGCACACTTACATTGAAGTTAACATGGATAGGGAACACCTGAGACCAAGCAGCTGTGATCAATGTAAGGCTGTAGGCATCACTGAGCAAACCGAGACCGAGGATGGCTCCCGGTCATCCATGGTCATCCTTGGTCTCTGTTTGCTCAGTGATGCCTACAGCCTTACATTGATCACAGCTGCTTGGTCTCAGGTGTTCCCTATCCATGTTAACTTCAATGTAAGTGTGCTGCCTATTTTAATAAAGTGCTTTTTTTATTTGATACTGACCTCAGCGCCCTCCTATTCGTTTTTTTTTTTTTTTTTTTTATGTAGGGACATGAACATGGTAACGCTTATATTAGATTTTAGTGGTTTGGTTCCTTAAGGTTACGCCTAAAATGAAGAGAAGCGCATCTGCTTTCTAGAGGAAATACATATGAAGGCTGTGATTATTTATTCTGCATAATTAGGCCTCATACACACAGGTGTAATAGCAAAACGTCTGGACCGACGTCAGCCGAAAATCGGCGTCAAAAACGGGATTTCGTCGGCATTTTGCATCAGCGCTAATGCACGTTACTGAGCTGTCGGCGTCAATAGGCGTTTTGTTTAAAAAAACACTCCTCTTCTATTTTTTAACCTAAAAATGGCAGTTAACGTCGCTACGGCGAGCGTTTAGCTGACTCAGCGTCAAAAATCTCTACAGCTCAAAAACTTCAGTGTTTTGTATGGGGCCTTTGAATAACATGGAGAGCTGCAAAAAACGCGGCGGTAAAAAAGTCTGAGTGTTTGAGGCCTAATAGTTGTGTTTGGGAAGGTCCATGTTGCATTTTTATCATTAGGTACTACTGGGTTTAAAGTGGATGTAAACCTCAGATATGAAATATGAACAACGCATATCCCTCTATAGTGTGTACTTGTCTCAATGCAGAGCTCTAAGTGTCATTTCTGTCTGCTACCTCCTTCCTCTATCAGCATGAGTCACTTCTGACAAGTTTTGCTGACACCCAAAGATAAATGGTGACAGGGGAGGGAGCTCCAGCTGAGTGACAGCCTCAGCTGTGTGCTGTGTGAAAGGGGGGGGGGGGGAGTGTCCTTTCCCTCCAATCAGCTCTCATCACTGAGCTCTGCAGAGTGGGACTTCAGCTCTCCGCCCCCCTTTTTTCTGCACTCTCAGGCATGCTTTAGAATTCAGCAATTTGAACAGATGTGGAGAAGGGAATGCTGCAGATAAACCGGTACAACTTATGTTGGAGGATTTGTTTCATCTCTGTGTGTCACTTGAGGCCAATCACTTAACTGGGTATATGGAAGGGTACATCCTTTAGGTAACTCATTTTAAAAAGAAGGGAGGTGGCGCCCTCTGCTTTCCAGAGGAAATGCATATGAAGGTGACGGGTTGCTTTTTTCTTGCATTATCACGTTGGGGAAGGTCCCTTGTTGTAATCTTCCTCATCATTAGTTAAAGCGGTTGTCTGCCCTTTGGGGGCACTTTTACCTACAGATAAGGCTTATAATAAGGCTTACCTGTAGGTAAAATGAATATCTCCTATATGGTTTAGGAGATATTGCCCCTCCAAGCAGCTGCAGTCTCACTGTGCATTACATCACTTCCTGTTTCAGCTGTCCCTCTCCCCGGCCACAGCAGCCAGGGAGAGTGACAGTTTAAACAGGAAGTGACATGTAGCAGCCGGGGAGAGTGACAGTTGAAACGGGAAGTGACGTGTCAGCTGGAGAGAGTGACAGTTGAAACTTCCTATTTCAGTTGAAACTTCCTGTTTTAACTGTCACTCTGCCACTACGATGTGGCAACCAGGAAGAATGACAGTTGAAACAGGAAGTGACATGTGACAGTTGAAACCGTTCAAACTTCCTATTTCAACTGGCACTCTCCCCGGCTGCCACATCACTTCAATGTGGCAGCCGGGGAGAGTGACAGTTGAAACAGGAAGTGACATAGATGCAATCAGTGCTCCATTAGCTTCAGTGGAGGGCAGTAAAGAGAACCTGTCACAGCCAAATGCCATTACATACAGTTCTTCACATCACAGTCCTACACTTGTTTTTTTTATATTATTTTATATGTGAAATGGCTCAGCTTAAAGAAACCATGTCAGTTCCTTAAAAACAATTCCCAGTTTCAGGTCCCTGCAATAGAAGAGGTATTATTATACTGGCATTGCATGTGGTTGCAGAATGCCCCCCCCCCCCATTCATATGAGTGGTCTTATGGGGTATAAATCCTACCATGGCCATAAAGTAAAGCATCACAGGCACGGCGTGCGTACTCCACCCTTGCCCACTTGCTCTGCAGCTAAAGGTTGAGGGTGGTAAAAACATAGCTCAGCTGTAGGGTTTTTCCTCCCCTCAACCACTAGTGTGAATGAGCCCTAAGCCCCCTTTCACACGGTGCGACTTGCCATGCGATCCAAATTGCATGACAAGTCGCAATGTAACTGTTCAAATTGGTGCAACCCCAACTTTGCGGTGCTGCGCTTATTTGAAAAAAAAAGAAACCGCTCCTGCACTAATTTTTTTGCGTTTTTCAGGTGCGACTTACAACGTGAAGTTGCACAGACGTCAGCCAAGTTGTCCCTGAAGTCGCACTGACCTGGCGTTTTGTAATACTGCGACTTTAAGGGCAGTCGCAGTCAGTGTGAACTTTAGGCTCCATTCACACCTGAGCGTACTGCAGCACCACATTTTTTTTTTTGGTGTCGCCTCTTTAAAGCAACGCCATTGATGTGAATGGTGGGCCAGGCGCATTTTGGCGTTGCATTTTTTTTTTTGGTCGCACTACATTCGGGCCAAAATCGCACTGCGCTTTGGGGTGCCGCTAATAAAATTCTGGCGCGCAAACCCGTTCAGTGTTTTGCTGCATTTCTGGAATCGCGATCTCGAAAACGCTAAGGCGTGGATGAGCCCGGGGGGGGGGGGGGGCTCGC
>BLSH010035408.1:719876-730948 GCA_018402905.1 Glandirana rugosa
CTTGGTATCAGTGGTAGGAATGGTATCCCATCATTGGTGTCAGTGGGAGGAATAGTGTCTTATCATTGGTATCAGTGGGAGGAATAGTGTCCCATCATTGGCATCAGTGGGAGGAATAGTGTCCCATCATTGGTATCAGTGTGAGGAATAGTGCCCCATCATTGGTATCAGTGGGAGGAATAGTGTCCCATCATTGGTATCAGTGTGAGGAATAGTGCCCCATCATTGGTGTCAGTGGAATGAATAGTACCCCATCCTTGTTATCAGTGGAAGGAATGGTGTCCCATCATTGGTGCCAGTGAGAGGAATAGTACCGCTTCATTGGTAACCATGGAAGAAATCGTGCCCCCTTGTTGGTGTCAGTGGGAGTAATAGTGCCTCATATCATTGATAGGAATAATGCCCTAAGGGCCAGATAAAGGCTAGCAAAGGGCCACATCTGGCCCTTGGGCGGCAGTTTGGAGGCCCCTTTCCTAGATGAACATAGTATATTACAGGATTGAAGACCAAGTTTCATGTTTCAGTTGGTAAGCTAAACATTGACCTACAGTCACCAAAGTGTATTTGAGCAGCTCCATTTTATTACAAATTTTACTTTGTCTTTTTATAACCAATTTCTTGATGGTTCATTTTTCCTGTTTTCTATCACAAATCAGCATGATGTCAGATCTTCATGTGAAATAATTGTTCCTTGTTTCTTTTTTTGTCAACAGACACCAGCTTGTCCTTGGACTCAAGCAAGCAGGGCCATTGGTGCAGCGTGGCCTACTGGGAGCACAGGACCCGCGTCGGTCGCCTCTATGCAGTGTGTCAGCCATCAGTAAGCATTTTCTATGACCTACCTCAAGGGAGTGGCTTCTGCCTGGGCCAGCTAAGTCTGGAGAACCGGAGCGAGGCTGCAGTCAGGACACGAAGCAAGATTGGACTTGGCATTGTGCTAAGCAAGGAGCCAGATGGAGTGTGGGCTTACAACCGCAGCGACCATCCCATCTTTGTTAACTCTCCGACTTTGGACGGCCCCACCTGTCGCTCACTTGTTGTACGAAAGGTGATGCCCGGCTACTCTCTGAAAGTTTTTGACTTTAAAAAGTCGTGCATTTTGCAGCATCTCCCGGCGCACCCGGAATACACAGATGGACCTTATGATCCCCACAGCATACGCATCAGTTTTGCCAAGGGTTGGGGACCTTGCTACTCAAGACAGATGATCACTTCCTGCCCTTGCTGGCTGGAGGTCTTACTTGGACGATAGCAACCAGTCTTTTTAACCTTGTTCCCCGTCAACTGATCTATAAATATAGAAGGATACGTACCACTCTGAGCAGACACATGAGCTGGTAAGGTCCCTTGATAAAGCCCTTTTCTGCAAGAGAGGCATGTGTTACCCCAGGATGGCATTGTCCACCTCCGAGGCCTAGATAGGGATTTCCAGCAACAGTGTATACCATGGGTCTCCAAACTTTCTAAGCAAAGTGATGGTTTACTCTCCTTTAGATTTTGTGGTGGCCAGATTGTGGCCAGTGATGATAGAAAACACCCTGGCATCAAAGGGAGTAATCAGTGGTCAGTGGGAGTAAAACCATTACATAGCGGCTGTGGTCGATGGGGGTCGAGTGGTCAGTGGGAGGAATAGTGCCCCATAATTGGTATCAGTGGGAGGAATAGTGCCCCATCATTGATATCAGTGGGAGGAATAATGACCCATTTTGGGTAACGGTGGAAGGAATGGTGCTCCGTCATTGGTATCAGGGGAAGGAATGGTGCCCCGTCATTGGTATCAGTGGGAGGAATGATGCCCCATCATTGCTATCAATGAGAGGAATGGTGCCTCATCATTAGTATCAATGAGAGGAATGGTGCCCCATCATTGGTATTGGTGGGAAGAATAGTGCCCCATCACTGGTATCAGTGGGAAGAATAGTGCCCCATCACTGGTATCAGTGAAAGGAATGGTGCCCCATCATTGGTATCAATGAAAGGAATGGTGCCCCGTCATAGGTTTCAGTGGGAGGAATAGTGCCCCTTCATTGGTATCAATGGGAGTAATAGTGCCCCATCATTGGCATCAATGAGAGGAATGGTGCCCCATCATTGGTAGTGGTGGGAAGAATAGTGCCCCATCACTGGTATCGGTAGGAGGAATAGTGCCCCATCACTGGTATCAGTGAAAGGAATGGTGCCCCCTCATTGGTATCAATGAGAGGAATAGTGCCCTATCATTGGTATCAGTGAAAGGAATGGTGCCCCGTCATTGGTTTCATTGGGAGGAATAGTGCCCCATCATTGGTATCAAGGGGAGGAATAGTGCCCCATCATTGGCATCAATGAGAGGAATGGTGCCCCATCATTGGTATCAATGAGAGGAATGGTGCCCCATCACTGGTATCGGTGGGAGGAATAGTGCCCCATCACTGGTATCGGTCGGAGGAATAATAGTAGTACTCCATCATTGTTATCAGTGGGAGGAATATTGCCCCAAGTGTCTGGATAAAGAACCGCAGTTTGGAGACCACAGGTTTATACTGTGAAACCTGTGGAACATTCGAGAAGCCATTGCCTACTCCGACACCCTCGTGTCCCCATACTAATGGCTGTAGCTGTCCATTTTATCCTGCAGTGAGATTTTAATATTTTTGCATATTCTAATACCACAACTGATCACCAGAATACGGCCTACGGTGCTGCGCAGCTACTCACAGGGTTTTAAAAAAAGAAACTATGCTCACTAAATGGATTTCCATAATTTCACAAGACAAAAAAACATTACAGGTGCCATATTGGATAACCTCTTTTTTGCTACGGGGACCTGGACTGCTCTCCTTGCTTTGATTTTATTCCACTTTGTAAGGTGCTCCAGGTCCCTGCCATAGAAAAACCCATTTCCCCACAATTCACTGCCCACCCTATTCCCCCCCCACACACACAATCTTTATCTTATCCACCCACCCATCACAGAAAGGACTCAAATACCATACCCTAGATTTAATATAAAATGTTTATATTATTATATTGAAATATATATTATACTTGTAAATACGGAGTCATTTTTACAATGTCATTATTTATGTATGGTGCAATGTGTATATGACCTTCAATACAAATAAAATGCACTTTGGCTTTTACAATTCTTCCAGCGCAGAATCAATAAATGAACTCAATCAGTATAGTGGAAGGTGTACTCCATACTTAGGTTTGTGTATGGGGGGTGTATGATTGGGGCATGCAGGATTACTCAACATTTTTCATAGAAAAACAATGGGCTTAGTAGAGCTGAACGATTAATCGTTAAAAAAAAAATTGAGATCTCGATTCAACCCCCCCACACGATCTTAATCCAGCATTTCCACGACTCATGTAACAAGAACAGAGCAGTTCCCTGCTCACAGCTGTGAAAAAGAAAAAGCAGTTGGCAATGATTATCAACAACATTGCTCAGCGCCGAAAGAGAGATACCGCGTTTCCCCGAAAATAAGATTGTGTCTTATATTAATTTCTGCTACAAATACACACTAGGGCTTATTTTTGGGGGGTGTCTTATGTATGCCTCCTGTCCTCTGTTCCCCTTTCCGCTCAGGAGTCCTCATTATGACATCTTTAATCCCAAAAATATGTAATCCGTTTTGTAAAAAATATATAATGTCCAGTGAGTCTCCCTTTGTAACTTTATTGTCAAAAATACCTTATTTACTGCGCCGCTGGGCGCTCATGTGATCCGTCGGACCTCTTCTTCCCATCGCCGAGCACTGCCAAGGAAGGGGCTGAGATTCCTGTTGACATCAGCCCCGCTCCGAGCACTGCCGAGGGAAGGGCAGAGATCCCTGCCGACGTCAACCCCACTCCGAGCACTGCCAAGGGAAGGGCTAAGGTGCCTACTGACATCAGCCCCACTCTGAGCACTGCCGAGGGAAGGGCAGAGATGCCTGCTGACATCAGCCCCGCTCTGACCACTGCCGAGGGAAGGGCAGAGATGCCTGCTCAGCCCCACTCTGAGCACTGCCGAGGGAAGGCCTGACATCAGCCCGCTCTGACCACTGCCAAGGGAAGGGCAGAGATGCTGACATCAGCCCTGCTTCGAGCACTGCCAAGGGAAGGTCTGAGATGCCTACTCAGCCCCACTCTGAGCACTGCCGAGGGAAGGCCTGACATCAGCCCGCTCTGACCACTGCCAAGGGAAGGGCAGAGATGCTGACATCAGCCCTGCTTCGAGCACTGCCGAAGGAAGGGCAGAGATGCCTGATGACATCAGCCCTGCTTCGAGCACTGCCGAGGGAAGGTCTGAGATGCCTGCTGACCTCAGCCCCGCTCTGAGCACTGCCGAGGGAAGGCCTGACATCAGCCCCGCTCTGAGCACTGCCGAGGAAAGGGCTGACATCAGCCCCGCTCTGAGCACTGCCGAGGGAAGGGCTGACATCAGCCCCGCTCTAAGCACTGCCGAGGGAAGGGCTGAGGTGCCTGCTGACATCAGCCCCACTCTGAACACTGCCAAGGGAAGGGCTGACATCAGCCCCGCTCTTAGCACTGCCGAGGGAAGGGTTGAGATGCCTGCTGACCTCAGCCCTGCTCCGCGCACTGCAGAGGGAAGGGCTGACATCAGCCCCGCTCTGAGCACTGCCGAGGGAAGGGCTGAGGTGCCTGCTGACATCAGCCCTGCTCTGAGCACTGCAGAGGGAAGGGCTGACATCAGCCCCGCTCTGAGCACTGCCGAGGGAAGGGCTGAGATACCTGCTGACCTCAGCCCTGCTCCGCGCACTGCAGAGGGAAGGGCTGAGATGCCTGCTGACCTCAGCCCCGCTCCAAGCACTGCCAAAGGGAAGGGCCACTGACGTCAGCCAGGAGGAGAAGATGATCTCCAGCAGGTCACGTGAGCGCCCAGTGGCACTGTAAATAAGGTATTTGACAATAAAGTTACATTTAAAAGGAGACATAGTGGACATTATATAACATTTTTACTAAACTGATAATTTTTACATGGACTTTACTATGGCTTATTTTCTGGGTAGGTGCTTATATTGCAGCCCTACCCACAAATCAGGCTAGGTTTTATTTTCGGGGTGGGCGTATTTTCAGGGAAAAGCAGTAAAAAGAAACAATGTATCCTTTCTGTTCTTTTACAGATCAAAGGGATGAACCTTGGTCTGTAAATGAAGTTGGTTTAACCACTTAAAGACTAAGCCTTTTTCTGACACTTGTTGCTTACAAGTTAAGATCTGTATTTTTTGCTAGAAAATTACTTGGAACCCCCAAACTTTATATATATTTTTTGGCAGAGACCCTAGAGAATGGGGGCGTGGCCAAGTTCGACATGTGAGAATACCCACATCTCACGTGCCTGATCCGTACACTGATCCTCCCCTGGCATCACGGACACTGCGAATTTCGGCTACACTGCTGGCTACCGACCTACTGCACCACCTGGACCCACTGCCGGCCCTCTGCACAAGGGGGAAAACCCAAAAAGGACAGAACAAGATGGCGGGCATGGACTCCCAAGATGGGGCGGCCGCGGCTCTCTCAGAGCGCACTCCATGAGCAGCTGACAAGCTTAAAGAAGGGAGCAGCAAAATGTCACAAAATAATCTGGGTAAGGAACAGCTGAGAGACATCCTACACTATGCCCATAAACTACTGGGGATTGTTGAAACAGACCATGGGGAGACTGCAGAGAGTGACGGGCTGGCCGACCGGAGTACACAGAGTAGGGGCAATCATTCCCAGTAACTCGGCTGCAGACACAGCCCATCTCACTTCACTCCCCCCTGATGCTACACAGGATGACCAAGAGCAGCCCACGTTACCAGAAATACTACATGCTGTTTATATGTGCACGGCCTCAGTAGATACCCTGAAAGACCAGTTTGGGGGCCTGCATGAAGAGGAGTCATTGCTCCGGCAGGACCTCTAAAAGGTCCGGGAACAAGCGACTGCAGTGGAGAGTAGAGTAAGTGACATTGAGGACAAGATACCACCTATAGCGAGTGAGGCCCGTGCAGCTCACCACCTGGCCCAAGAAACTAACAGGGCGGAAGATATGGAGAACCGTCTGTGCAGAAACAATATCCGCATTGTTGGACTACCAGAGAAAACAGAGGGCAAAGCTCCTACCACCGTTGTGGAAAGTTGGCTCAGACGTGTTTGGCAAGAAGGCTTATTCACCATTTTTTACAGTGGAAAGTGCACATCGCACCCCAGGCCGACCACTCCCTCTGGAGGCTCCTCTGAGAACGATGCTGGCTCTTCGTCTTCACTATCGGGACAGAGAGGCGGTCCTGTGCTGTGCCTGGGAATGTGCTAACATTAAATACAATGGCATTAGAGTATCATTCTACCCTGACTTTTCGGCCGAGGTACAGAGAAGCCGAGCTAAATTTGGAGAAGTGAAGAGGCGTTTGCACTCCCTGCAATTACCCTACACCATGCGCTCCGGCAAAATTGCGTGTCACCACCAGCGGGCAAGGCTCACTTTGACTCTGCTAGAGAGGCCTCTGCTTGGCTGGATCGCAACGAGCAGGCCCTGCGTCATCACCGAGATGGAGAGGAGGAGACTGAATAAGTAGACTCCTTAGGTGACTAGGTATGTAGAACAAAATCACTTCCTGAGATCTGGCCAATTCGCTAACTCTCCAATGTACGTTTCTATTCTGCTGGGAGAAGACCACAAGTTATTTTCACAAGTGCCAGGAACTCAACTATGATTCTACCACCTGCAACTACTTGCAATGAGACGGCAATCTGTTTGCCTACTACTGAGTTATGTTCATGCTTTCGGACGTGCCCTGTTTGTGGCTCTGAACTTTTTTTTTTTTTTTCCTTTTTTTTTGCTTTAACGCAACATACCTGGATTTGTATATATGTACCTTATTACACGTATGACTATGAAAGTTGGCACCGTTGTGCCATGTTGTTTTTCATTCTGGAGTTCAGCTCACAGTCCACGGATGTGCACTAAAAAGACCGCTAGTATTCATCTCCTCAGCCAGAGCATTGCCTTATTAAGTTGTCACCACACCCTTAAATGTACCCATGCTGATTATTGTCTCACAATGTATGCTATGTGTCCAGTTCTGCAACTAACTATACACTCAGTATGGCAGAAATTCCGGTGATCTCTTGGAATATCAGAGGCATGAGCCCCCCCCCTTAAACGTAAAATGACTTTTACATGCATGAAAAAGTTCCACCCTGCCATTTTTTGCTTTCAGGAAACGCATCTAACTGTAGACACTAAAAGCTGGCTGCGGTACCCATGGATGAGCTGGACATATCATTTCACCCATACCTCATTTTCTCGAGGTGTGAGCGTCATGATACATAGATCCCTGGACTACCAGAAGTATGCTGTTAAAGTGGACTCTGAAGAACTATTTGTTTTTTTACATTGTTGTATTGGGCTCTTGAAGTGTATATTGGCCTGTGTCTGTATACCCCCGCTGTTCGATGCCCGGGTGCTCCGGCTTCTCATGGAATTTCTTGAGGGGAGGCCGGATCTCTCATTATTGATAGTGGGGGATTTTAATTGTTGGTTGAACCCCTATGTTGATAAACACCAGTGCCCGGGGGGCCTTACTCCTCAGAGGGAGACCCCCCTGGCCCTCCTGTTACAGGAAGTAGGGTGGTTGAATCTGTGGAGACATCGGAACCCTCTGGCGAAGCAATTTTCCTGCTTTTCGAAGTCCCACAGATCTCTGTCTAGGATTGATTTGACGGTGGGCAGCTCGGCTATGTTGCCTATAATCCCAGATGTGTTTCTGACCACTCCCATATGGTGGTGAGCCTCATTGTAGCCCCGCCGTCTACGCTACCTAAGGCCTCTTGGAAATTTAATGCCTTCTGGCTAAAACGGAGGAATTAGAACGGAGCATTCGAGCAATCTTTACTGACCAACATGGTCTAGACTCCATCCTTACCGAATGGGAGGCATTTAAGTTATACCTCAGGGGTCTTCTTGTTGCAGAGGTTACTAAAGTTAAAAGACATTCAGAGGGACCGAGGGAAGAGTTGAAATCTCAGGTGCACTCACTAGAGCTGAAGTATGTGCAGGACCCTACTGATTCCACCAGGGAGGCTTGGCAGTCAGCGCAATCAGCTTATGAGCACTTGCTGGCCTCTTCAGCGGAGAGGTTCTTTTCTAGGCTGGCATTCTTTGAGGAGGGGGAGAGAACGGACGGGCTTCTGGCTAGACTCGCCAACTCAGAGCTACGATCTCCAGCTATTGGAGCGAATAAAAACTGATACGGGGCGCCTTGTCCATTCCCCCAGATCAGATACTGTAGGCATTGGCTGGATTCTATGAAGAACTAGATCTCCCTGCCTCGGTGTATGAACCCGAGGAATTGACAGAATATTTATCCAGGATTACATTCCCGTGCTTCACTGAGGCTCAATGGGGGAGCTTGACTCCCCGCTCACATTAGAAGAACTACAGGTGGCGGTGGCGGCTTTCCCCAAGTGTAAAGCTTTGGGGGGGAGGATGGTCCCCCCCCATGGAGATATATAAACAATACTCAGAGACGTTGTTGCCCAATTGTTAAAAGTGTTTAAAGCAGCAAGGGAACAAAATATTCTACCACCCTCCTATGTCTAAGGCTAATATTGTTCTAATCTTAAAACCTGGTAAGGATCCGGTGGATCCGGGGTCATATAGGCCCATATCACTATTACAGATTGACAGAGTATTAACTAAGCTAAGCTATATGTAATAATTGGCCCTTAGGCTGAATAAGGTCATAACGACTATCATACATCCGGATCAGGCAGGCTTTATGCTTAATAAATCCACCACGGTTAATTTGACAAGACTCTTTCTTAATATGCAGTCACAGGCTAATCATGTCTCTCTCTAGATCAGGGGTAGGCAACCTGGGGCCCTCCAGCTGTTGCAGAACTACAAGTCCCATCATGCCTCTGGAAGTAATTGTAATTGCCAGCCTTGCATTGCCTCATGGGAAATGTAGTTCCACAACAGCTGGAGGGCTACTGGTTGCCTACCCCTGCTCTAGATGCTACGAAAGCCTTTGATAGCACTGAGTGGTCATACCTTTCAGAGGTTCTCAGACACTTTGGCTTTGGGGAGGTGTACATCTCCTGGGTACGTTTCTGTATTGCCACCCTCAAGCTGCTGTAAGAGAGGTGGGTAGAATGTCACTTGCTTTTACTTTGGGGAGGGGCACCAGACAGGGGTGTCCTTTATCACCCCTGTTGTTTGCCCTGGCCATAGAACCACTGACCATTCAAATTAGAAACAACCCTGGTATCACTGGTTTCTGCTATAGAGATAGGCAGGAAAAAGTGATGCGCTATGCCAGGGATATGCAATTAGTGGACCTCCAGCTGTTGCAAAACTACAAGTCCCATCATGCCTCTGGGTGTCATGCTTGTGGCTGTCAGAGTCTTGCTATGCCTCATGGGATTTGTAGTTCTGCAACATCTTGAGGTCTGCTGATTGCATATCCCTGCTCTGCCAATGATACGATGATTTTGCTGGGAGATACGGAACATTCACTGAAGGAGACTATGGCCACCATTACAGGTTTTGGGAAATATTCCGGCCTTAAAATCAATTGGACCAAATCTGCACTGATGCCCATAGATGGAGACCACTTGAGATCTGGGGACCTAGTGGGTGATATACCAATTGCCACCTCCCTTAAATACCTGGGGATTTGGGTGACACCATGTATTAGGGACTATAGTCGGCTTAACATTTCCCCCCTCTTGATGCGATTTAGGACGCGCATAAAAACTTGGAACTCTTTGTGTATGTCGGTTGCGGGTAAGGTGAATCTCATCAAGATGATTCTGATGCCCCAAATATTATATCTGCTTCACAATTCACCCATGGTGATCCCATTAAAAACCTTTAGGATAGTAAATACCATAATCCATACATAAATTTGGAAAAACCGGCCCCCTAGAATAAAACTGGAACATTTACAACGTCCCAAGGTCGACGGCGGTCTTCCATTGCCGAACCCGTGGGTATACTACCTTGCCTCGCAATTGCAACACCTGATAGGCACTATGCACATGGAGAACTGGGTGATAGGAATACTGGCTCCTCTGAGGGCATAATGCATCACACAATGGGCGGAAGTTCTGTCCTGACGGCCCTTGAGGCATTGGCTTTTGGAAAGCCCCAAAAAACTTTCCCAACTTATTTTTTTTTTTTTTTCACAAGAAATTCCCAACGTATGACTTAATACAGAAAGTTTGGAATAAGGCCAGATACCTTCAGGGATCAACGGAGATTACTGAATACAGTCCCATTTGGTCAAATAACACCAACCTTGAGCTGGCTAAGTTTCAGCATGGTGCCAGGTGGAAGACATATGGCATTGTGTACTGCAAATCTTTCATAGTGGCAAACTACTTACCTTTGATGCCTTGCGAGAGGCGTTTGACCTGCCACCATCCATGCAATTTTACTACATGCAGTTGAGGCATTCAATAATATCCCAGGGTAGAGCTTCTGACCGGTCTATCTCTTCAGTACCCCTATTTACCTTGATTAAAGCAACAGCTACTTCCAAGGGTTCTATATCTCAAGGCTATAACATACTGCTCCAATTGTATTTAAAAACACATCCCCCAAAACAGGGGTCTCCAAATATTCTAAATGAAGGTCCAGTTTATTATCCTTCAGACTCTAGGAGGGCCGGACTTTGGCCAGCGGGAGTGGAAATTTTCCTGGCATCAGTTGGAGTAACCATCACCACCAGGGCCAGCCCTACCATGGGTCCCAGTGGGTCCATTGGACCCAGGCAGCAGTTTGAGAGGGGCAGCAAATTGAACCACGGCCACCCCTCCTCTTCTATTTACCCAACAAATTGACGACCAAGATTTTTTTTCAAGCAGTTTTGTGTGTCATGATGACCACTAATGAGGTTGACTACGGTCCTTTTAAAGGTGAGGGCGACCGGTTTCAGGCCGGGAGGATCTCAGACTTCCTATTATTTGACCTGGAAGTAAATCTTATAAACCTCTGGGGACAAAACCCCCTACACAAAAATTTATGTTAACCTCGTCATACAATATCGGAACTCTATATCTTGGGAACCTTCATCGACAACGAAATT
>BLSH010035408.1:764347-777380 GCA_018402905.1 Glandirana rugosa
GTGGTAGGAGACGGTATGACTTTGGTACGAGACGGGATCAGTAGGGCAGAGGATGGTGTCAGTAGGGCAGAGCATGATTTCAGTAGGGCAGAGGATGGTGTCAGTAGGGCAGAGGATGGTGTCAGTAGAGCAGAGGATGGTGTCAGCAGAGCAGAGGATGGTGTCAGTAGGGCAGAGGATGGTGTCAGTAGGGCAGAGGATGGTGTCAGTAGAGCAGAGGATGGAATCAGTAGGGCACAGGATGGTGTCAGTAGGGCAGAGGATGGTTTCAGTAGGGCAGAGGATGGTGTCAGTAGGGCAGAGGATGGAATCAGTAGGGCACAGGATGGTGTCAGTAGGGCAGAGGATGGTTTCAGTAGGACAAAGGATGGTTTCAGTAGGGCAGAGGATGGTTTCAGTAAGGCAGGGGATGGTTTCAGTAGGGGAGTGGACGATGTCAGTAGGGCAGAGGATGGTTTCAGTAGGGGAGTGGGTGGTGTCAGTAGGGCAGAGGGTGGTGTCAGTAGGGCAGGGGATGGTTTCAGTAGGGGAGTGGGCGGTGTCAGTAGGGGAGTGGGTGGTGTCAGTAGGGCAGAGGGTGGTGTCAGTAGGGCAGGGGAGGGTTTCAGTAGGGGAGTGGGCGGTGTCAGTAGGGGAGTGGGCGGTGTCAGTAAGGCAGAGGACAGTGTCAGTAGTTTTTTATTTTTACTATTTTATGTTTCCATTGGTGAAAATGATGGGTCTATGCTCCTGATATCTCAGCTTTGCGGCGGGGGTGGGGGGGGCGTGGGGGGCACTTGGGGTGGGATAACAGCCGTGCGCACACCTATGGTCCTACTGAGGTACCAAATGAGGGGATGATCACAGTGCAGCAATGAATGAAAAGCATTATCTGATCGGACAATATGGAGAGGTGGGGTGGAGACATCGTGATCCCCACCTCTTCCAATCAGAGAATGCTTTGCAATCATTGAGCCCCCTGTTGAATGCACACTGAGCTGCACATGCATAGGAGTGACGTCACCCCACTCTGGCCAATCAAGACAGCCAAAGTCTGGCACCTGGACGAAGCCAGGTCAATGGGACCAATGACATTTATACAGCGATCAGAAATTTAAATGTCCACTAATTACTGTATAAATGTCATTGGCAGGGAAGGGGTTAACCTGCAGGGGGCAATGAAGAGGTTAACTGTGTTCCCTAGGTGTGTTCTAACTGTGTGGGGGCGGGGCTGATCAGGACATAATGGATCTAACTGATCCCAGTGACAGGGATCAGTAGATCTCATTGGCTGAGACAGCAGCGGGAGCCATTGGCTGTCAGGCACAGTCAGTGAGCCAACGAGCAGAGAGAGGGGCGGGCTCTGTGTGTGAATGGACACAGAGAGCTGCGGCTCATGAACGAGCCTACTTGGGTGCCCCCACAGCAAACTACTTGCTATGGCGGCACTTGGCAGGAGGGAAGAGCCAGGAGCCCCGGCGGGGGGACCTGAGAAGAAGAGGAGGATCGGGACTGCTCTGTGCATAACCATTACACAGAGCAGGTAAGTATAACGTGTTTGTTATTAAAAAAAAAAAAAAGCCTTTAATATCACTTGAAGTTCATTCAGAATTCAATGGCAGGTACATTTGACCTGCTGTTGACCTCCTGACTTGCATTTGACCTGCTTCAAGGGGGATTTGCATTCCCATAGACATGTATGGGACTGCATAACCTGCACTGAAATGAACAAAAACCCATCAACACTATCTGGATAAATATCCACAGCAAATGAGTTTCCAGTCCAGTACACAATTTTAACCTCTTGCTTACTGGGTACTTTTACCCCCCCTCCTGCCCAGACCAATTTTAGGCTTTCAGCGCTGTCACATTTTGAATGACAATTGCGCGGTCCTGCGACGTTGTACCCAAACAAAATTTTTATAATCTTTTCCCCACGAATAGAGCTTTCTTTTGGGGGTATTTGATCACCTCTGTGGTTTTTATGTTTTGCGCTATAAACAAACAAAGAGCGACGATTTTGAAAAAAGAACAATATTTTTTACTTTTTGCTATAATACAAATTCAAAAAAAAATTATTCATCAGTTTTGGCCGATATATATTCTTCTACATATTTTTGGTGAAAAAAATCACAATCGGCGTATATTTATTGGTTTGCGCAAAAGTTATCACATCTACAAACTATGGGAATTGATTTATGGTGTTTTTACTATTTTTTTTTTTTTTTTTACTAGTAATGGTGGCGATCTGTGATTTTTATTGGGACTGCGATATCGGGGCGGGCATGTCAGACATTTTTGACACTTTTTTGGGACCAATGACATTTATACAGCGATCAGAAATTTAAATGTCCACTGATTACTGTGTAAATGTCACTGGCAGGGAATGGGTTAACCTGCAGGGGGCAGTGAAGGGGTTAACTGTGTTCCCTAGGTGTGTTCTAACTGTGTGGGGGCGGGGCTGGTCGGGATATAACAGATCTAACTGATCCCAGTGTCAGGGATCAGTAGATCTGTTATGTCCCCCTTCACAGAATGGAGAAGCGCCGTGTTTCCCCGTTCTGCAGCTGTTACAGGTGATCGGCGAGTCTCAGGCCGACATCGAGTCCGCCGGACCCGCGGGCATGCCCACGCAGCGTGCGAAGGCCGCAAGAGCGTGCCGCCGAAGGCTGTGAGTGTGCACGGGGAGCGCGCAAAGGGGTGGACGCCAATTGGGATCCGTGCTGTAGCCGTCTTTCAGGTATAGCGTGGATCTGAACTGGTTAAACATTTTGAGCCCTGCTGAAGAGGGCTTTATGGCCCCAAAGTGTGTTGGCTTGATGACCATTCCCTGTGGTTTTTGAATAACGCTATACCTGGATGTGCAAATCCTGGTGTGGTGCGTCAGCTCCATCTAGTGGCCATAATGTGTTTTTTTTTTCCTGAAATACCTCAAGCAGGAAAAATACCACATTATGTTCACTAGATGGAGCTGCCGATCATAGGAAACACAATCAGAATTCGTGGTGGCTGGGCAAATGCTTGTGACATTCATCCGACAATTTTTTTATAACTAAATCCCATGTTCTGTCCCATTTAATCCCATTATGCAGTGCCAGCAGACAAAGGACTAATTCAGCACAAATATTAAAAGATAAATTTCATTATGTCCATTTAAAAGATAGTAACGACACATATAAAAACAGATGGAAAATCTAAATACATGATTGTAGGTTTATTATTGAATTGGTTGGTGGTTTTTGAGGTGTGGTAAACTTCTCCCAACATGTTTCGCCATCATAATGGCTTCCTCGGGGGATTTCAAAAAGCCACCGATTCAAACCCCGTGGGGGCCAACCAATGGACACCAGCCAAACACACACCCCGCACTATGGGGAGCCCAGCACTAGAGTCCAAGCATATATTGGACGAAAATAGTATAAAGCTCAAAAGAGGGGGGGGGGTCGTTTAGAATAACATCAATTAAATTCAGATAGATACAGCAGCAAGTTATTTTGCTTAGCTAGCTATATGCACCGCTTAACACCCCCCTGTTTCCAGCATCCTATATATGCTTGGACTCTATTGCATCTTCTGCAGTTGCATAGTGCTGGGCTCCCGCTAGTGCGGGGGGTGCGTTTGGCTGGGCTGGTGTCCATTGGTTGGAGTTTGAATCGGTGGCTTTTTTAAATCCCCTGAGGAAGCCACTATGATGGCGAAACATGTTCGGAGAAGTTTACCACAGCTCAAAAACCACCAACCAATTCAATAATCAGCCTACTATCATGTATTTGGATTTCCATCTGTTTTTATATGTATCATTACTATCTTTTAAATGGACATAATAAAATGTATGTTTTAATATTTGTGCTGAATTAGTCCTTTGTCTGCTGGCGCCGCAATAATCCCACCTGGGAACCCCAATCCTTTCTTGTCTCTGAATATATGGGATGAGGTGCTTTCTTCAAAAGTGTCAGTAGGGGCCAAAAATTTCCTATTTCCCCACAAAGATCGACCTGTCAAAGACACCTTTCGGTCCTGGCTAAAGATCAGGTGGTTGGGACTGGCTTCTGATCATTTGACCACTGTGACAGTGAAGTCGCAGAAAAGTCGTGCAGGAATCTTTTTTTCGTCCCTGTGACGTCACATTGATTAGACGGCAACCATTTAAATGAATGTGTTTTGATTTGTCACACGACTTTATATGTCGCAAATCGCATGATAAGTTGTAGCAGTGTGAACCCGGGGTTTATAAAGGACCCTGCAATGGGAAAAAAGGGCTCTGGGATCAGTGGAACGCGCCCTGGGCTCGCAGGGGAGGGCCAAGGGACCGATGAAAAGGGGCCCCAGGACCAATGGAAAAGACCGCCTAACGCATTTATGAGACAGTAAAAGGGTTACGAGCACGTTCACACAAAGATCGACCTGAAAGGATTGGGGTTCCCAGGTCGGATTATAGCGGTGCCAGCAGACAAAGGACTAATTCAGCACAAATATTAAAACATAAATTTTATTATGTCCATTTAAAAGATAGTAATGACACATATAAAAACAGATGGAAAATCTAAATACATGATAGTCGGCTGATTATTGAATTGGTTGGTGGTTTTTGAGGTGTGGCAAACTTCTCCCAACATGTTTCACCATCATAATGGCTTCCTCAGGGGATTTCAAAAAGCCACCGATTCAAACCCCATGGGGGCCAACCAATGGACACCAGCCAAACACACACCCCACACTATGGGGAGCCCAGCACTATGCGACTGCAGAAGACGCAATAGACTCCAAGCATATATTGGACGATAATAGTATAAAGCTCAAATGGGGGGGACGTTTAGAATAACACCAATTAAAGTCAGATGGATACAGCAGCAAGTTATTTTGCTTAGATAACTATGTGCACCGCTTAATGCCCCCCGGTCTCCAGCGTCCAATATATGCTTGGACTCTATTGCGTCTTCTGCAGTTGCATAGTGCTGGGCTCCCGCTAGAGCGGGGGGTGCGTTTGGCTGGTGTCCATTGTTTAGGGTCTGAATCGTGGCTTTTTTAAATCCCCTGAGGAAGCCACTATGATGGCGAAACATGTTGGGAGAAGTTTACCACAGCTCAAAAAACACCAACCAATTCAATAATCAGCCTACTATCATGTATTTGGATTTTCCATCTGTTTTTATATGTATCATTACTATCTTTTAAATGCACATAATAAAATTTATGTTTTAATATTTGTGCTGAATTAGTCCTTTGTCTGCTGGCGCCGCAATAATCCCACCTGGGAACCCCAATCCTTTCTTGTCTCTGAATATATGGGATGAGGTGCTTTCTTCAAAAGTGTCAGTAGGGGCCAAAAATTTCCTATTTCCCCACAAAGATCGACCTGTCAAAGACACCTTTCGGTCCTGACTAAAGATCGGGTCGTTGGGACTGGCTTCTGATCATTTGACCACTGTGACAGTGAAGTCGCAGAAAAGTCGCGCAGGAATCTTTTTTTCGTCCCTGTGACATCACATTGATTAAGACGGCACCCATGGAAATGAATGTGTTTTGATTTGTCACACAACTTTATATGTCGCAAATCGCATGATAAGTTGTAGCAGTGTGAACCCGGGGTTTATAAAGGACCCTGCAATGGGGAAAAAAGGGCCCTGGGATCAGTGGAACGTGCCCTGGGCTCGGAGGGGAGGGCCAAGGGACCGATGAAAAGGGGCCCCAGGACCAATGGAAAAGACCGGCTAATGCATTTATGTGACAGTAAAAGGGTTACGAGCACGCTCACTGAAAGGATTGGGGTTCCCAGGTCCGATTATAGCGGTGCCAGCAGACAAAGGACTAATTCAGCACAAATATTAAAACATAAATTTTATTATGTCCATTTAAAAGATAGTAATGACACATATAAAAACAGATGGAAAATCCAAATACATGATAGGCTGATTATTGAATTGGTTGGTGGTTTTTGAGGTGTAGCAAACTTCTCCCAACATGTTTCGCCATCATAATGGCTTCCTCAGGGGATTTCATAAAGCCACCGATTCAAACCCCATGGGGGCCAACCAATGGACACCAGACAAACACACTCACTGCACTATGGGGAGCCCAGCACTATGCGACTGCAGAAGACGCAATAGAGTCCAAGCATATATTGGACGATAATAGTATAAAGCTAAAATGGGGGGGACGTTTAGAATAACATCAATTAAAGTCAGATGGATACAGCAGCAAGTTATTTTGCTTAGATAACTATGTGCACCGCTTAACGCCCCAAGAAGCTAGTTAGAGGAGAGATTGTAGCTGAAGGGTCGGGGTCTACTGTTTATGTATTATTACAAGGAACAGATAATCCGCTTTGTTTTCCACTCCACAGGCTGTCTCCGATTTGATACATGGGAAGACCAAAGAAAAGTGGTTACATGATGGACAGAATGATGGAAGACCGCAAGAGCTGTGGAGAGCAAGGCTTTTGATGTATTACAAGCCTGGACTTGTTTCTAAAGAACTTTAGAATGGATGTTCTAATGAACTTTTAGCCAATGACTGAAACACCTTCTCGGTGACAGAAATATGGGAGGGGGTTGCATTCAAGAAAATTATTGTTTAGTATGAGTTGTTAGTCTATGTGGAGTCTGAGAGAAAAATCAAGGGCGGAATGTGTTGCGTTTGATATAAAAAATATTTTACATGAACAAATGATTTATCTATCAGACTCATTTTAACAGATCAGGTTTGTTTGGGGATGCTTCTCAAATGAATGCCTTGGTAACACAGGCTGTCCTGAAACAATGGGACATTTGTCAGATGATTGTTAAGGTTAATGAGTTTACCATTGTTGTTTTACAGTTTGACAGTTGTCTCTATAGATACTGTAAACAATTATATATTTGTAATGGCAGAGTCTTGAGGTAGAATTTGAGAATACACAGGCATTTCAGTTACTACATTGTTAAGGTAACCATTGTAAACGAACTGAGCCATATAAATGTTGCCAGAGATAAGCTCAGGGAGAAGAGCAGAAGAGCTGACTCTCACCATGGATTAACATCGAAGCACTCATCTGTGAAACTAAGGAAAGTGCCTGGTCTCCAGAAGAATCGTTGTCAAGGGAGATCACAAACAGAGTAACTGAAGCTAAGTAACATTTAAGTGCATTTCTACTGTTACAGACTACAGTTTGATTGTTTGCTAGGTTGTTAATTTGCTATAGAAATCTGTCAGTCTTGATTTGTATTCCTAATATTGTAATAGTTTTGTATGTACAGCATTTTTGTTCAGTAAAAGCTCATTAATACACAAAACAGGTCTGAACTTCCTTGCTTATACCGCAAAGTAACCTTGCCATCTAGACGCAAGCGAAACAGGCAGTCATGGGGGGCCTTCATGAGATCTTGAAGGTTCTAGTTACGCCTCTGTCAGGCACACATGGCTTCTCTCCAGCCAATGAGAGTGGTGGGGGAGGGGGGGGAGAAAGCAAACTGGAAGCTTGGGACTGGATTACAGAGCTTGGCTGGGGCCTTGGGAGACACAAGGCGAATCAGACCTGAATTCTGTCTCCGGCAGCATGTAAAATGACAGCAGGGTGCTGCGGGCCCCCTGGAGCTAAACACTGGGTCGCGATCGCGACCCCTGCGACCTCTGATGCTATGCCCATGGTCTTACTGAAGAGATGGTGCCAAATCAGCTGCCAGACTGGGTTTAAGTAGGTCAATGCGTAAAGAGGTATTCGAAACAGACAGAAGCGGCTCTAGACTTTGTGAGGCCTAAGGCAAAACCTAGACATGAGGCCCCACTCACGCCCATAATGGGAAATATAATTCATGCGATAAAAAAAAAATTAACTTTATTAATTGCATATATTAAGAGCTTTAAAGTGCCGGTGTCAGTACCCTCTATCTCGGTGCTGCTGTCAGTGTCAAATTAGGCGGTTGCGAGGCCCCTGTGAGTGTGAGGCCTTAGGCGACCGCCTAATTTGCCTAATTAGAGAGCCGCCTCTGGGAACAGAACACCCCATATATATCTGAAATAAAAAAAGAAAAACCAGGGAGTGTGTCTATTTAAGAAAGCTCTCCTAGGTTTCATTGGTTTCTATAGATGACTTTGTATCCAGTCCATACAACGAATCTGTTTGAGTCTCCTATCTTCTTCCGATTCATATCTGTAATAATTAGGGTTGCCACCTGTCCGGGATTCACCCGGACAGTTCGGGTTTGGCATCATGCATCCAGGTTTCAGATCACCTGAAACCCGGACACACTGTTCAGATCGGACAATCGCTTCCTAGCAGGGTTACTGGCTGCAGTTGTGTAAGCCAAGAGTGTCTGTTACGCTCAATCTGATCCTCTTCCTCTCACCCTTACCCCTTAGTGTCTACCCACATTTCAATCCCTGGCACTGTACCTCAGAAAAGGAAAGTGGGGATGGGAAATTTGAAGTCCAGCAACCTGAGATACATCTGGATGAGAGGTGCTGACTGCCAAGGGGTGAGTGAGCTCACCATCCTTCCCTGTCTGTGACTGAAGTCTCCCCCCTTCTATCTCCTACCTCTGAATGAGTACACTAAGGTAAATCAGGGTTCTCAGAGCACCCCTTACATCAGAGGCCACAGTGTTCCCCCTTACATCAGGGTTCCCAAAGCATCCCATATGTTAGAGTCACCAGAGTCCTCCCTTACATCAGAGTCTGCAGAGTCCCCCCTTACAGAGTAAGGGAACTATATAAGTTCAAATGTAAAAGGGGAACTCTACAGATTCAGATGTAAAAGGGGAACTACGTAGACTATGATATATGTATAGTTTATACTATAAAAATAAATTGCTGCGCACTGCTAAAGTGTTCGGGTTTGGCTTAAAGAAAAGGTGGCAACCCTAGTAATATTTACAAATGTAACCACAGTCGGTAAGCCTGCTAGCGCTATGCCCCTGATCCGGTTGTTGTCGGTGGTTTCTACAAACATCTGCTGATGGTGTTTGCCATGCACTGGACACGGCGAGGAAGTGGAATTTGTTACACCAGAATTACTCATAGCACTATGGCTGTTGACACAGGAGGTACTTGTCTATGTCAATGATGGAGAGTCTGTCCAAGACATCAATGGAATGCCCCAAGTCCCAGACACCGGGAGCTGAAACACTTCATTCATAAAGCGCTCCGTGTTCCCATATCTTATTTACCCTCATCGAAAGAAAGGATGTAACATTTGTTTATTCTGCCAATGCCGAGATTTTATCGGCACATTCCCGTTACCCGTTTGATTCTTTTTTTTTTTCCTATTTTAGAAATCACTTAAAGGAAAATCACGTTAGGGAAAAACGCGGCGTGTTTTCGGCTATTATGGTAATACTTGGTAGAAAACGTATTTTTTGACGTTGCGTTTTGAAATTTTTACTTTCTTGACATTGAATCTGACAATTAACCACTTCAGACCCGGAAGGATTTACCCATTTCCTGGCCAGGCCATTTTTGTTGCGATAATGCGTCGCTTTAACTGACAACTGCGCGGTCGTGCGACGTTGTACCCCAACAAAATTGACGTCCTTTTTTCCCCCACAAATAAAGCTTTTCTTTTGCTGGTATTTGATCACCTCTGCGGTTTTTTTATATTTTGCGCTATAAACAAAAAAAGAGCGACAATTTTTTTTTAAAAAAATTGTTTATTACTTTCTGCTATAATAGATATCCAAAAAAATATATAAAAAAAACTAATTTATTCATCAGTTTAGACCGATATTTATTCTACATATTTTTGGTAAAAAAAAATTGCAATAGGCGTATATTGATTGGTTTGCGCGAAAGTTATCGCGTGGGATAGATTTATTATTATTATTATACAGGATTTATATAGCGCTGACAGTTTGCGCAGCGCTTTACAATATTAGGGCAGACACTACAATTACAATACAATTCAATACAGGAGGAATCAGAGCGCCCTACTGGTTTTGGACTTTTATTTATTATTTTTTTTAATGGTAATGGCAGCGATCTGCGATTTTTAGTGGGACTGCGACATTGCAGCGGACAAATATGACCCAAAATGACACTTTTTAGGGGACCAGTGACATTATTACATTGATCAGTGCTATAAAAATGCACTGATCAATGTATAAATGACACTGGCAGGGAAGGGGTTCACTCTAGGGGGCGATCAAGTGTTCCCTGGGTTCTAACTGTAGAGGGGGATGGGCTGCCAGGGACATGACAGAGATCGCTGTTCCCGATCACTGGGAACAGCAGATCTGTGAGATGTCCCCTGTCAGAACAGGGATCCGCCTTTTTTTACATAGGCAGATCCCTGTTCTGCCTCTGTGTACAACGATCATGGGCGGCCGGCGGACGTCGAATCCACCGGACCCGCGGGCACACAGGCGCTTCCGCAATCTCACATGCACGGACCAACGTACGGGTACGTCGGTTCACGCAGGAGAGCCGACCTGCCGCAGTATAAGTGCAGCGGCTGGTCGGCAAGTGGTTAAAAGAATTTCCAGATCCCCGATCAGCCATCACAATGTTGCGCACCCTACGTAGGAGCCGCTGGTGAATAGGGATCCCCATCCCTGCACAGCCAGGCACACTTGAGACAGGAAAACAGTCCAGCAACTTTGTTTTTGTGTTTTATTTAGGGGTTAATAAACTGGGATGGGATGATTATGGGATGCTCACTTGACTTCAAGGACACAACTACTGTATATACAGTCTATATACACTCCTCTCCTGCTTCCTCCACAAACGTGCGTGCAGATCCACTGTAGTGCCACCATAAGAAAAGTCTGGCCCTTTACAGGCAGGGATCCCGAGCCCCTATACTTGAGGGTGACACCATTAGTACTTTCACTGCCTTTGGTCCCGTGGTCACTGGTGTCAGCACCACCTCTTCAGGGTCTGCCAGCCTGCCTGGCCTGCAGCAGCCCCTCTCACTAGCCCTGCTGGCCACATCCAACAGTCCTGCCAGACTGCTCACTTACCAGCCCACCCAGCTGACTTCTCCTGGAGACTCTTGGAAATACTCAATGGCTCCTGCTGTCCTCACACTTGCTCTCGTGCCTCCAGGAAGGGGTTCCTCCTCTTGTTGTGGGGGATCCTTCCAGCGACCTGAGCCCCAGACCCGAGGTCACCCCCTCCCCAGTCCTAGGTGCACACTCGTGGCACCGATAGCCTCCTTAGTTCTCTTGCTCCATCTTCCACCCGACTCCCCTGGCTGACCTGACTCAGAGTGTTTAAGAGGGCCCTCCTCAATACTCCAGGCACCCATTCTTCTGGAAGCTTCTCCAAGGTTCCAGCTAGTAGGCAGAGGTACCAGAGGTGCTTGCCTATAAGTCATTCAGAATCCCTGAGTCACTCACCCTGACCCAGATTCAACCCATGCATTGCTTTCAGCCAGGCCAAATTACCGTGTGGGTAATGCACATAGAACAGGGTTCTGGGGTGGTTAATGCACATAGTACAGGGGCCCAGGTGGTTAATGCACATAGTACATGAGTCCGAGTGGGTAGTGCACATAGTACTGGGTCCGCGTGGGAAGTGTACATAATACAGTGGTCCGAGTGGGTAATGCACATAGTACAGGGGTCCGCGTGGGTAGTGTACATAGTACAGGGGTCTGGGTGGGTAATGCGCATAGTACATGGGTCCGGGTGGGTAGTGCACATAGTACAGGGGTCCGCATGGGTAGTGTACATAGTACAGGGGTCTGGGTGGGTAATGCGCATAGTACATGGGTCCGGGTGGGTAGTGCACATTGTACAGGGGTCCGCGTGGGTAGTGTACATAGTACAGGGGTCTGGGTGGGTAATGCACATAATACAGGGGTCCGGGGTGGGTAATGCACATAGTACAGGGGTCCAGGGTGGGTAATGCACATAGTACAGGGGTCTGGGTGGGTAATGCGCATAGTACAGGGGTCCGGGGTGGGTAATGCACATAGTACAGGGGTCCAGGGTGGGTAATGCACATAGTACAGGGGTCCGGGGTGGGTAATGCACATAGTAAAGGGGTCCGGGGTGGGTAATGCACATAGTACACAGTTCCAGGGTGAGTAACGTGAAGACACTGAGGCTGAGGCACAATTTGCCGCCAAAGTGTAGGAAAGTAGAGGGGAACACCAGGAGAGTGAAGAATCAGGTAAGTAAAATTGCTTTTTGTGGCCCCCCGGACCTAAACAAGCATTTAACCTTTGCAGTGCGGCGGGACAGCCCCACCGCAAGGGAGGATTTTTCCTTTCTCCAGAGTTGGGATGTAGATGGAGTTTGTGCTGTAATACTTATTACCAACCACTAGAGGGACACAGAAACCCATAAGCTGACTTCTAGGATGCTCATTATGCTTGGTTTCCAGCCAGAACATCCAAATACTTTGTTAGTTATTTAAACAAACAGAAGCTCCATTCTGGAGGTTCTTTCTTTTTCTTGCAGAATAAATGGCGTCATTTGTTATTTGCCTGTGCAGGAATGCAAGATTTGGGGGTCCCCAGCTTTCCCAGAATCCCACAATGAGGCCGACGGGCATCACCAGCACTAGGCGGGAGGACTGGAGGCCGTGGCCTAAGGTGAGTAACTTTTACTTTTTTTTCTTTCCCTGAACATTTTTAGATGAGGGGTGGGGGTGAGGTGGGGGCTACTAAATAGAAGGTGCAACTTCATACAAGGTCCAAGGAAAAGAATAAAATGCTCATACATTGATATACAAGGAATGATCCAGAATGGCGCAGGCAACGGTACAGCTGAGCTACAACATAATCATACATGTGAATGTGCTGCGGGGGGTAGGATTGTACTAGAAAGCCCCCTAGGTCCAAAAATATCCAATGCAGCTCCTCAATGAGACTGAAGGGACCTCTGAAATATATAGAGAAACAGCAGAGAGCACCAACTAAGTGCAGTATAAAGGCAATGCACATAGTACAGAGGTCCAGGGTAGGTAGTGCTATAGTGCAGAGGTCCAGGGTGGGTAATGCACATAGTACAGGGTGGGTAGTGCACATAGTACAGGGGTCTGGGTGGGTAATGCTATAGTACAGGGGTCCAGGGTGGGTAATGCACATAGTACAGGGTGGGTAATGCACATAGTACAGGTGGGGACATGATATCGT
>BLSH010035408.1:799291-824331 GCA_018402905.1 Glandirana rugosa
GAAAGACGGACAGGAGGGTGACACTAAGGTCTTGGGAGTGACTTCCTCCTTCATTAGTTTGGTCGTCGGACACTTTGTGTCTCGTCCGATTTTATTAGTTGGTGACGGGGTGACCGATGTCTCCTCGTTTGATTTACATAGACTGTTGGATAGACGGAACGTTCGTTCGTGTGCGTCGGCGCATGCCCACTCGTACAGGCAGCTGGATGCGGCCATGTTGGAAATGGGCAGCAGTAGCCGTTCCAGGTCTATTTCCCTGACAGATTTTTTGTTATAGCCCTGATGATACTTTGGCCCCCGAAACATATTGGTTACTGTTTGTCTCCCTATAGTCAAGAATAAAGCTATATAGACATTTGATGTGAGTGGCGCTCAAACTTTTTTCTCATGTGGCCTAACGATGAGGTCATGCTCTGCATCTTGCGCGTGAGCCACACCGGATGAGGTTTGTTGGTGTAGTACCCTCCTAGGTAGGGTATAGGTTGTCAGATACATTTAGTTTGCTCCTCTGTAGCCAGTGGGGCAGTGGTTGATTATTTTAGCCTGCTCTGTGTTTCACAGGCTGCTGGTTTGATTACTTCCTCCTTCAGTGAGGGTTCTGGAATCACAGTGGGAGGACAGGCAGAAAGGCAATCTGAATATTTATGGAGACCCAGCCAATTTCTGGGGAGGTACTCCCAGTAGGTGGCTGGGAAGTCTATAAATGGTCTGAGACTTGGAGCAGAAGCTGAGTTACCCTCAGTGCTGTCTTTCAGGAGGAGCCCCCTGCCTAGAAGCCTCTGTCCCTGGGGGCAGTAAGCTGGAATACTGTTTGAGGTCCCAGCTGTAATATAGCTGGGGGGCCTATTTCAAGCTTGGTCTGGGATTCTTGTCTAGAGAGCTCGCTGGAGGCAACTGATAATCCTGTGTCATCGTGAGTACTGACCTAAGTACAGACCCCTAGTGACTGTGTGCAAATCTCTGTTCCCCACTAAGGCACTAGTCTTTATACAATCAGTGGGGGATCATCTGGGAACTCTATTTTATCTGCTTCACCTGTCTTGTGACCCAGTAATGTATCCATGGGAGGAGAAGTGTCCTCTAGAAACTCAGAGTTCATTTGGGATATCCTAGGGTCCCCATCACCCTACCCAAATTCATCTGTATGAAGACATAAAAAAAACATCCCATAGACTATTGTCGAGACAGATTGAGAGAGAGGAATGCTGTGTGCCTGGCTGTGTTTGCACTACATTTGGGAAGGTAGAGGCTCCTTTGTGTGTGCGCTACATTTAAAATAGAGACTCAGATTAGTGACTGGGGGGCACACGACAGCTGAGACCTGGGAATCTGTGCGAGGCAGGTAAGTGCTGCTAACTGTATTCGTTTTTAGCTTGTAGAATGTTTTTAGGTAGGTGGTGGCTGGATGGGTGGGGGATTTTCGCTTTAACCAAAGGGCCACAGGAACAGGTGAAGCATATGCACTCCGTGTTTATAGATTAGACCAGGGGTCTCCAAACTTTTCAAACAGAGGACCAGTTTACTGCCCTTTAGACTTTAGGGGGGCAGATTGTGACCAGTGAGGGTAGAAAATGTCTCAGGCTCAACATCAATAAGAATAAATATGGCCTTGGGGATGTTGGTCAGTAAGGTTAGGTGCCGCATCATTGACATCAGTGTGAGGAATAGTGCCCCACCATTGGTATCAGTGGGAGTAATAGTGCCCCATCATTGGTGTCAGTGGGAGGAATAGTGTCCCATCATTGGTGTCAGTGGGAGGAATAGTGCCCCATCATTGGTGTCAGTGGGACGAATAGTGCCTCATCATTGGTATCAGTGGGAGGAATAGTGCCCCATCATTGGTGACAGTGGGAGGAATAGTACCCCATCATTGGTATCAGTGGGAGGAATAGTGCCCCGTCATTGGTATCAGTGGGAGGAATAGTGCCCCATCATTGGTGTCAGTGGGAGGAATAGTGCCTCATCATTGGTATCAGTGGGAGGAATAATGCCCCATCATTGGTGACAGTGGGAGGAATAGTACCCCTTCATTGGTGTCAGTGGGAGGAATAGTGCCCCATCATTGGTATTAGTGGATGGAATAGTGCCTCATCATTGGTGTCAGTGGAAGGAATAGTGCCCCATCATTGGTATCAGTGGGAGGAATAGTGCTCCATCATTGGTATTAGTGGATGGAATAGTGCCTCATCATTGGTGTCAGTGGAAGGAATAGTGCCCCATCATTGGTATCAGTGGGAGGAATAGTGCCCAATCATTGGTATCAGTGGAAGGAATAGTGCTCCATCATTGGAATCAGTGGGAGGAATAGTGCCCCATCATTGGTGTCATTGGGATGAATAGTGCCCCATCATTGGTATTAGTGGGAGGAATAGTGCCCCATCATTGGTATCAGTGGAAGGAATAGTGTCCCATCATTGCTGTCAGTGGAAGGAATAGTGCCCCATCATTGGTGTCAGTGGAAGGAATAGTGCCCCATCATTGGTGTCAGTGGGAGGAATAGTGTCCCATCATTGCTGTCAGTGGAAGGAATAGTGCCCCATCATTGGTATCAGTGGAAGGAATAGTGTCCCATCATTGCTGTCAGTGGAAGGAATAGTGCCCCATCATTGCTGTCAGTGGAAGGAATAGTGCCCCATCATTGCTGTCAGTGGAAGGAATAGTGCCTCATCATTGCTGTCAGTGGAAGGAATAGTGCCTCATCATTGGTGTTAGTGGAAGGAATAGTGCCCCATCATTGGTATCAGTGGGAGGAATAGTGCTCCATCATTGGTATTAGTGGATGGAATAGTGCCTCATCATTGGTATCAGTGGGAGGAATAGTGCCCAATCATTGGTATCAGTGAAAGGAATAGTGCTCCATCATTGGAATCAGTGGGAGGAATAGTGCCCCATCATTGGTGTCATTGGGATGAATAGTGCCCCATCATTGGTATTAGTGGGAGGAATAGTGCCCCATCATTGGTATCAGTGGAAGGAATAGTGTCCCATCATTGCTGTCAGTGGAAGGAATAGTGCCCCATCATTGGTGTCAGTGGAAGGAATAGTGCCCCATCATTGGTGTCAGTGGGAGGAATAGTGCCCCATTATTGGTATCAGTAGAAGGAATAGCAACCCATCATTGGTATCAGTGGGAGGAATAGTGCCGCTTCACTGGTATCAGTGGGAGGAATGGTGCCTCATTATTGGTATCAGTAGAAGGAATAGCGCCCCATTGTTGGTATCAGTGGGAGGAATAGTACTCCATCAATGGTATCAGTGGAAGGAATGGTACCCCATCATTGGTATCAGGGGGAGGAATAGTGCTCCATTATTGCTATTAGTGGATGGAATATTGCCTCATCATTGGTGTCAGTGGAAGGAATAGTGCCCCATCATTGGTATCAGTGGGAGGAATAGTGCCCCATCATTAGTATCAGTGGGATCAATAGTGCCCCATCATTGGTATTAGTGGGAGGAATAGTGCGCCATCGTTGGTGTCAGTGGGTGGAATAGTGCCCCATCATTGGTATCAGTGGAAGGAATAGTACCCCATCATTGGTATCAGGGGGAGGAATAGTGCCCCATCGTTGGTATTAGTGGATGGAATAGTGCCTCATCATTGGTGTTAGTGGAAGGAATAGTGCCCCATCATTGGTATCAGTGGGAGGAATAGTGCTCCATCATTGGTATTAGTGGATGGAATAGTACCTCATCATTGGTGTCAGTGGAAGGAATAGTGCCCCATCATTGGTATCAGTGGGAGGAATAGTGCCCCATCATTGGTATCAGTGGGAGGAATAGTGCCCCATCATTGGTGTCATTGGGATGAATAGTGCCCCATCATTGGTATTAGTGGGAGGAATAGTGCCCCATCATTGCTATCAGTGGAAGGAATAGTGCCCCATCATTGGTATCAGTGGAAGGAATAGTGCCCCATCATTGGTATCATTTGGAGGAATAGTGCCCCATCATTGCTATCAGTGGGAGGAATTGTAATTGGAACAGATATAGGCTAGCAAAGGGCCGCATTTGGCCCTCGGGCCGCAGTTTGGAGACTACTGCATTAGACCTACCAGAAGTAGAGACAACCTAGAAGAACTAGAAAATATAATCTAGGTAAAGGACATTTGATCCTCTCCAGCAGGCCATTTAGTTCTCGGAGAAGGACCTTTACCCCGGGTAGAACTCTCATCGTATCGCCTATGGAGAATGCCATTATTGGCAGTTTAGTAGAGACTTCCTTTGTGTTCTGTAATCCCCGGCTTCTCCATCTCACTGTATGCACTTGTGCTAATACTCCGTGTATTTCTCCGGAATTATTCTGTCTACCCCCCTCCCCCTCAGGGCCTCATCATGCAAGTTAAGTTCTGCTCTCTGCCCCCCGCAGTGAGTTGGCAGCCCAAGCTCTGCTGACAGATGAGCCTCGCTGCTGTCTGCAGATAGGACCTGTGTGATGGATACTTTTCCTGTGAATATTATGGTTGCAAATTAGCATGTTTATGGAGGTAAAAGTGTCTGTTTGTATTCTCCTAGTCGATGTCTGCGAGGACTGAACTCCATCTGCTATGGAGAACCTGGTGCGAAAAGAATTATCTTAGCAAATCAGATTGGTCCACACATCTGCTGTTTTCCCTAACACCGGACTTGTGTAGCTTGCTCCCTGTTATGGTAATACATAAGTAATGTTTATACGCTGATAATCTCCTGTAAATTATATGCTGTTAACAGACAGCTGTGACATCATCACTTAAAATTCAACTTGCATTTAAAATTCCGGAGTATTACAGAAGGCCGTATATGTAATCTCCTATTCTCCTGCGGGAGTAAATATTAGGATATCACATACCCCATGGAAGTACAGCAGGCAAGATGAATATTATTCTAGCTGTACACAGCTCAAACATGAGTAACGGTGCTGTACCAACACAGATTGTCTGATGCTTCCAATACACAAGGAACCAGGAATGTTGAAGAATGGGAATGTCCTATAGAAATGGGATTGCTGAAGAATGGGAATGTCCTATAGAAATGGGATTTCTGAAGAATGGGAATGTCCTATAGAAATGGGATTTCTGAAGAATGGGAATGTCCTATAGAAATGGGATTGCTGAAGAATGGGAATGTCCTATAGAAATGGGCTTGCCGAAGAATGGGATTGTCCTATAGAAATGGGATTGCTGAAGAATGGGAATACAAATGGGATGGGTGGTAAAATTGAATTGCCCCTTAGAAATGGGATTGTCCCATAGAATTGGGATTGCTGAAGAATGGGAGTGTCCCATACAAATTGGATGGGTGGGAAAATGGGATTGTCCCTTAGAAATGGGATTGTCCCATGAAATTGGGATGGATGAAGAATAGGATTAACCCATAGAAATGTGATTGCCGAAAAATAGGATTGTCCAATAGAAATGGGATAGCTGAAGAATGGGGTTATTCCATAGGAATGGGATGGGTGAAGAATGGCCTTGTCCCATAGAAATTAGATTGGCAAAGAATGGGATTGTCCCATAGAAAATAGATTGGCGAAGAATGGGATTGTCCAATACAAATAGGATTGTTGAAGAATGTGATTGTCCCATAGAAATTGGATTGTTGAAGTAAGGATTTTCCCATAGATTTTGTTTTGTTAAAGAATGGGATTGTCCCATAGGAATGGGATGGCTGAAGAATGGGATTGTCCCATAGGAATGGGATGGCTGAAGAATGGGGTTGTCCCATAGGAATTAGACTGTTGAAGAATGGGATTTTCCCATAAAAATGGGA
Source organism: Glandirana rugosa (assembly GCA_018402905.1). NCBI lineage: Eukaryota > Metazoa > Chordata > Amphibia > Anura > Ranidae > Glandirana > Glandirana rugosa. Next base: position 805,037 of record BLSH010035408.1, read on the forward strand.
TGGGTGGAAAATGAGATTGCCGCTTAGAAATGGGATTGTCGAAGAATAGGATTATCCCATAGAAATGGGATGGCTGAAGAATATGATTGTTCTATAGAAATGGGACTGTTAAATAATGGGATTTTCCAATAGAAATGGGATTGTCGAAGAATGAGATTGTTCCATAGAAATGGGATTGTTGAAGAATGGAATTGTCCTGTAGCAATGGGATGGGTGCAAAATCGTATTGTCCCTTAGAAAACGAGATTGTTGAACTATGGGATTGTCCCATAGAAATAGGATGGCTGAAGAATAGGATTGTCCCATAGAAATGGGATTGCAGAAGAATGGGATAGTCCCATAGAAATAGGATGGCTGAAGAATAGGATTGTGCCATAGAAATAGGATGGCTGAAGAATAGGATTTTCCCATAGAAATAGGATGGCTGAAGAATAGGATTTTCCCATAAAAATAGGATGACTGAAGAATAGTATTGTCCCATAGAAATAGGATGACTGAAGAATAGGATTGTCCCATAGAAATAGGATGGCTGAAGAATAGGATTGTCCCATAGAAATAGGATGGCTGAAGAATAGGATTGTCCCATAGAAATAGGATGGCTGAAGAATAGGATTGTCCCATAGAAATAGGATGACTGAAGAATAGGATTGTCCCATAGAAATAGGATGGCTGAAGAATAGGATTTTCCCATAGAAATAGGATGACTGAAGAATAGTATTGTCCCATAGAAATAGGATGACTGAAGAATAGGATTGTCCCATAGAAATAGGATGACTGAAGAATAGGATTGTCCCATAGAAATAGGATGGCTGAAGAATAGGATTGTCCCATAGAAATGGGATTGTTGCCATAAATGAAATTAGGTTCCAAGGAATGAGTTATCCATTCTGTTCTACCTTGTTCCTACAAAATGACTACAGTACAGTTTCTGAAGAATGCAGAACTTTGCATTTCCAGAATCACGGACAATCTGAAACCCCCTAAACCCCTACATTATCTCCCGGGAGTGCCCTACCTATATGTCTCACCCCAGATACACCAACCAAGGTTGATTTGAACTAGGAGGAGGGAAGGGGGGGCTGCCTGAGAAGGAGGATTTGTGCTACTAGGATTGGGGGGTGATTTATGCTAAGAGGGGAGGATTTTGGGGGTGTGGATCTGTGCTAGGATGGGGGCGGTTGTGCTGGGAGGGAGGATTTGTGCTACTAGGAGGGGGTGGGGGGATTTAGGCTAAGAGGGGGGATTGGGGGGATTTGTTCTAGGATAGGAAATTTGAGTGGAGAGAGGATGGGTGCTAGGGGATGATTTTTTTGGGTGGGGAGATTTGTGCTAGGGAGGGGTAATTGAGGGGAATTTGAACTCAGAGGTGGGGTTAAGGGGGCAAAGATTTGTGCTGAGAGGAGGGATTTGGACTGTGAGAGAGGAATTTTTGCACTCGGGATGGAGAGCGGGGCAGGGGGCTGGTAAATGCAATTTACCGGCCCCTTCTTTGTCTGAATGAATAGAGTCAGTGATCCGCACCGATTACTGACTCTGTCCATTCATAACTAAAGCATAGTAAACTGTGCCCAAAGAGGCTCAAGAAATCATTATAAAAAATAAAGTTGTAAAACAAGGTAAAAAAAAAAAATGGTAAAAAATAAAATAACAAAAATTAAAAACTGCTGACACTAGTGGCTGAACTACCAGGGTCACAAGCATAGGCATGCGCACAAGGTGTGCCAGGTGTGCCTAGGCACACCCTAATCACCCTGTGCTGAGCAGGGTCACCCTGCTGCTTGGCTGCAGAGAATGGGACTGGGGAATCTTTAAAGTGAGACATCTGGGGTCTGTTTAGACACCTGATATTACACCAAAGACCCCCCAATGGGGCCCCTAAGAAAATTGTAAAAAACAATAATAAAAAATGATTGTAAAAAATCATTTAAAAAAATGCAACTATAAAAAAGTAATAATAAAATCTTAAAAATATCAATCTCTGCCCTACTGACATGGTCCATTGCTCTACCGACACTGTCCATTGCCCTGTATATACATATATACACACTCATGCATGTGTGTTTGAGCTTTGGGGTGCCCACCCTAATGCAATAGGCTGTGCACACCTATGGTTAGAAGGGTCACTTGCGTCTGGGCCCTGGCGTTCCCGCACTGGGCTTGGAGGGAAGGGTTAGGGGGGCCCTTCATGGTTTCTTGCACCGTGGCCCTGAAGGTTCTAGTTACGTGTCTGATTGAGGTTCATGTGGCATGTTTACTATATATAGTATATGTACAGTATATAGTATATATAGATATAATAACTCATTTGGCCTGATAAAGCAAAGAACTATGCCTGCTAATAGCGTACCACTAGGGACTTTTGATTGCGTCACAACTGCTTCTCTTCCCATACAAGTCTATAGGAATGCAAAAGCAGTTCAAAGCCAAATGCACCTGTCAAGCCATTAGGTTTTTCTGATCCAACTCTCGTTGACTGTGGTATAGATGCCCTTAGAATCTGTGCAGGTTTGTACAGTTCTCCAAAGCAAAGTGTTTACTCACATGATAATGGCTTATTTCCTAACGTACAGAGGGGAAGCACATATGGGGTGCTTTGCAGGGCCGGCCCTACCATGGGTCCCAGTGGGTCCATTGGAGCCAGGCAGCACTTTGAGAGGGGCAGCAAATTGAACCCTATACTACCCTAGCCTGTCCATATACTACCCTAGCCTGTCTATATACTACCCTAGCCTGTCTAAATACTACCCTAGCCTGTCCATATACTACCCTAGCCTGTCCCTATACTACCCTAGCCTGCCCCTATAGTACCCTAGCCTGCCCCTATACTGCCCTAGACTGCCCCTATACTGCTCTAGCCTGTCTATATACTACCCTAGCTTGCCCCTATACTACCCTAGCCTGTCCATATACTACCCTAGCCTACCCCTATACTACCCTAGCCTGCCCCTATAGTACCCTAGCCTGCCCCTATACTGCCCTAGACTGCCCCTATACTGCCCTAGCCTGTCTATATACTACCCTAGACTGTCCATATACTACCCTAGCCTGTCTATATACCACCCTAGCCTGTCCATATACTACCCTAGTCTGCCCCTATACTGCCCTAGACTTCCCCTATACTGCCCTAGCCTGCCCCTTTACTGCCCTAGCCTGCTCCTATACTACCCTAGCCTGTTCATATACTGCCCTAGCCTGCCCCTATACTGCCCTAGCCCGCCCCTTGGAATTGAACACAATGGTATGTCATATAATTTTGCATATAGACAAGGTGCTGTTGCATGTAAATCTGACTCCCTAATAAATGTAATTTTAGTTTTAATTATCATGATATAAAATAATAGATGTGGGGGCCTTTTGGTGGGCATGATTTTTTTTGTGGGGGGGCAGCATTTCATTCTTGGACCCAGGCAGCACAATGTCTTGGGCCAGCCCTGGTGCTTTGATATCGAATAATCGGAGCCATAAAAAGATTTCCATTTTCTTAGTGATGCAACGTTTAGATGTGTAAATAATGTGCAAATAATTGCAATATGTCAGTGCACTGAAGGACTGGTTACTTGTCAGTAATTAAATACTATTTCTCTCTACTCTTCAGTCATCAAATGTTCCAAATACTGGAAAGCAAAAAATAATGTCAGTGCCTGTTCAGCATTATCTGTCCTTTACTTGAGAGCGTGATTGACGTTGAACGTTCTCATAGGACCAGCCAGCCACCCCAACCACTCTCATCCATGCCTCGGGCCCCATACATCACCTTCCAGCACTGACTGGTGAAAGCGCTTCATAGCTCCTGTCATTTCTGCATATCATACCACTCAGATTTCTCCCCCCCCGAGCAACAATTACAGTCATTAACTAAACTGCTGAGATCCACAGCTCCCATAGAGACTTGAGGCCCTCAGGCTGCTGAGCTCATGTATACCTCTCATGTATACCTCTCAGCTCCTTTGACCTTTTTGTCCTGCTCAGGTTATACCTGAAGGAAAGGGATATAAAATATAATTACAGAACAGAGAAATATAACTTTACTGCTAAGGATGGTAAAATGGCTAAATGCATCATGTACAGCCTGAACATCAATGGGCGTCCATGTTGCAAGCTGGTTGTACAAAATATTAAGCATAGGATGAATGGTACAGCAATATAAATATCTTGCAAGCAAATTGCACTTACAACTGCTGCCTTCCGAACCTTGGAAGTTAGTTGCCATTGCTGGGGCAATGAGGTGCAGGCAGGAGATTCTACGCTCCCAAGCTGCATGTATGCAAAGGGGAGGGATGTTCGTGACATCATTGACCTCAAATGGCCATATGAGGTCAATGATAGCAGATTTCTAGGTTTGGAGGAACCCAAGCTCATCAGTAATTACAATCATCAAATGGTGTAAAATAAATATACTAGCTATGAACTTCTAATTGTAACTCCTAACCAATCCCTGAATTTTAAGGAGTAATTGAATTACTTCTATAATGTTAGAAAAACACCCCCCCATCCCCACACCTTTCCCCCTTTCCAACATATTACCTGTAGTGATGGCCCATCCTTCCTCTATACCTGTGGTCTCCAAACTGTGGCCTTGGAGCCGGATGTGGCCCTTTGCTTGCCTATATCTGGCACTATTCCATCCACAACTGATACTGATGATGGGGCACTATTCCACCCACCGACACCAAGGATGGGGTGCTATTCCTCCCGCTGATATCAATAATAGGGCACTATTCCTTCCACTAAAACCAATGATGGGGCATTGTTTACTTCCATTGATGCGTGGGCATTTTCTACTCCAACTGGCCTCAGTCTGCCCCCCCTAAAGTTTGAAGGACAGTAAACTGGCCCTTTGTTTAGAAAGTTTGGAGACCCCTGCTCTATACCAGTGGTCTCCAAACTGCATCCCTCTGCTTGCCTTTATCCAGCCCTTTGGGCACTATTCCTCCCACTGATACACTATTCTGCAAACTGACATCAACAGTGGGGAATCATTTCTTCCATTGACACCAACAATGGGGCGCTATTCCTCCAAATGATACCAATGAATGGGCACTATTCCTCCAACTAACACCAAATGTGGTGATGTTTACCGAAAATGTCCGCTCCTGCTGGCCAAAGTCTGGCCCACGTAAAGTCTGAAGGACAATAAACTGTCACTTTGTGTAGAAAGTTTGGAGACCCCTGCTCTATACGGGGCCAATCTTATATAATTACCTCCAGGACGGTGAGCAGGAAGATTGGTGAACATGAGATATATGTTGACTGATCTTCTTGTGGCTGTAGATCATTGGTCTCCAATCTGCAGCCCGGGGTCGGATGTGGCCCCTTGGCTTGCCTTTATCTGGCCCTTGGGGCACTATTCCACCAATGGACTCCATCGTTGTGGCACTATTATTCCCATTGACACCAACAATGGGGCACTATTCCCTCCATTCAAACCAATGATGGGACATAGTTTATGCCCAATGATGCCCGGGCATTTTCTGCTCCAACTGGTCATAGTCTCTGGCCACCCTAAAGTCTGAAGGACAGTAAACTGGCCCTTTGCTTAGAAAGTTTGGTGTAGATGAACATAAGAGTGACACAAATCATGTCATGTAAACAGATTTATATTGTCAGGGAAAGCTCAGCTGGTTCTGAAGGGTTCTATTCTGTGCACATTTCCATAATTTCAATCAATACAAAAAATACTGTAAAAAAAAGTACATCACAGTTGTTTTAGGGATTATCCTATTTATTTTATCAATACAGATCAAATAATGCACAACATTTTGGCCAAGGCTAGCTCTTCCTTAGGGAAACCTGAGCTAATCCGACTGTGAAGTACCCCAATCTATGTTGGACTGATATGATGGATATTTATAGGTTTGTGCTCAGCACTAATGGTAGACATCATCCTTATTAAAACAAAATAAAATATCTGAAGCCCACCATGGATTTTAAGACCATAATTTTTCTTTTACAATATCTTGTAATGCAAAAGATTAAGCTCAGTATAAATTCACTTAAACACAGCTGTTTGGAAATACTCACTCACTTATTGTAGTCTTTCAGGACCCGGGTCAAAACCTGCAACCTCTGCTGTGTCTGGCAATGTCTCTTCTTGCTGAGCCACCTGGGATGCTGGACAGCTCCTTGGACAATTCATTGAATGACCCTGCCTTGAACTTTGTTTTTCTTGAAATTTGAACCCTTTTCTCCTCCCATGAACTTCCAATTTAAGCCTTGCCTTAGCAATTTATGTTTGCCAGATTATTATGCTCTCTCCAGCCAATATCTCGCTCTTGTCACTCCTGCTGGCTTCAGCATCTTCGCTACCAATCGTTACTGACCTTTGGCTTGTTCCTTGACTACACTTCTGCGTGATCCCAACCTGCAACCACTTGTTACTGACCTTTGGCTTGTTCCTCGACTACACTTCTGCTTGATCCCAACCTGCAACCACTTGTTACTGACCTTTGGCTTGTTCCTCGACTACACTTCTGCTTGATCCCAACCTGCAACCACTTGTTACTGACCTTTGGCTTGTTCCTCGACTACACTTCTGCTTGATCCCAACCTGCAACCACTTGTTACTGACCTTTGGCTTGTTTACTGACTACACTTCTGCTTGATCCCTACCTGCTATACATGCTTCTGGATCGCGGCTTGCTCACCTCCTGGTGGAGCGATCCTGGGAACTGTGTCCTGGTACTAACACAGCAAAACCCATCTTCACCATCAGGAGCTCTGGTGAATACCAGCTAGTGCTTAGACCCCACACCTTGGGTGAGCCCGTGTAAGCTACCAGGGTAATCTGCTGCTTTACTCATCCTGCTGGTTGGTAGGATCTTCTCTACTGCTATAGCTACTGATCTCCGAAAGCCTGACCTCGGACCATGGCACAGTCCCAGAATACTGTTGGGAGAGGTGAGATCCTTAGGTTTTGCCACCTGAAGTCTATTGCTAAGAGCAACAATTCCAATCTTCTGTTCACCAGATGCTCCTCCTCAGCAATATTTAATGGGTGGTACAGAATGGAGCTGGCTGACACACTCACAGTCCGATGATAAGACAGGCAAGAAAAGCTTATTGAAAACTTTTTTTTTCTATTTCTCTGTAAAAAAAACTTCAAACATTTCTCCAGAGGTGGCTGAAGTCAACACTTCTATAGTGACAGAGGATGAAAAGAGGATCGAGGATGAGGAGAGCACTCCCAGTGACTGCTCTTCAAGCTTCAGAATCCCCTGAACTAAGCAATCAGTATTCCAAATTCATCAGTTCTGGTGTTTAATATTTTTTTATTGTAAAATTTATGAGCTTCATATGTGATTTTGTATCTTTTGTAGGAGCCACTAGTTGTCAGAGTCCATCTCTGTACCTACTCGTCATCATGCCAGTGGTCGGCAGTCTACAGACTGGGAATTAGGGATGTTGGGCTTGTTGGTGGAAGTTTAAGAGTGCCAGTTGGCTTGAGCACTTACACTTCCTGATTTTCAAGATGAATTCCGATTTTTTTCATAAACAGGGAGCAGCATATGGCTGGAATATGCTAGGCCCCATTCTAGAGCTAAAGCCAGAAAGGCATTCACAAGCAAACACAAATATATATAATTACCTTGTAGTCTGTGCTACAGCACATTGTGGCACTCAAAGTGACTTACAAGGTGAAAAAGGTCTGTAGCTCTACCCCCGTAAGGGCTGCTGGATTTTGGGGTCTTCCCTCTCATGCATAGCCAGGCAACAGGAATTTTTCAGCACTCGCACAGTAGTCAAGAACCAGTCCTGGGTGTTTGGTTTTGTTTTTAGCTAATCAGCGGATGAACTTTGATAGGTAAGGGAATGTATGGAATGCCTGGAACTGTAAGATGAATACTAATTGAGGACTTACAGTACAACTAAAGGCAACATACACATTTTAGTAAATCCTCATATAAATACCTGAAAGTTACACATGGTAATAAACATAATAACTGAAATGATTATTTTCCTACCGTATAGCTGTAATTGTGGTCTGTAATCCCCCCATTCATTCCTCCTTTGCTATACACTACTAGTGATGATGGGAGTTGAGCAGAGCTCAGATGTAATTTCCTTTCAGTGAAGTATCTTCTCTATCTTCCAGTCCTCCAGCCTTCTATGATGCTCAGTCTATTTTACATAATACACATCCAACTGCCAATCAATAGCTGGGTGTGTGCTATGTAAAACAGCACAAGTCAGTACAGGTTCATTTCCACACAGATCAGTCTATTACTGTGTGCTTCTTCCTGCCTGCTTTCCTCTGGTAATTTGTAAACTGGCAGAACAGAAGCCTAGCTAAAAGCCAGAGCAGTGGGCGGGCAAAGGCAGGACATAGGTGGGAGTGGGCGGGGCTTCATGGGCTGATCATGAGCGGAGCCTAATCAGGACTTCTGTGTATAATAAAATGCCTGAGATTTCCCTGTGCTACAAGAGCCCCTCCCCCAGTGATGTCAGGACGTGACCATAGTTCTTCTTTAATACTGTCTTTTGCTACTAGAAGTCACTTTGCTATCCTCCCAAAGGACAAATGGATCAGCTCATCTGGTAGCAAAAAAAAAAAAGGCTCCAAACACTAAATGCAGACGCTCTTTCTGTAGAAAATACCACTGCACCTGGTTGTTCCTTAGATCCCCAAGCAAGAGGTGTAGGGTGGCTTTACATGCTTGAATTGGCTCTAAGCTGTCCCTTGTTGCACCTTGCTGCGTCTCCTCTATCCGGCTCTGGGGTATAATAGTTGAAGCTACCCACTCAGTCCCTTTGGTGAATCCTGAATCTCAAGCGGCTGCTGAACAGACCTCCTGCTGAACAGGTCCCGACCTTGGCTTCCAAGATGGCTTCAGCTAAGCCTAGGTGTGAGGCTTCAGCTGCTTCTGGTCTCTCTCTGCTCTCTTTCTTCCTCTGGCTCCTTCCTTCTACCAAGGGGCAGAGCCATCAGGCATAGGGGTCCCCTCCAGGTGACAGGACCCTGCACTCTGCTCCCACATGGGCAGGCTCTAGAATATTTATGGCCTATCTCTCCCCTTCTGGGCCCTCCCCACCCAAGGATTGGAGTAGACTCCATACATATTCAAGCCTGATCTCTGCTCCTCCGCCCTCTAAGTTCTAGAACCCTCCAGCAGTTCCAGAAGCCAGGGGGAGGTAACAGAGACCAAGACCTTGAAGCTCTGCCAGCTAACACTAAACAAATTAACCCAGCTCCTCTGTCTACTGAGATGGCCAACTACATTTTCCTACACTGTACACAGAGGGTGCTACAGGTCATTCATTGCTTTGGTGATCTACAGTACATTATGGGATGTGCAGACCGCTCAGGGGTTTCTAATGACATCTAAATACAAACGCATGTAAATGGATTTAACAGACATCGTTTCTATGCATCCAAACTGATCTTCTTCTGGAAATAAAGACCTCCAGAAGACATGCACCCAAATAAAAAATAAAATGAAATAAAACTTGACAGCAATGAAGCTTAAGTGATGGTTTGAAGCAGACAGAAGGAACACTAAACACGGCCACGCTGGTTTAGATTAAGGCTATGCCCACACATGTGCTGCCAGGGTTTGTGAATGGTTTCAACCCCCAACACTTCTCTCAACAGCCAGTTCAGAAAATAGAGAAATTGCTACTGTATAGAGCTACCAGGGCAGAGGCTGAGTCACATCTACTTGAACATTGATTGCAACATTTGGGCATCACTAGGATGTTGACTTCCATTACTCCCTCAGTGGTACCCAGAGCATTTGAAATACAAAAACCAACATGCCCTTACTGAGTTTGTAATCATAATCAGCAGCAGGTGGTTAGATCATGAATTAGCTGTACTACAACCTTGAAGACATGAAGGAACAGAAAAACATTAGGAATCTTTATCCTGCTTAAACACGTCTTTCCCTTTGCTGGGATTTGTATTTTTTTCTTAGCTTACACCAAAGGGAATGAGTTCCAGAAAAAGCTCTATAAAGTATTTACAATACAGCAATCACTAGAATGGGCCAGTTAGACGTATAGTCTTACCAGCAAACAATGGGCCCAGAAGACCCTAGTCCTGGACTTTCTTTTATGGTTCTGGCTTAGCACCATGGCACAATTCTTGACACCTACAACTACAGAAAAGTGCTCCATGTTTAACTTTCTGAGGAATAGCTCACCTCATTTGCCCCATGCCCAGTGGTGTATCATCCATGGGTGCAGGGTGTTCACTGAACACGGGCCCTGAGGGATGGGGGGCCCACTGTGCTCTGAACCACACTGCACCCATGGGTGATCTCTCCCTGGTTGACAGCCGGGGATGATCGGTGCGGTGTGGGCTTGCACACGGGCCCACCAATTTCATGATACGCCCCTGCCCATTTCAAGTCCCACGCACACAGCCAGATTCCTCATCCGTTGTGTAGAATTCGAGTACCTGCATGATTGTCCTCCAGGTGCTTAACTCCTCCATTGAGGCAGTAAACTCAGTGTGACAGAGGACCACCCATCTGGAGACACTCTCTCCTGGTATTCATCTATACTCTGTTCCTTGAGCCAATCCCAACCCAGGAGTCAAAACCCAATGCAAAGTTTGAACATACAAGCAAAGCTTCTGGAGTTGGTTCCAATTCCTAATATTTCTATAGTTCATCCTGTATCAGCTGAGACAGCTGAGCTGCCATGAATCGTCCAAGTCCAACATATAAGCAAAGGTGCCAAAGCCTGTTACAATCCTTAACAGTCTTTATTTATAAAGGTCAACAAGCATCCAAGGTAACAATCAAAGCACTAACCATTTTGGTTAGATCGACTTATTCATAGCTAATATAGCTGAAATGCTTTAATAGACTTGTAAGTTACTGTCAAATGTTTGCCTACTTTTATCATTAACTATTAAGGGCTGTAACCGGATCCAGTACTTTTGCTTGTTTGTTGGACTTGGACTTGGAGTGCGGACAGGAGCCCAGCTGTTTGAGCCGATTCTGGATGGGCTATAAGACCCCTGAGAATTGAAACCTTTTTTTGTTCAACATGATCACTGGGTTTTGACTCCTGGGTTGGGATTGGCTCAAGGAGCAGAGTATGGATAAACACCAAGAGAGATTGTTTCTGGAAATGACACATGGTGGTCTTCTGTCCCATTAATTCTACGCAATGTGAAGTAGAGGTTGAGTCTGCTCATCGTGAAAGAAAGGTTGAGTCTACTCCATGTGGAGGAGAGGTTGAGTCTACTCAACCTAAAGACTTTGAGTCTACTCAATGTGAAGGAGAGGTTTAATCTATTCACCATGAAGTAGGGGTTGAGTCTACTTAACGTGAAGGAGAGGTTACGTTTACTTAATGCGAAGGACAGGTTGAGCTTACTCAATTCGGAGGAGAGTTTGAGACTACTCCATGCAAAGGAGAGGTTGAGCCTACACAATATGAAGGAGGGGTTGAGTCTACTCAATGTTAAGGAGAGAATGAGTTTACTCAGTGTGAAGGAGAGGTTGGGTCTACTCAATGTAAAAGAGAGGTTGAGCCTACTCAATGCGAAGGAAAGGTTTAATCTACACAATGTGATGGAGAGGTTGAGTTTACTCATCGTGAATTAGAGGTTGAGTCTACTAAGTGTGAAGAAAAGGTTTAGTCTACACAATTTAAAAGAGAGGTTGAGTCTACTCAGTGTGAAGGAGATGTTGAGCCTACTCAACTTGAAGGAGAGGATGAAGCTACTAAGTGTGAAGGAAAGGTTTAGAATACAGTGTAGACTAAACCTTTCCTTCTCACTTAGAAGACTCAACCTCTCATTCAAGTATAGTGTAGACTAAATCTTTCCTTCACACTTAGTAGACTCCGCCTCTCCTTCAGGTTAAGTAGGCTCAACCTCTCCTCAGACTCTACACAATGCAAAGGAGAGGTTTAGTCTTCACAATGTTATGGAGAGGTTGAGTCTGCTCAATGTGAAGGAAAGGTTTAGTCTACTCAGTGTGAAGGAGAGGCTAAGCCTACTCAGTGCGAAGGAGAGGCCAAGCCTACTCAGCGCGAAGGAGAGGCCGAGCCTACTCAGTGCGGAGGAGAGGCTGAGCCTACTCAGTGCGCAGGAGAGGTTGAGCCTACTCAATGCGAAGGAGAGGTTGAGCCTACTCAATGCGAAGGAGAGGTTGAGCCTACTCAGTGCGAAGGAGAGGTTGAGCCTACTCAATGCGAAGGAGAGGCTGAGCCTACTCAGTGCGAAGGAGAGGTTGAGCCTACTCAATGCGAAGGAGAGGCCGAGCCTACTCAATGCGAAGGAGAGGTTGAGCCTACTCAGTGCGAAGGAGAGGCCGAGCCTACTCAGTGCGATTGAGAGGCTGAGCCTACTCAGTGCGAAGGAGAGGTTGAGCCTACTCAGTGCGAAGGAGAGGCTGAGCCTACTCAGTGCGAAGGAGAGGTTGAGCCTACTCAGTGCGAAGGAGAGGTTGAGCCTACTCAGTGCGAAGGAGAGGCCGAGCCTACTCAATGCGAAGGAGAGGTTGAGCCTACTCAGTGCGAAGGAGAGGCCGAGCCTACTCAGTGCGATTGAGAGGCTGAGCCTACTCAGTGCGAAGGAGAGGTTGAGCCTACTCAGTGCGAAGGAGAGGCTGAGCCTACTCAGTGCGAAGGAGAGGTTGAGCCTACTCAGTGCGAAGGAGAGGTTGAGCCTACTCAATGCGAAGGAGAGGTTGAGCCTACTCAGTGCGAAGGAGAGGTTGAGCCTACACAATGCGAAGGAGAGGTTGAGCCTACTCAGTGCGAAGGAGAGGTTGAGCCTACTCAATGCGAAGGAGAGGTTGAGCCTACTCAGTGCGAAGGAGAGGTTGAGCCTACTCAATGCTAAAGAGGGATTGACTCTACTCAGTGTGAAGGAGAGGTTGAGCCTACTCAATGCAAAGGAGAGGTTGAGCCTACTCAATGCGAAGGAGAGGTTGAGCCTACTCAATGCTAAAGAGGGATTGACTCTACTCAATGTGAAGGAGAGATCGGATTAAGAGTTTTTTTATTGCTCTCTGTGTCTCAGTCCAGGATATTAACCCTCTTTATTTCTTCTTGTGACCTTTGTTTCTGGGAGAGAAAGTGATGGGAAATCCAACATTTTACAGATCCCACCTGAACAAGAGGTGGGCAAATGTCACAATGGGGATTTCCTTTCACTTTGGAAAGACTTGCTTTCACATCCTGCTGTGTCTCTGGGACAGGAAATGAAGGAAAATCTCTTAAATGGGACACAGACCTTAAATAACAGTTGAGAAAAAGGGAAAAATAGCACTGGACCCATAAGGTTATGTTATTGGTTGGGTCCCCAGGAGGGGGCTTCTACACCCCAGAGGATCTCCACAGTCTCCTTGACTTGTAGTGTCAAACAAAAATGTCAACGGAAGCAAAATACCACTGTTGAGATACAAAGTCCAGATAGAATTTTATTCCAATAAAAGTAGGTAGACAATCCAAGTAACTAACATGTACATAGGGGTGCGCAGCCTATTACATTAGGGTGTGCACCCCAAAGCTCAAACACACACGCCTTTCTCTGCAAACTCAGCTGCACTGGACAGTAAATGAATGGGAAGCGCTCCTGTTCGTTCACAAGCTGCAGCATAGTAAACACAGTTTACTATGCTTCAGTTATGATGGAACACAGTGAGTGTGTTCATTTAGAAAAGGAATGGGTTTGTAAATGACATATGGATTAGCCCCTTTCCCCACTCCCCATCCTGAAACATCCCCCGCAGCAGCCGCTAGAGAGAAGGGAAGCCAGCAGCACTGCAGTGGGGGAAGGGGGGTGGTGCGCAACATAAGGGAAGCCAGGGCAGTAGCGGAAATCGGCACCACACAGAGTTATTAGGTTGTGCCCAGGAACACCTGGCACACCCCCTGCACACACTTATGAATGTGTTTTGGGGGTCCAAAAATGCTTCTTCATCAGGGAGTGTTTAAGATTTAAAGTGGATCTAAATTCTCTCAATAAACATTAACTATGTTTACTCCTTATGCTTCTAGCATTAGTAAATAGATAGGAAGGTATATTATATTTACTACTTTAATACTTTTTTATTTTTACATCTCTTCATCTTCAGTTGCTTCCTGGGTTCTGGCCTAGGCCAAAACGATGTTGTACATCCCTGCGAGTCATGGGCATTTTTGCAGCTAAGCACATCCCCTAACTGCATGCCTAAGCTAAGGCAGATAGATTCCCGGTAGTAAATGCTTTATGAATCATCTGCCCTTACTCAAGATGGCCGCAGCTAGAAATGTTGGTAGGTGTTTTCTCAACATAATAAAGTATGGAGACATGGATGGATGGGGAGTTTGATTTGAATATTAAAAATGAAATAAATAGCACTATCATGAAAACAAGGAAAAGCCTGGACGGCCGCACTCCAATGTAAACTCCTTTATTCGTTAAAAAGACCACATGCAGATAGTGGAGGACTACAAGTCCCAGCAGGCTGACGCGTTTCACACCTCCACACGGTGTTTTAGCTATGATTAAACACTGTGTGGAGGTGTGAAACGCGTCAGCCTGCTGTGACTTGTAGTCCTCTACTATGTGTATTTGGTCTTTTTAACGAATAAAGGAGTTTGCATTGGAGTGCGGCCGTCCAGGCTTTTCCTTGTTTTCATGCTATTTAGCAAACTGTGCCTGCACCCTGCTACAGACCTGGATGATTGTAGCCTTCGGACAGGTGGTCTTCCTGGAGCGGTGTTTCTCTTCCAATAGCCCTTTCAGTTTGTGTTGCTCTGATACAGACCTTGCACTGATAGCCCTTATATGGACATATGCCCATATTTGGTCAACGACATGCATCCATATAAGGGCATTGACGTCACCGTCATCCCGACGCTTTGTTTTACATGTCTTGCAGGGCTGTGAACAGGGCTGGTGCAAGGATTTTTGACACCCTAGGCGAAACCTCCTTTTGCCGCCCCCCTTGGCTCCACCCCTTTCCCCTGCCCAGCCCGATCAGTGCCAATCAAATGCAGCCTCACCAGCTCCCATCAAATACAGCTTCACCAGTGCCAATCAATACAGCCTCACCTGTGCCCATCATATACCACTTCACCAGCGCCAATCAATACAGCCTCACCTGTGCCCATGAAATACAGCTTCACCTGTGCCCATCAAAATACAGCTGTCAGTTTTTACATGAATCAAAGCAGAGCAGCCAGTGACAGATCAACAGTGGCCAGGTGCCCCTAGGCGGCAGTGCGCCCTAGGCGGCCGCCTACTTCGCCTAGTGGTAGAGCCGGCCCTGGCTGTGAATGATGCGACCCACAGCGGATTGGGCTACAAAAGAGTAGGACCTTCACATTTTGATAGAGATGAGTTTGGAGGACGCCCAAGCTCCAAGAAAAAGGGAGACTTTTATGGCCTCATCCAAATCATACATGAGAAGAATTCTCCAGTAACCTACAATAGCAGACTATAGAAAATAGTAAATATAAAAAATTAATCTTTATTATACAATATTAAGAAGGATAAAATTCAAGGTATCCCACCCCAAACTTCTGGGGAAGGATAATACCTTCTAATAGGTATATAGTTCATTAAAAATCATTTATACATTTTGGTAAGTACAGTCTGAGTGATGTATGCTTAGCCTGCTGTCTGTAAGGTCAACGTGTTTCGCGCGATATTAGGCTTCCTCAGGACCCAGACAAGAAGCGTTACCTAGAACAATATAATATTAGTACCAAAATACAGCAAATCATTTATGGCAACAACACAATGTGTGTATCACTTGTATGTCTTAATCTTTACATCCCTACCAGTAAGTGTGGTAGCCAAACATCCACCCATTAACGCCTGTGGAGGGCACAGGGGTAAAAAAAAACACAATGAACAGGGCAATGTGTTTCGCCCGATATTAGGCTTCCTCAGGACCCAGACAAGAAGAGTTACCTAGAATAATATAATATTAGTACCAAAATACAGCAAATCATTTCTGGCAACAACACAATGTGTGTATCACTTGAAGGTATTAATCTGTACATCCCTACCGGTAAGTGTGGTAGCCAAACATCCACCCATTAACGCCTGTGGCGGGCACAGGGGTAAAAAAAAAACACAATGGACAGGGCAACGTGTTACAACGGTCTTTACTAAACGACATAAAACCATGATTATAATATAACAAGATCCATTGAGAAGAACAGACCCAGGACTCCTTTGGATTATAGCCCGCTTTGTGCAACGGGACAGGTAACACAAAAAAAAAATGGGGACACGGGCGGTGTCCGCAATTACCCACCTACAAACCGATGGTGTGAATGGCCATCCCTACATGTCTAATTATGGAAGTTCACTATGTGTGTAACACAACAACGGTCTTTACTAAACGACATAAAACCATGATTATAATATAATAAGATCCATTGAGAAGAACAGACCCAGGACTCCTTCGGATTATAGCTACCGGTAAGTGTGGTAGCCAAACATCCACCCATTAACGCCTGTGGCGGGCACAGGGGTAAAAAAAAAACCACAATGGACAGGGCAACATGTTTCGCCCGATATTAGGCTTCCTCAGGACCCAGACAAGAAGAGTTACCTAGAACAATATAATATTAGTACCAAAATACAGCAAATCATTTATGGCAACAACACAATGTGTGTATCACTTGTAAGTATTAATCTGTACATCCCTACCGGTAAGTGTGGTAGCCAAACATCCACCCATTAACGCCTGTGGCGGGCACAGGGGTAAAAAAAACCCACAATGGACAGGGCAACATGTTTCGCCCGATATTAGGCTTCCTCAGGACCCAGACAAGAAGAGTTACCTAGAACAATATAATATTAGTACCAAAATACAGCAAATCATTTCTGGCAACAACACAATGTGTGTATCACTTGTAAGTATTAATCTGTACATCCCTACCGGTAAGTGTGGTAGCCAAACATCCACCCATTAACGCCTGTGGCGGGCACAGGGGTAAAAAAAAAACACAATGGACAGGGCAACGTGTTTCGCCCGATATTAGGTTTCCTCAGGACCCAGACAAGAAGAGTTACCTAGAACAATATAATATTAGTACCAAAATACAGCAAATCATTTCTGGCAACAACACAATGTGTGTATCACTTGTAGGTATTAATCTGTACATCCCTACCGGTAAGTGTGGTAGCCAAACATCCACCCATTAACGCCTGTGGCGGGCACAGGGGTAAAAAAAAAACCACAATGGACAGGGCAACATGTTTCGCCCGATATTAGGCTTCCTCAGGACCCAGACAAGAAGAGTTACCTAGAACAATATAATATTAGTACCAAAATACAGCAAATCATTTATGGCAACAACACAATGTGTGTATCACTTGTAAGTATTAATCTGTACATCCCTACCGGTAAGTGTGGTAGCCAAACATCCACCCATTAACGCCTGTGGCGGGCACAGGGGTAAAAAAAACCCACAATGGACAGGGCAACATGTTTCGCCCGATATTAGGCTTCCTCAGGACCCAGACAAGAAGAGTTACCTAGAACAATATAATATTAGTACCAAAATACAGCAAATCATTTATGGCAACAACACAATCTGCGTATCACTTGTATGTCTTAATCTGTACATCCCTACCGGTAAGTGTGGTAGCCAAACATCCACCCATTAACGCCTGTGGCGGGCACAGGGGTAAAAAAAAAAAACACAATGGACAGGGCAACGTGTTTTGCCCGATATTAGGCTTCCTCAGGACCCAGACAAGAAGAGTTACCTAGAACAATATAATATTAGTACCAAAATACAGCAAATCATTTCTGGCAACAACACAATGTGTGTATCACTTGTAAGTATTAATCTGTACATCCCTACCGGTAAGTGTGGTAGCCAAACATCCACCCATTAATGCCTGGGGCGGGCACAGGGGTAAAAAAAAAAGCACAATGGACAGGGCAACGTGTTTCGCCCGATATTAGGCTTCCTCAGGACCCAGACAAGAAGAGTTACCTAGAACAATATAATATTAATACCAAAATACAGCAAATCATTTCTGGCAACAACACAATGTGTGTATCACTTGTAAGTATTAATCTGTACATCCCTACCGGTAAGTGTGGTAGCCAAACATCCACCCATTAACGCCTGTGGCGGGCACAGGGGTAAAAAAAAAAAAACAATGGACAGGGCAACGTGTTTCGCCCGATATTAGGCTTCCTCGGGACCCAGACAAGAAGAGTTACCTAGAACAATATAATATTAGTACCAAAATACAGCAAATCATTTCTGGCAACAACACAATGTGCGTATCACTTGTATGTCTTAATCTGTACATCCCTACCGGTAAGTGTGGTAGCCAAACATCCACCCATTAACGCCTGTGGCGGGCACAGGGGTAAAAAAAAAAACACAATGGACAGGGCAACATGTTTCGCCTGATATTAGGCTTCCTCAGGACCCAGACAAGAAGAGTTACCTAGAACAATATAATATTAGTACCAAAATACAGCAAATCATTTCTGGCAACAACACAATCTGCGTATCACTTGTATGTCTTAATCTGTACATCCCTACCGGTAAGTGTGGTAGCCAAACATCCACCCATTAATGCCTGTGGCGGGCACAGGGGTAAAAATAAAAACACAATGAACAGGGCAACGTGTTTCGCCCGATATTAGGCTTCCTCAGGACCCAGACAAGAAGAGTTACCTAGAACAATATAATATTAGTACCAAAATACAGCAAATCATTTCTGGCAACAACACAATGTGTGTATCACTTGTATGTCTTAATCTGTACATCCCTACCGGTAAGTGTGGTAGCCAAACATCCACCCATTAACACCTGGGGCGGGCACAGGGGTAAAAAAAAAAACACAATGGACACAAATGGGCTCATCTCCACGCATCAGACAGCGCCGTTTTTATACAGCAGATGCCCCAACACTTGGCCCCTCTTCGCGAGTTCACAAACAGTTCTGCTGTGAGGAGTTTTAATAGGCCAGGTCATATTTCATCTGGACCAGTGATGGCGAACCTCGGCACCCCAGATGGTTTGGAACTACATTTCCCATGATGCTCAACAACACTGCAGAGTGCATGAGCATCATGGGAAATGTAGTTCTCAAACATCTGGGGTGCCAAGGTTCGCCGTCACTGGTGTAGACTGCTTCATGTGGCAGGTATGCTTTTTATTCCTTCCCCCCCCCCCCCTTATTTCTGATCTTGACAAACACTTGAGCGCTTCTCCCCGGTTCACAACCCCGTAGACGACATATTTTTGCCGCGACAGACTACGCACCTCTACTCGGGTAAACACAGGTAACACAAAAAAAAAAATGGGGACACGGGCGGGGTCCACAATTACCCACCTACAAACCGATGGTGTGAATGGCCATC
>BLSH010035478.1:0-16152 GCA_018402905.1 Glandirana rugosa
AATATTATAAAAAAAAAAAAAAAAAAAAAACACAACCTTAAAATAACCAAGCAATGGAAATACAGACAAGAGCTTAGTGGCTGGCAAAAAGGGGAAATATTCGATCTTACTAATAGACTGAATAGGATTAGATCTAGGAGATGTAACTTTAAATAATCCTCACGGTCAAGAGGGGGGAGATCACAGAGTGACACGGACGAGGAGGTAGATACTTGATCTGTTACTTGTTTAGAGGCAGGGGGGTAGTGGGAGGGAACAACGAAACGTACCCCCGAAAAACAAAACAACACTGTCACACAAAAGACACAAACCAAGCAGCAGAAACAGAGGGACAGGGAAGGAGGGAAGACAGCCAAGAAGTCAGAAGAACCAAAAAGACCACTAACTGATATAACACAGGGACATGACCTAAAAACGATCAACCTCTCCAGTTTTAACTTAGCAGCAAGGCACATCAAACTTTTACAGAGAGGGTTGTCCTTCTCTCCAACCAATGTGATGGATGAATTTAGCACATCACACGCTTCGCACGTAAGGTATACCTACGATTCCTCCAATCCCGGAGGGAGAATTCTGGGGCTGGAGAGGCAACGAGCGAGAAGGAGAGGGGCAATGATGTTCTGGAAATCCTGAACTCCCTATTTGAAGAAAGCAAAGAGGCAGAAGCTAAAGGAGGGACCTGTAGGAGAAAGACTAATCTAAACATCAAATCTACTAGGATGCCACCAGTAGGAAAAAATAAATGGCTGAGCCTATTCTTTGAGATGGTACAGACAGACCTACGGAAGGTAGACTGGACGAGAAGAGGGATAGATAATCTGATGGGGAAGGAAAGGCGTGCAATAAGAGAACTAAATGAGGCCAAAAATGTAGTTATTAAGCGGAGTGACAAGGGAGGAAATGTCGTCCTGATTGACAAAGGACTCTACGAAAAAGAGGCGCCACTTGGGAGACCAAAGGACCTATGTTAGACTAGATCTTGTTCCATTTCTGAACCTAGTAATGGAACTCAACGAAAAATTACAATGGGCAAAGGAAGAGGGCCTCCTAAATAGGCGGGAGTTTGAATATCTGCCTGTTAGGGAGTTCAATGTACCAATATTTTACATTATACCAAAAGTACATAAATCGTTCGAGAACCCCCCAGGTAGGTCCATTGTATCTGCTATAAAGGGGTCCCTGGAAAAAACAGGCAGCTACTTAGACTCCCTGCTGAAAGACATGGTGTCCAATCTAAAATCATATGTACAAGATACGAGAGATGTCCTAGATAAAATCGCTGATTTGAGAATTGAAGAGGGAGCATGTCTAGTAGGAATTTGTCAAAACTCTCTACACTTCAATTCCCCATTCTTGGGGAATAAGAGTAGTAGAGACTTTCATTGAGAAATAGATGAGATGGGTAGTTCCACGCAGATGGTAAGTGTGCGTATAGTGGGTGGGTAGATGGAGCTGCACCCCCTACTGTTCGCTCCCCAAAGGGGGGGGGGGTATAAAAATAAACCAATTTTAAAAAAACGAGAATTTTTCCATATAAAGAGTGAACCACATGGGGGGGGTGGCTGGCTGCGATCGCGCTCGGACGTTCTCCTGGGAGCTCTGCTACCATCCTTTCCGAATCCATCGGAATCCAGCCTTCTGGAACGTGGGTGACCAACATCAGCTACATATTTCTTCTCCCCACCACCCAAGCTTCGTTTAGAGCCGACTATTGCGCGGATCGGCGGCTTCTGCCTGCGACGGCCAAAAATTGAGGCCGCGGCTTTTGCGGCCTAGTAGGGCCGGATCCGCTCACGGGACCCCCTGCTCTCTAAATCACCATCTACTTGGCCCTTAAGCTCCCAACGCCTCCCTGGGTCACAGCCATCCTAAGTACCCCCTCTCTCCACGCATTTTCCAGTCCAAACGGACCAGCGGCTGCCATCCGCGCTAATAGAAATTGTAGCCGCAGCTTCGGCGGCCTACGGTGTTAAATCCTAGGGCTACGGTGCTTTGGATCTTTAATCACTACCTCTGTATCAACTATATACGTGGCGCGCCCGACGCTGGATAGGAATGGCCGCCTAACTCTCTATTTCCCGCACATAGAGGATTATTTTTATCGCAAAAGAGGATATAGATATCACTACCATGAGCAAGGGTGACAGGAGTTCATCGGCCACAAGGTCCCAATCTCCCCGAGACGGAGAAACCCAGCTGAGTCTCGGCATCCCTGAGCTATTCAGATCTCAACAGCGGAACGCTCAACCCTCCTCACAGGCCCCGCAACGCACCGCACAGTCCGCCAGCTGCATCCCTGACCGTGACGAGCCTAATCTCCCGGCGAGCGCACCTGGCCCTGTTAACAACACACTGCCATTATGCCTAGGCGACATGCAGGCGATCGCCGCCGACATCAAACACACACTGTCTGCAGTAATCTCCGACCTTCGGGCTGATATCCAATCTATGGCAGAGCGCTTGGACAAAGAGACAAGACAGACAAAGGCCGCCATCTCACAGGTACAACAAGTGACAGAAGATCAAGCGTTCCAGATGAGAGAGATGCAGAGACACATCGAGGACCTCGACAACAGGGGTCGTAGACACAACATAAGAGTGAGAGGCCTCACAGAAAACGTCGACACAGACAATCTACTTCAGTGCGTCCAAGCAATATTCAATGGTCTACTAGAGAGACCCCCGGACTCCCCAATAGAGCTGGAGCGCATACACAGGGCCTTGCACCCTCGGGGTAGAGATACAGACCCACCATGGGACGTCATCTGCTGCTTGGTGAACTTCCCCCTGAAGGAAGACATCCTCAAGAGAGCCAGGGAAAGGCAACAAGTACTACAGGAGGGCACCGAAATTAAGCTGTTTCAAGACTTAGCTCCCATAACGCTTCAACATCGAAGAGATTTGCGTCCCCTCCTGGACCTTCTGAGATCCAGAAACATAACCTACAGATGGAAATTCCCCTTCTGTTTATCCGCATCCACTCTAGGCCGCACCGCCTTGCTCCGGGTGCCCGAAGACTTACGTCAATTTTGCAACACCCTGGATCTACCAATACCCCCTTTGCCAGACTGGTACAGTGATTTCCGCATTGTTACCACCTGACCCACAGAACAACATGAGGATCCGATGGAGTGGAATGCTCAAAGGTTCCGGCGAAGAAGATCCCCAGATACTCCTCCACCCCATGCGCGCCGCCAGTTATAGGTAGGAAGCCCTTCAGCTCCTCCGGCGCAGAGGAGACTACGCCAAGATGCCTAACATGATCGCCTCCAGAACGCTAGCCGGTTCCTGGAGATCACTACGCTCAAAGGTTCTGGAGCCGCAGTAAGTTTAACATGTCACCTTTTTCTCTGTTCTTACCATCTAACTCTCTAGCACGCTTCACTATGAACGTTGCTCATCTGAGAATACCACCCAGATAACTACACACCTAAAATTGTATTGCTACTCGGACACTTACTCTGTCTGCATGCTTCATATAACCCCGGATGCTGTTCCACCTGGTAGCCCATAGCTACTCTGATATGCTCCCCCCCATCCCCATGGCAGCAATGGAGCCCCCCCGAGAAGGACAAGACTTTGCCCCAATAAGACTCAAGACTCCCCCTGCTTTGCCTGAAGAAGCTATGATAGTTTTTCCTGCTGAGCTATGATAGTCCATCCCCCCCCCTTCTTCTTTTTTTTTTGTTAAATGTAAATAATGCTTACGCATTGCTAAGTCTCCATTATGAGGCGTGGGTGGGGGGGGTGAAGCCGAGCTCCGACTTACTCACTACTTGCAAAACAAACACCCTTAATCCCAAATGCGCTGCGGAACAACAAGGGAAGGAAACGCTTCCCCCCCCAGCTGAAGCCCCACCTAGACACTAACATGAGGAACTATTCCTGATACACCCCAACTACAGCGCTCGGCTCCGCCACCACCCTCCTCCCCACTCCAACTCCTGTTACGGTCGATCTAACTATATGTTAACATAGCTCTCACTTCGAATCAGGTCCTACTCCCCTGGTTAAACATCTCCTGTACGCTCCATATGGCACCTAACCTACACTTAGGTCACACCCATGACACTTTTGTTCTTCTCAATCACATACTCAATATGGACATATACAGCCAATGAGCGCTCTACTTGAACGCACGAATATAAGGGGGAAGACTCCCCCTCCCACCTCTCCACCTTACCCACACCCCATACCTCCAAGGTTACTCTCAAAGGGACTCATACCCCTGGTGACCACGTTTCCCGATGTAACACACACAGATACATACTCCTGACCCCGGGAGCACCTTATCACTTGAAACACACACATGATCTCCACAGTACCTCAAAACCCGACATTCATACAGACACTCCACACTCTCCGCGCTCACAAATAAGTTACAGTTCCCCACGCGCACTTGATTACTCATCCCAACCTGGTATTCGACATTACGATCTCTAAGTGCAGCAAATGTTAAGATGCTATTTTACTATGTTATGATGTTATGACGTTAAAATGTTACTATGTTGAAATGTTATTACATGCCAGAACTAATCTACCCCACTGCTGCCTTTCGCAAACAATCTCTCCTAGGTAACCTACAAATATCCACTCTCACACCATCAGGCAACACCCTCCCTATCTCCCACCTCCAAGTGCCTGCGCTTAACATCACCTCTCCACGGACCATAACTCTAATTCTCTAACCCTCTACCCTTCCCAGAATATTGGGATTCCACCCTTGATATCCTCTGACATGGGATTCTCAACCCTCTATAGCGGGACTAGAACCTTATTTCCCAGTACTTCCACGTCCCCCCACACAGCAGGCCCTCAGGATCCCCGCTGACCAAAACCGAATTCCCTGGAACACCCTGATCAAGTAGCTGGTCTACCTTGATTATCGGTACACCCCCTTCCTCTTTGCTCCGCTCATCAGTGCTGCAACGCACTACAGCTTGGCATTTCATCAGCACATCGACCATATCGCCCTATCGAGACTCTAAGCCCTGGCCCATCCCCTACCCTCCAAGTCCCTTTCCCATTCCTATTTCTGTTGGCCAACCCCCCCTTCTAAACAACAAGATGCCTGCCCCGGACACAGCATCCCCCCTTAAACTGAAACTCCTATCGCTGAATGCAAAGGGTCTCAATATCCCTGAAAAACGTTCGCAAATCCTAGCCTCCATGAGAGCTCACAAAGCAGATATTATATACCTGCAGGAAACCCACTTCAGAACAAATTCCGTCCCTAGGCTATATAGCCCCTTTTACCCGAAGGCCTTCCACGCCCCAAACCCCCTGGTCAAATCCAAAGGAGTGTCTATTCTACTCGCAAGGCACTGTCCCATAGTAATAACAGACACCCTGATAGACCCAGATGGCCGGTATCTCTTCTTGAAAGGTCTCCTTGGACATAAAGCAATCACTCTAGCCAACATTTACACCCCAAACGTACAGCAAGTTCCCTTCTTTCGCAAAATCGTGACTCTCCTCTCCTCATTCCAGTCAGGGATGTTGATTTTAGGAGAAGACTTCAATACTCCCCTTAACCCTGTTATGGACTCCTCCACGGGCACCTCTTCTATCCCATATCGAGCCCTATGCCAAATTCACACGCAGCTCCACGACCTGCTTCTCCATGATACCTGGCGCACCCTACACCCGAAAGACCAAGACTACTCCTTCTATTCTGCACCACACAATAGATATTCAATAATTTATTATTTCCTTATATCCCAGCCAGACCTACACCTCCGTCGGAAGGCCACAATCAAACCTATGTACCTTACTGACCACCACCCCATTTTCATCCAGCTATCCCTTCCGGCATCCACAAAATGGTCGAACATCTGGAGGCTAGATGCCTCTCTATTGACAGATCAATCGAATTTGCAACACATCCGATCGGGCCTAGATTCCTTCTTCCAGGCCAACACCCCTGAGATACAACCCATTACCCAATGGGAAGCCCATAAGTGCACAATCAGGGGTGAATTCATAGAGCTCGCTGCCAGACGCAAGAAACAACGCTCGGCTCTTATACAAAACTTGACAGACCAAATCAGGCTCCTCGAATCCACTCACAAAAAACACTAGCCATAAAGACTCTGCAAGAGCTCACTGAGATCCCTTCTACTGACGGAATTGAACAAATTAGACGCAAATTTACCCTGACCTATAAAGTATTCTACGAATACGGAAACAAAAGCGGCGCGTTGCTCGCTAGGGCCCTATAAGCAAAGAAGTCAAACCAGTCAGTCAGCCAAATTCAGAAACCAGATGGCACGCTCGCAACAAACAACTTAGACATAGTTTCATGTTTCGAACAATTCTACCACAACCTCTATAACCTCCCTACCCCAGATAGGCCCGACGTGCAACAAAAGACAGATCTACGCTCATTAGAGACTTCCTCAGCCAATATTCACCCAAACCCATATCACAAGAAACATCCCAATCTCTCGACAACCCCATCTCTAAGGAAGAACTAACACAGGCAATTCAACTAATGAAGCCAGGGAAAAGCCCAGGCCCAGATGGCTTTACGGCTGCATACTATAAAACATTCCTAGACACGCTTGCAGACCCTCTCTTATCCACACTTAATTCCCTAGCCTCCTCATCAAAACCACACCACCGTCTGTTTGAAGCGCACATTACAGTGCTGCCCAAAGATGGGAAAGACCCTTCGTTAGTCTCCAACTATCGCCCCATATCCCTTAATGTCGACACGAAAATTTTTGCAAAAATATTGGCTAATCGCCTTCTCCCACTCCTCCCATCGTTAATCTCAACAGACCAGGTTGGCTTTGTACCTGGGCGAGAAGCCAGGGACAACACCATCAAGGCCATCAACTTACACTATTTCCTGACAGCCTCCAAACAAAAGGGCTTCTTCCTTTCACTTGACGCGGAGAAGGCATTCGACAGAGTGGCCTGGGACTACATGTTTGAGACCCTCACGCATATAGGCATCCAAGACCGCATGCTAGCTATGATTTTGACCTTGTACTCTAACCCCTCCGCTCGGGTGAGGGTCAATGGCCACCTGTCGAATGCCTTCCCCATCAGAAATGGAACGCGACAAGGCTGCCCCCTATCCCCGATTCTCTACGTCCTCACATTAGAACCTCTCAACCGCCTCCGCGATAACCAGAACATCAAGGGCCTCCTCATCTCAGACCATGAATACAAAATTGCAGCCTTTGCAGATGGCATTCTGCTATTCCTGACAGATCCCCACATTACTCTACCCAACTTACTTCAAGACTTCTCGTACTTCCATGCCATCTCAAACCTAAAAATAAATTTTGCTAAATCACATGCCCTGAATGTTTCCCTAACAACTGACGAGGTCTCACTCTGCCGAAGCAATTTCCCCTTTGTATGGCAAGCAAAAGCCATTCCGTACCTGGGGATCCAATTACTTACCGATCTGTCTGATTTGTTTGCATCCAATTTTACTCCACTCCTGACATCCACAAAACATGACCTTAAAAGTTGGGAGAACTATTCTATCTCATGGTTTGGAAGGGCAGCCGTCCTCAAAATGAACGTCCTCCCAAGAATTCTTTGTTATGCAAGCCATTCCCATACGTCTACCCCCTCACTTCTTCTCGACATACAAAACCCTAAGTACCAACTTCCTCTGGCATAACAAACCCCGCGCATTAAGTATGAACACCTCACCCTCCCTAAGGCCAGAGGGGGCATTGGTTTACCGGACCTGAGAAACTATTATAGAGCATGCCTCTTAACGAGAGTAGTGGACTGGAACGTACATACAGCCCTCAAGCAATGGGTAAACTTAGAGAACTCCCTTTCCAACATCACACTAGCTACAGCGCCTTGGATACCTCCCCGCTCCATCCCCCCCGCTATCAAAGACCATCCCCTTATTGGTCCTACATTATGTTGCTTCCAAGACTTGAGCAATAAACACCAACTTGCATCCATACCAGGCCCTCTAACCCCTCTCAGGTCCAACCCCGACTTCCCTCCAGGGCTCTCTACCCGATTCCTAGCGGAAAACTGGCCACACAAGCATGTCTTAGCACGTCATTTTTTTCCACAGGGACTCTCTACGAACCCGCGAAGACCTAGCCGCACTAATGACAGACCTCAAATTCCCGCTATGGACGTACCTCCAAATCCAACACTTTCTCTCAGACTCGCGTCACAGATCCCTATGGATTAAACAACTCACACCCATGGAAACGTTATGTTCTGAACCCACCCCGCAAAAGCATCTAATATCCTCCATCTACACACTTCTTTTCCAACATCGCCCCCTGAAACACAAAACGGGCCTTTCATGGGAGAAAGATCTATCGCTGGACCTCACAGAGGAAGGCTCAATAAATGTATCCACCCAAGAAAACGGATATAAAGTCCTAAGCCGGTGGTACAGAGTCCCCACCCTCATTTATAAATTTGCACCAACGGCATCCAACTTGTGTTGGAGATGTCACTCGGAGCCTGGCTCGTTATCCATGTCTGGTGGTCCTGCACCATGATCCACACGTTTTGGCAGGCGGTCCACAGAATCACCTCAAAGGTGTCCACCCTAAACCTAGAATTCACACCAGCCAACCAATTTCTATTACATCACAACACAATCCCCAAACATCGTTACTTCAGATCCCTGGCGATGCATATGCTCAACGCTGCCAAGTTATGCATCCCAGTTTTATGGGGAAAACCCAGGGCACCTTCCATTAAAGAATGGTTCCTGCAAATAGACAAAATCGCTGAAATGGAAGAGCTCATTGCCATTTCCCACGACACTATCTCCAAACACAACAATATTTGGGCTTGCTGGTTACATTTTAAGACAACCACGGAATACACCCAAGCAATAAATCCCCACAATAAATAGCCCCGTCGCACCTTCTTAAAACTACCCTCCTGACTCCCACACAAGAATATACAATCAATGAAGGCCACAGGGCTTGAGGGATGGGATCCCAGGGTTTGTTGGAGGCTATCGCCCCCCCCTGGATTGACTCTCTCCGCCCCTTGGCCTTACAGTAGAACACTTCATTGTTATCCCTGTGAGATACCACGTCATTGCTCCCCCAAAGCCCACCTCACCCCCCCTCCCTCTTGCCACCCTACTGGGCCACTCCCCCCCCACATTGTCCGCGCCTCTCCCCCCTTACATGCTCGACCTCCCCACACCGAAGATCCCCTTATAGGCTACCAGCTGGTCTGCTAGCCTGAGCAACATCTCTTATCTCAACATCCCCCCACCTCCCTCCACCAGTTATCCCCCCACTAACGCATACTACATATGCTCGTAGGAGAGCAAGGATGATCCCTTGCATCTCACCCGAATCGCTAGCCCCAAACTTCACATTGGATACTGCCCAAATCAATAGGCCTTACAATCTGAGTCTTGGACACTCGTGCCTTGACAGGCGACCAAGGTAATCTATACCGACGGACACGACAACCTAATTCCCCCCATCCCCCGGTTCGGTCTGTCAGCCGACGAGGTATTGCAGTGGGGGGTCTTCTCCAACAATGTTGGCTTTCTGTTACCACACTTAACCATAGCTTATGCCCCAAGGGTAACCTCAGGGGCAATAATCTGACTTCTCAAATGTTTAACCGTCCTATGTTTTTTGGTTATTATGTACAGCAGATATTGACACAGTTCCCTATCTTGTGCTTGAAATACCTCTGTACTTGTTCTTCTTGAAAACCCAATAAAATCTTATAAATAAAAATAAAAAAAAAGAGTGAACCACATAAGTCGCTCTTCAGTGCTATTTGATTTGCAACTGTAGACTTCTGGCCCTGTTCAGAGACTTAGGATGGTATGTGACTTCCACATGTGTTAAAGTGCTGGTGCTATGGGGTACTAGATTTTAACATACATTCTGAAATACATGACTCCAAAACACATATAGAACTTAGATATGCGATTCAGATCAAAAGCAAATATGAAACTAAATATAAGAATCAATGTTAAAAAAAATGCACATCTTAAAAAATGTTTCCATATGAAGAGTGAACCACATACGTTGCTCTTCTGTTTTTTTGTGAGTCTTTCTAGATTTCTGAAATTTTCTTGGTTCATATATATGACTTAGATATCAAGTCTCTTAAGACCGTTTATCAATAGTCTTTATACAAAAGTGTAAGGATGAAGAAAGATATATAAATAGGTGACTTGTTTTCCAGGAAGAGATTGGTGACCATGATTTTCCCAGTGCGTGGCTGCACTACACAGATAAAGTGACTTATGTGCCTGGTGTTGCTGTGCTCCTTAGCGTGCTCTTAAGGTGTGCACTTACCAGAATGAGTCACCCCTTACAGGGTACAAAGCATCCACAGTATTCGCCACTGTGCAGCGGGTCTCCAGTTGGACCTCTGTGGCCTCTCCTTCCTTCTCCTTGTTGTCCGTCCCGGAGTTACATGTGTGTGGAGCGAAAGCAATCCTCATAGAGTGATATAGTTTAAAAAAGTTGTTTATTTCCAAATAAACCCGCCCCGGGTGTTACAAACTCATAATATAAAATAATAAAACAGGAGACCGCATGTAAAACATTCAACGGTTCCTACACAGGAAGTGATGCTATTACGCTGGTTAGTTCTGCCTTATACATTTCATCGCACTGACGTCCTCAGGAG
Organism: Glandirana rugosa; assembly: GCA_018402905.1. Taxonomy (NCBI): domain Eukaryota; kingdom Metazoa; phylum Chordata; class Amphibia; order Anura; family Ranidae; genus Glandirana; species Glandirana rugosa. The sequence goes on from BLSH010035478.1 coordinate 10,624, forward strand.
CAGCACCATATTGGTACACTTCCATTCCTTATATACTACATGGTGTCCTAATTAACCTGGGTCATGTGATGGGCAACCATTTTGGCTTGGTCCAATGTATGTTATAGAGGCTGAGTGTGGAGGCAGTGTTATTAAAAGTAGAGGAAATGCCCGTGTTGGTTTGGTAGGTGTTATATGTGTGACATCCTATGACTTTAATAAGCCAATCCAGTGGATGTTAAACGTGGATGTGAAAAACTAATGTAAAACAATTATGAAATCAAGTGTGTTGATGAGGCTGACAGTGTCTGGTGTACCGGAAGTGAGGTAATTGGGGTCTGTGGGGACAAATAGGCAGAAAAGGTAAATATGCAATTGTAAATGCAGCCCTCTAGTACTCGCTTTTGTTTCCAGTGTTTTAAACATTAATGGCTGTGTGTTGTTATTTTGAGGGGACAGCAAATTTACACTGTTTTACAAGCTGTACACTCACAACTTTACATTGTAGCAGTGTGTCATTTCTTCAGCGTTGTCACATGAAAAGATATAATAAAATATTTACAAAAATGTGAGGGGTGTACTCACTTTTGTGTGATACTGTTTATATAAGCCAATTTGCACTATGCTTTCCAATATTAATAATATTAATTATAATATTCCTCCTACCAACCACTAGAGGGCTGCATTCACAATTGCATATTTACCTTTTCTACCTATTTGTCCCCACAGACCTCAATTACCTCACTTCCGGTACGCTGGACACTGTCAGCCTCATCAACACACTTGTTTTCATAATTGTTTTTACATTCGTTTTTCACATCCACTTTTCAAATCCACTGGATTGGCTTATTAAAGTCATAGGATGTCACACATATAACACCTACCAAACCAACACAGGCATTTCATCTACTTTTAATAACACCACCTCCACACTCAGCCTCTATAACATACATTGGACCAAGCCAAAATGGTTGGCCATCACATGACCCAGCTTCATTAGGACACCATCTAGTATTTAAGGAAGGGAAGTGTACAAATATGGTGCTGCTCCTGAGGACCTCATTACGACGAAATGTATAGGGCAGGGCATCGTCATAGCATCATCAGTCCCTGTGTAGGTACCGTTGACTGTTTTACATGCGGTCTCCTGTTTAAACCCCTGGGCGGGTTTATTTGGAAATAAACAACTATATCACTCTTTAAGGATTGCTTTCTCTCCACACACATATAACTCCAGGATGGACAACAAGGAGAAGGAAGGAGTGGCCACAGAGGTCCAACTGGAGACCCGCTGCACAGTAGCGAATACTGTGGATGCTTTGTACCCTGCAAGAGGTGACTCATTCTGGTAAGTGCACACCTTAAGAGCATGCTAAGGAGCACAGGAACACCAGAAACATCAGTCACGTTATCTGTGTAGTACAGCCATGCACTGGGAATATCACGGTCACCAATCTCTATCTGGAAAACAAGACATCTATTTATATATCTTTCTTCTTCCTCACAATTTTGTATAAAGACTATTGATAAACTCTCAAGAGACTAGGTTTCGAAGACATACAGTTGTATGCAAAAGTTTAGGAACCCCTGACAATTTCCATGGTTGTCATTTATAAATATTTGGGTGTTTGGATCAGAAATTTCATTTTGATCTATCAAATAACTGAAGGACATAGTAATATTTCAGTAGTGAAATCAGGTTTATTAGATTATCAGAAAATGTGCAATATGCATCAACACAAAATTAGACAGGTGCATAAATGTGGGCATCCTTGTCATTTTGTTGATTTGAATACCTGTACCTATTTGTTCTCTTTGACTCTCCTCTGAATAGTGGCAACATGGGGGCTCAAAACAACTCTCAAATGACCTGAAAACAAAGATTGTTCTAAATTATGGTTTAGGTGAAGGCTACAAAAAGTTATCGCAGAGATATAATCTATCAGTGTCCATTGTGAGGAACATAGTGAGGAAATGGAAGACCACAGGCACAGTTCTTGTTAAGGCCAGAAATGGCAGGCCACATAAAATATTGGAGAAGCAAAGGCGTAGGATGGTGAGAACGGTCAAAAACTGCCCACAGACCACCTCCAATGACCTACAACATCATCTTGCTGCAGATGGTGTCACTGTGCATCGTTCAACAATTCAGCGCACTTTGCACAGGGAGAAGCTGTATGGGAGAGTGATGCGAAAGAAGCCTTTTCTGCACACACGCCACAAATGGAGTCGCTTGAGGTATGCAAATGCACATTTGGACAAGTCAGCTTAATTTTGGTCATAACAAGGGGCGTTATGCATGGCGGCAAAAGAACACAGCATTCCAAGAAAAACACTTGTTACCCAGGGTAAAATTTGGTGGAGGTTCCAGCATGCTGTGGGGCTGTGTGGCCAGTGCCAGTACTGGGAATCTGGTTAAAGTTGAGGGTTGCATGGATTACACTCAATATCCGCAGATTCTTGAGAATAATGTTGAGGAATCAGTCACAAAGTTGAAGTTACGCCAGGGCTGGATATTTCAACAAGACAACGACCCAAAACACTGCTCAAAATCTACTATGGCATTTATGCAGAGGAACAAGTGCAGGGTTCTGGAATGGCCATCCCAGTCCCGAGACCTGAATATCGTTGAACATCTGTGGGGTGATTTGAAGTGGGCTGTCCATGCTCGGCAACCATCAAACCTAACTGAACTGGAGATGTTTTGTAAGGAGGAATGGTCCAAAATACATTCATCCCGAATCCAGACACTCATTACAGGCTATAGGAAGCAATTAGAGGCTGTTATTTCTGCTTAAGAAGGCTCTACTAAATATTGATGTGATTTTTCTGTTGGGGTACCCAAATTTATGCACCTGTCTAATTTCTTTTTGATGCATATTGCGCATTTTCTGTTGATCAAATAAACCTAATTTCACTACTGAAATATTACTGTGTCCTTCAGTTATTTGATAGATCAAAATGAAATTGCTGATCCAAACACCCAAATATTTATAAATGACAACCATGGAAATTGTCAGGGGTTCCTAGACTTTTGCATACAACTGTATATATGAACCAAGAAAATCTCAGAAATCTAGAAAGACTCACAAAATCCAGCACTGAAGAGCGACTTATGAAGTTCACTCTACATATGAAAAAAATGTTAACATCATTTTTTTTTTTTTTTACATCGGTTCTTATATTGAGTTTCATATTTGCTTTTGATCTGAATCGCCTATTTGAGTTTTATATGTGTTTTGGAGTCATGTATTTCAGAATGTATGTTACAATCTAGGACCCATAGCCCAACACTTTAACTCATGTGGTAGTCACATACCAAGTCTTTGAACAGGGCCAGAAGTCTACATTTGCAAAAAAAAAAAAGACACTGAAGAGCGACTTATGTGGTTCACTCTTTATACAGAAAAAATATATAAAAAAAAAATCTTTTAACATTGGCTTCTTATATTGATTTCCATATTTGCTTTTTAGTTAAATCACCTATTTGAGGTTTATATGTGTTTTAGAGTCATGTACCTTAGGTAGCGAGGCCAAATTAATTACCCTCTAACACCAGCACTTCAACACCTGGTAGCCACACATCATCCCAAGTTTCTGAACAGCGCCATACCTACTACAGCTATCTCTTACATATTATTTCATCAAGAAATACTACCCTGAGAGTGACCCCCCCCCCCCCAAAATAAATTTCTTGTCAACCTACTCACGTATGCCCTTGAAAACAGCTACTTCCAATTAATATCTAAGTACTATAGACAGGTGGAAGGCACTTTTATGGGGACCCCTTGGGCCCCAGCATATGTATGTCTCCACCTGGGACTATGGGAGCAGGAGGTCGTCTATGCTTCCCCGATGTACCTTGGCCACGTCTGTACGTGGCTAAGGTACATCAATGATATACTGGTGATTTGGGGGGGGGGAGAGTCTCTCCACAAATTTATATAGTCTCAATGTCACAATCACAACATACTAACTTTTGTGTATGACAAAAAAACACATTTCCTTTTTGGATCTGTGGATTGGCATTGAAGATCTGTCTATAGTCACCCATACCTTCCAAAAAGAAACATCTGCCAACATGCTATTGCGTGTGGACAGCCACCACCCTAAATGGCTAAAGGACAGTATCCCGGTGGGACGTAAAGAAAGAGAAAAAGGGTGCCAGGTCAATGTAAGATAAAAACACCGTACAGTTTATTAGCATCCTCTTACATTTAAAACAGGGTTAAATTATGTGCAGTGCTCCATACTATGCCAGGATGAGCTGGAGGACGGCTCAATGGATGTTCAATGAAGCAGAGAGCTCTGTCAGAGCTGTGAGTGTCAGCTGATCGCAAGCGGTGTAACCACAGCCATGGTACAAGGGACAAACATAGAGCCAGGGGTATGCAGTCTACATCTTGGGGAATTTTTTCTCCAGGTGTGTGGTACTGCCATGGGTGCCTCCTTTGCAATGTGTTACGCCGACCTCACCATGGGTTGGTGGGAGAAGACATGCATCTGGAGAAACAACCCTTATGCCGGCCAGATAGTCTATTTTGGAGGGTACATTGACAATATCATCTTCATATGGAATGGACCAATATTGCCCCATTCATTGAGTGCTGCAATCGCAATGAGATGGGCATCTCCTTCACCCATATATTGAACCCCTGCAGTTTGGTATTCTTAGACCTGGAACTATCTCTTATAGAAGGCCGTATTGTGTCCAGAACACACTTTAAGCCCTCAGCTGGCAATTCTTATCTACATTTTGCCAGCTGCCACCATCCCAAGTGGAAATAAAATTTTCCCAAAGGGCAATTTTGTAGGCTCAGGAGGAATTGGTCCCTAGAAAGTGACTACCTCACACGGGGGGAGTTGCTTGTCAACACATTTCTTGACAAAAGATATGACCCTTAATTGGGGAATATGGCACTCCTAGAGGGTAGAATTCCCACCGACAGAGACAAGAACAAGAATGACACACCCTCATTCACCCATTCCGAAGTCAAGTTCATCACACCATACCATTTTGCTTATAAAAGAATTGATAATATTGTCAGGCACCATTGGGGCATTTAGTTACAGGATCCTAAATTTGCTCCAGTTATCCCTGACAGACCCCGAATAATGTGCAGGAATTCCAGGAGTGTTAAGAACATTATAGCCCCTAGTAGAATATCCATTCCCCATGCCACAAACCATCCTCTAGCCACTTTTTGTAATTTGATTGGCATGCACCAGTGTAAAAAAATCAGGTGTAATATGTGCCCCTTTGTCCAACATTGTCAAACAAACTTTTTTGACGGTTCTGGCAAAACCTACTCACTAAAACAGCTCTACAGCTGCTCCACGCAATTTGTGGTGTACTGTTTGTCCTGCCCCTGTGGCCTATATGTGGGCCACACACTACGTATTGCGCGGGCTCGCTTTGGAGTCCACAGGAGGCTTATTGAGAAAGTCCACGAAGGCGTTGCGGGTTTGGGTTATAGAGACTACCCCCCCCCCCACAACTCCTTGGCTGAGCGCTTCCAGAGATAATCCCACAGAGAAAACTTTTGTATA
>BLSH010035478.1:46416-57021 GCA_018402905.1 Glandirana rugosa
GACGGCAATAGTGACTATCCGTCTTATTCGGAGGACTTTTACTTTAATGAGGGTCAGTAAGAGATAAAAAAAAAAAAAAATTAAAAAAAAAATAGAGAATGACTGGGAGTAATTTCATTTTCAGGAGGCTTATTCTGCCTATCAGTGATAACGGCAGTTTCAGCCATCCCTGGGTTTTGTGTTTTAGAAGCGTTAAGAGAGGGAGGAGGTTAAGCCATGAATAATCATCTACCTTCGCTGTAATGTGAACACCAAGATACTTAATGGAGGTGACCCTTTGAAGGGGAAACTCCGGGTCCGCCATGGCCAACGCATCCCCATCCAGTGGTAGTATGGACGACTTGCTCCAGTTCACCTGAAGACGAATTTGGCAAAACGGTCAAAGATAGCTAGCGCCGCCTTAAGTGAGGCTTCCGGGTCCTTGAGGAAGAGGATCAAGTCATCAGCATACAGGGCCAGACACTCCCTGATGCCCTCCACTTCTATGGCTCCCACCTCCGAAGCAGTTCTAAGGGCTATCGCCAGAGGCTCCATAACTAACGCAAAAAGGAAAGGAGACAAAGGACACCCTTGTCTCGTCCCCCTCCCAATCTCAAAGAAAGGAGAGATGCTATTTCCTAGTTTAATCGCCATTTTAGGGGCTCGGTACAGCAGTGATATCCATTTTCGGAAACTTTCTCCAAACCCCATGAGTTTTAAAACTGTGTGCAGATACCCCCAATCTACCGAGTGAAAGGCTTTTTCTATGTCTATTGACACAATAACCCTGCTCTGTCCCTGGCAGCTGCAAATGGGTAAAAAGTCTTCTTAAATTTGTGTCCGTTGACTTCCCGGCATGAATCCCGTCTGGTCTATATCCACCAGAGAGGAGATCACTCCCACCAGGCGGGAAGTGAAGACTTTTGTGAGTTTTTTGAGATCCATATTAAGGAGCGCTATGGGGCGATAGGAGGCACAGTCAAGCTGGTCCTTCCCAGGTTTAGGCAGCAATACTGTGTAGACCTCTTGCATGGATGCTGGAAGGCAGTTCTGCTCCAAGCATTGTTCAAACAACTAAGTTTAGGGGCCAACTGGTCTGTGTATGTTTTATAAAAGTCGGCCGGAAAACCATCCGTACCGGGGGCCTTACCAGGGGGGAATGAATAGATCACCCTCTCTATTTCTTTTAACGTGATCGGAGACTCCAAGCCCTCCCGCTCACTATCCAACAGTTGTGGGAGGGGTAATCCTTCAAGTAAAGCATCCCTATCCAATACCTCATACCCCGGTATAGGAGCATATAGGGAGGAATAAAAAAAAATGGAAGAGGGATCTGACGACAATGTCCCCGCCTTCGTTCGTATCACTGGGATGTGTGTCTGTGTATGGGGGTCTGACACCAAAAGTGCCAGGAGTTTCCCATTTTTGTACCCCTCAGCAAAAAGTTGCGAGGCAGTATGTCTATAGTCCGAACGGGCTAACTCAGTGAAGTGCAATGAAATTTGCCTCTGGACCTCCATCTGTGAGAGATATGCAGATTCAGAATGAGTAGCTGCATATTCCTCCGCACATTCCCTTTCATTTTGGAGTAAGTTTTGTGTCATTTCGTTATCATTTACCCAAGCTGTTTTTATGGCTGAAATGTATTCCCCCCCATAGCCACTGCCTTGAAAGCGTCCCACTCAATCAGCGGTGTAACGGTTCCCTCATTGTTGGACCAGTATTTCTGTATGGAGTCGGTTAAGAGAGTGTGCACTAAGTCGTTCTGGAGCCAGGTGGATGCCATCCTCCAACCCCCCCCCCCCCTTGTCCCCATAGATACGCCTAGCAAGAGGGTAAGCGGACTATGATCAGATATCCCCCCTGCCTGTTACTCAATTTCTGTAAAGTATTGCAGTATGGCAGAGTTACCAAATGCCAGATCAATCCTGGCCGTTGACCTGTGGGGGAGAGACACATGAGAAAAGCAGCATGTTTCCACCTCCACAGCTTCCACAGCCCGGCCACTGATGCCCATGCAATTACCTCACCTGATGCCCGTCTGTTGAGATTTGAGGAGTCAAACGCCACATCCAAGATGGCATTGAAGTCCCCCATCACCACCAGAGGGAGGTGAGCCACAAGCACCAGCATCACCAACAGGTCATATAACATTTGCTGTTGAATAGGTGGGGGCATATACACATTAACCAACAGCATCTTAACATGAAAAATGTCCAGTACCACCGCCACATACCTGCCTCCCTGATCAGAGAACACCTGATGGACCGTGCACGGCACCTGCTTGCTTATCAGAATGGTCACTCCTCTGGCATACGAGGAGTATGTGGCGTGAAATCCACGGTTTCCGCAGGGCCAAAATGCCATTGCCATCCAGGTGAGTCTCCTGCAGGAGAGCAACGTGCGGCCTTGCCATCTTAAGGTATTTAAATACTGCAGCCCATTTAAATTTGTTGTTTAGCCCTCTAACATTCCATGATAGCAGCAGCTTAACCTTATCAGCCATATCCCATTAGTTGGTGTATCACAATTCGTTTCAACATTACCGAAAACGTTAAATACCAAGCGTGGTAGACCATGGAATAACCCTGTCCCACAAGAGAAACATCAAGAATAACAAAACCATCGCCCGAAGAGCCGGAAGAAAGCAAAAAACCCTCCCTGTCATTTTACCAGTATAACCTGTAACAAAATCAAACCCCCGAAAATCCAGTACTTGACTTTTACCCTAAAAACAGTAACAAACTGAGTTGTGAAGCAACCTAGTGATCCAAAGTTTAGCAAGCTGTGTTCTTCCTGGGGCCTCCCCAGTCTCCGTGAATCAGGAGAGAGAGGGAAGCCTCGATATTGCAACAAATGCTCACCCTTCCCAGGATTCGCTCAAGGTGGAGTGTCATTAGTATAGGGAGCAGCTGCCCCCTTGTGGCTACTGTGCACAAGGTACCCACTTCTCTCTACATGTATCCGCTTAGGTTCAGGGTGAATATTATTACAACAGCAGTTCGCATATGTCTTTGAGAGCGTACCCTGTAATATGTACTTTTGTTCATGCCCCTTGCTACAGTGCAGGATATAATTTGTAGTTGAAATGTCAGCCGCAATGGGCAGTGCGAAGAAATGCATGAAATCAAAAGGAGAAACCTGTCACAGATGGAACTTGCAGTATGGGGAATCTCCCAGCAGATCCATTGTCGAATTATGACAGGAGCCAGATCAATGAAGATGCAAGGAGTTGTGGCCAGTCAGTTATTAGAGGTCAGCTAAAAAGTCTTATATTCAAGGAAAGAGACCGCACACTCAAAGTCCCAGGAAAAGGTTCACTGTGAATCCTCCAAAGTGAATGGTGATACAGGCAGAGGTGACAACACAGCTCCAAAAAGGTTAACGCGTTTCACGGATCTGTAGTCCGCTTAGTCATAACGTAATGTAGGTTATGACTAAGCTGACTACAGATCCGTGAAACGTGTTAACCTTTTTGGAGCTGTGTTGTCACCTCTGCCTGTAACACTATTCACTTTGGAGGATTCACAGTGAACCTTTTCCTGGGACTTTGAGTGTGCGGTCTCTTTCCTTGAATATAAGATACCTGGACTGGTGGTTGTTTGGACCTGCATCTGGCCCTTAGGATTCATTCATTATTCCGCACCTGGAGCGGGCTTTCCACTTTCCTGTTCAGCTAAAAAGTCTTGTCCAGCCACTCACAGGCGTCCGCTGGGTGATCAAAAAACCTCACCGAACTATTGAATTGGACACGAAGCCTGCTTGGGTATAGCATACTATATTGAATTTCCTTGGCACGTAGTCTCCTACGGACATCATTAAACGAATGTCGTTTCTTCTGCGTTTCCGCAGAGAAATCCGGGAACAGCATGACACGGGTGTTGTCTACTTTCAAGTCTTGATGTTTCCTGGATTCCGCAAGGATTTGATCTCTGTCCCTGTAGTTCAGGAACTTTACTAGGAAAGGCCGCAGCAGGGAACCTGGGGGGCGAGGTGTCGTAGGCACACGATGAGCCCGCTCCACGACATATGTAGGAGGAAGGTCTTCCAACCCCAATAGGTCTTTAAAGTACTGCTCAGCAAAAACTGTGGGATTCTTCCCCTCTGCCCCCTCAGGTAGGCCGACCAAGTGCACATTATTTCTGAGTTGGCGGTCTTCGGCGTCGTCTGCCCTATTTTGCAGGGCCTTCACCAGGTCAGTTAGCTCTGCTAATTGAGCATTGTGTGCCGATGAGGAGTCCTCCACCACTGCGATTCTGTCCTCTGCCGTGGTCAGCCACGACTGGATTTTATCCAGATCATGGCGGATGAGTGAGCACTCAGTGGACAGCCTGTCTATGCTCACCTTCACTTCCGCCTTGCTGGCATCTATGGCCACCAGGATGGGGCCTGCTATGGCCGCAATCTCGGGGGACCCATTCAGGGAGGCTGCACACGCGATATTCGGGCCGGATCGCTCCTTTCCCTGCTCCCGCTCCATGTCTGCGTGCTTCTGGTCTGTTCGTGGCTGAGCGCCAAGCCGGAGAGCCGAGGCATAGGAGGGGGCAGAGCTGTGGCCTACATTACCCTGAGAGCGGGTCTGAGGCGTATCCCTCTGCGGCGTCTGGGACAACTTCCCGGCCGATTTGGACATCCCCGTGATCAGGAGGAGTTGAGCCACCCGGTGAGCAGGAAAAAAAATCAAGATTGCCGCTACCCAAAGCGGATAATTGCCAGGATGGTGCGGAGCTGTGGAGACACGCTGCCTGCTCCGATCACATCCGGTCATGCCCCCTGGGCTTGTTAGTTTGAGCTCTCTCGAGCTCCAGGTCTGGAGTACCAGCATGGTTCTTAAATGAATCAAGGGATTGACCAATTGGATCTATTTGAAACATGCTTATATGCTTAAATGGTACCCGAGCCTCGCAAAGAAGACGCAAGGATCCAGTGAGGTTTTGCCTGTAATGCAACCTCAGGGCACTTGACCCTCCATAGTGGAATCCTGGACACCACAGAGCTAAGGCTTTCCTGCAGGATGTTGTACAGGTCCAAGGGAGTGGACCCTAAAACCTGAAAAGTGTACCCAGTTCTTGAAGGTCCCTAAGTGACAGAACCCACCGTGATGGGTGAAGATTGGGCTCTTAGTTTCTAAGGTTTCCCTGCGCCTGGACGGGCAAGTGAAATCCCCCCTTATTTACTTATTGCGGGGTGCCACATGTGTGTAACAATCTGTCAATCTAGCTAAGGCTGGACTCCTGTGTAGCAGTGACCGCAGAGGGGAGTTTTGGGCTGGCTGTTGGTGTTTTGGGTAAGGAGTACCTTTCCTGTTGTCTTGGCTGCTTTCTAGTGGATGGTTCACGCACAAAAAACTTGTTGGCTCACAGCCATCGATGACAGAGCATCCCGGCACACAGCCATCTTATTTAAGCTGAGAGTGGCTGACATGCGGCGCTTCCAGGGGACAGCTGTGGGACACAGAGCAGGTTCTGCAAACTTTTCACTTTCGGCAGTTCATTCCTCCTTACTTGGGTCATGTGAGTCATAAGATGTTGGTTGGCAAGCTAAAGTGCTTAGCAGGATTGTTGCATAGGGGTTCTGCGAGCCCTATTACAGGGTCTCCCTTCTGGGGTAAAATACTAAACTCAGGTACTTCCTTTTTGTGGCTTGTAATGTCTTCAAAAAAGAGGAGCGGGGCTAACACTACAGGGAAGGGTACACCTATGTTGTCAGTAGCTCCTGAGGAGCCTAGTCAGAACCCTAGTGTTGTATCCCCTGAGAGACCAGAGGCTTCCGGGCAATCTGAGCCACTGCTCCCGTCTGTTATTGTGCCTACGGTCAACGCTGCTGCTTCAGCCTTTATCACCAGGGATGAACTGTCCTCACCCCTAGCCAGGTTAGAGCACAGGATTGTTGGCATGATTGCCTCCATCCCTCAGGGTGGCAAGAAGCGTGACAGATCCCCCCTCCCCTGAACCTCCTAATTTGGAGCAGGAATAGGTTGAGGAAGGGGAAGAGCTAGATGCTAAGGAGAAAGCCCAGCAGATGAGTCTGCTTCTGAGGAATCTGGGCCAAAAGATGTCCAGTTGGAATCAGCCTCTCAGTCGCAGAGGCTTTTGATCCAGACTCTTATGTAGATTATTAATTCTGCCTTTAAGTTACCTCCTGCAGAGGTTTCTGAGCCTCCCTTGCCTTTAGGGTCCCTGAAGCCTCCTCAGGCTACACAGGCTTTCCCCATTGAACCTGCTGTTGGAACAGGCGGTATATGCTGATTGGGAACATCCTGACAGGATTTTTGTTCCTCCTAAGAAGTTTTCCCTTTTTTATCCCAGGGAGGAAAAGTTTGTTAAGAAATGGAGCATGCCAGCCGAAGATGCAGCAGTCTCTTCCTTAAACAAGAACTTAACTTGTCCAATAGATAACACACAAGGCATGAAAGACCCCGTTGACAAGAAACTGGAGTCATTATTAAAGGCTTTCTTTGCTTTGGCCAGTTCAGCTATTCAGCCAGCTGGTGCAGCTATTGGACTCTGCTAGTCCTTAAAGGATCAGGTCAGATGGCCTGACAGGCCTAACCAGGAGGATGATGTTGCTGAAAATAGGGCAGATATTCCTCAAGGGCTTTCTTTTGCTGTATATGCCTTAAAGGATTCTATATAGCAGGTTTCTCGTTTGGCTCTCCTGTCTGTACACATGTGCAGACTTGTGTGGCTAAAGAACTGGTCAGCCGAGGTTCCCTGTAAGAAGTTATTGGCAGGGTTCCCCTTCCATGGGGAACATTTGTTTGTTGATGATCTGGACAAATACACCCAAAAGATTTCCGGAGGAAAGATTTATTTACTTCCTGTAAAGAGAAGGATCAGGCGTGCCTCATTTAAAAAGCTTGTGGACTCCCTCAGGTATTTCAGCGCCAAGGCAGTTCTGCTGCCAACATGATGCTAGTGCCAGGGGCAAGCCACAGGGCCAAGGTCAGAAAAAAACCTTGGGGCCAGATCTCTTCTAAACCCGGCACCAAGCCCTCCTTTTGAGGGGACACCCCCACTCTATTGGGTGGGGGGAAAGCTGCTTCAATTTGTGGACATTTGGAGAACAGTGGTGCAGGACGGGTGGGTCACCTTAGCAGTGTCCCGCAATTACAAGCAGGAATTACAGAGTTTTCCTCCTCAGAGGTTTCTAAGATCCAACGTTCCTCCATATCCTCCAAAAATAAACTTATTTTTCAAGCACTAGAACATTTAGTGCATCAGGGAGTGATCATACAGGTTCTGGTGTCCGAAAGAGGCACAGGGTTTTATCCAAACCTGTTCACGGTTCTAAAACCAAATGGGGATATAAGGCCAATCTTGGACCTAAGATCCCTGAACCAACATCTGCTAATCCAATGCTTCAGGATGGAGTCAGTCTGCCCGGTAGTAGCTTCGCTCCAGATGGGAGACTTCTTAGCCTGCATTGATATCAAGGACGCATTTTTAAACGTACCTATGTTTCAGCCTCATCAGAGGTTCCTGCGATTTGCAGTAGAGGAACGTAATTTCCAGTTTGTGGCACTGCCCTTCGGGCTTGCAACAGCACCCCGGGTGTTTACAAAGATCCTAACAGCAGTACTGGTTCTATTAAGGGCCCAGGGAGTCATGGTGCTTGGATACTTGGACGACTTCCTGCTCAGAGATCACTCACTACCTGGAACACCGTGTAGCCTGCACAGTGCGGTATTTAGAAAACCTTGGTTGCGTCATAAATGACGAAAAGTCAGCCTTGAGACCAGCTCAGAGTCTGAAATATTTAGGTCTGATCCTGGATATGGTCCAGGCAAAAGCATTTCTGCTACCCATAAAGATTTGTGCTCTGAAGGATCAGGTGCGCCAGGTAGCGGGCATCAGGCAACCCTCCATTCGGCTCTGTATGAGTCTTCTGGGAAAGATGGTGCCCTCCTTCGAGACAGTTCCCTATGCTCATTTCCATTCCAGGCCTACACAACAAAACATCTTGTTGGCTTGGAACAGAAAAGCACAAGCCCTGGATTACCCAATGTCCTTATTTCCCCGGGTGCGCTTAACCTAAGCTGGTGGTTGCAGTATCAGAACTTGCAAAAAGGAAGATCCTTCCTCCCGGTGAGTACTGACCACAGACTCCAGTCTCTCGGGTTGGGGAGCGACCCTAGAGGGGCTCACAGCTCAGGGGAGATGGTCAAGGGCAGAGCCTCCCCATCAACATCCTGGAGTTATGGGCAGTACATCTGGCCCTGCGGTCCAGGACGGTGGAGCTTTAGGACTGCCCCATCAGGGTTCAGTTCAACAATGCCACTGCAGTGGCCTATATCAACCACCAGGGTGGTACCAGGAGCCGTTCAACTCAGGAGGAGGTGAACCACATATTAACCTGGGCAGAGGGACATGTGCCGTTCTATTGGCGGTCCATATCCCGGGGGTAGAAAACTGGAAGGCAGATTATCTCAGCCACCAGCAGATCTGCCCGGGGCAATGGTCCCTACACCAGAACATGTTTTGGGAAATCTGCCAGTGTTGGGGATGGCCAGAGGTCGATCTATTGGCATCCAGGTTCAACAACAAGCTACAGCAGTTTGTGTCCCAAACAAGGGATCCCATGGTAATCGGAGCAGATGCTCTCGTAGTCCCATGGAGCCAGTTCTCCCTGGTTTATGCTTTCCCTTGAACCCTCTCCTTCCATGTTTGTTGTGCAGGATTTGGAGAGGGGGGGGGGGGGTTCCAGTCATCCTGGTGGCACCAGCCTGGCCCAGAAGGCCCTGATTCCCAGAGATCTTGAGATTGGCAATAGGCGGGCCATGGACGCTACTGCACCGCCCCAATCTACTGTCTCAAGGTCCTAGATTCCACCCCAGTTGACAGTCTCTAAATTTGACAACATGGTTATTGAAGCCAGGGTGTTAAAGGATTGTGGCATCTCGAGACCGGTGGCATTTAAACTAGTAAATGCAAGAAAAGTGGTCACCAGGAAGATCTATTATAAGGTATGGAAGACTTCTATTGCTTGATGTGAAGCCATAAAATGGCATCTTCGGAAATACGTGATTGGGAGAAAGCTCTCAGATTTGCTTTGAGTACAATCAGGGGTCAGATTTCGGCCTTGTCAGTATCCTTCCAAAGACCCTTAGCCTCCCATTCGCTGATCCAACCTTTATGCAAGGGATAACTCGTTTTCTTCCCCCCATTAGGTCACCTATGTGTCCTTGGGACTTAAATTTGGTGCTGTCTGTGTTACAGAAACAACCATTTGAGCCTATTAAGGAAATTCCATTAGTCTTGCTGCCACGCAAGCTAGCCTGCCTTATGGCCATCACCTCGGCTAGAAGGGTGGCGGAGTTGGCAGCCCTTTTGCGCAAGGAACCATATTTGATCCTTCATCACGACACGGTCGTGTTATGTTATGCCTTCTTTCTCTCAGCCTCATTCGGCGGTAGAGAGACTACTGCACTCTTTGGATGTAGTGAGAGCAGTCAGAGTTTGTCTATGCGGAGATCCAAGGATCAGACTCCTTTTTTTGTTGTACCAGAATGACCCAAGAAGGGGCAGGCAGCTTCCATGGCTTCCATTGCCCATTGGGTCCGTCTATTGGTCATTCAGGTCTACGGCTACGGTCTGACACCTAAGGTTCCTCCCGTCGAGGTGAGAGCTCATTCTACCAGGGGTGTAGGAACCTCCTGGGCTTTTCGCCATCAGGTATCTGTGGCTCAGATTTGTAAGGCTGCTACCTGGTCTTCAGTGCATACGTTCATAAAATTTTATCAAGTGGATGTTCGAGCAGCCGAGGATTTGGCTTTCGGCCGCCGTGTACTGCGGGCTGCCATATAGGTCTGATGGCTATTGTTTTGGCAGGGTGTCTCCCTCCGCTCAAGGCTCTTGCTCTGGGGCGTGCCAGTAAGTAAGGAATAATAGCCTCACTTTGTGTCCTGTGATGTATGGTAAAGAAAATACTATTTTTTTCATCATACTTACCTGTAAATTCCTTTTCTTTGAGTACATCACGGACACAGAGGTCCCTCCCCTCTTTTTGAGGATTCAGTGCTTGCTACAAAACTGTACTTCCTGTATGGGAGGGGTTATATAGGGGATCTTTTTCTGTCTAAAGACAGTTGGTCTACCAGTATCCATTCACCTAGAGATGGAGTATAAGCCAGTAAGTAAGGAATAAAAGCCTCACTCTGTGTCCCGTGATGTACTCAAAGAAAAGGATTTTACAGGTACAGTGGGTACGGAAATTGTTCAGACCCCCTTAAATGTTTCACTCTTTGTTATATTGCAGCCGTTTGCTAAAATCATTTAAGTTCATTTTTTCCCTTATTAATGTACACACAGCACCCCATATTGACAGAAAAACACAGAATTGTTGACATTTTTGCAGATTTATTAAAAAAGAAAAACTGAAATATCTCATGGTCCTAAGTATTCAGACCCTTTTCTCAGTATTTAGTAGAAGCACCCTCTCTAATCTAATACAGCCATGAGTCTTTTTGGGAAAGATGCAACAAGTTTTTCACACCTGGATTTGGGGATCCTCTGCCATTCCTCCTTGCAGATCCTCTCCAGTCCTGTCAGGTTAGGTTGGACTGTCCTGACCTCTCCTAGACGTTCCTCCTTACCGTCTCCTAGGGGTTTAGGTCCACACTTTTTG
>BLSH010035478.1:80125-98180 GCA_018402905.1 Glandirana rugosa
TAAAAAAAAAAAAAAAAGAAATATCTTATAAATTGACCACTTTGTGTAAAATTAAATTGTTTTCATTTTCTTTCCATGTTTTTCGAAGACTTATGGAAAAAATTAACCTTTCAAAAGACTCATAATGCCTCATAGAATATATGTTGGGGTGTTTTCTTTCCAAAATTGGGTCATTTTGTGGGTAATTCTATTGTCCTGGTGCTCCATGGCCTTCAAAAGTGTAATAATTGGTTAGGAAATTAGATGTGAAATTTCTGCTCCTAGAATGCTTGATGGTGTAGGACCTCTCTATGTGGCCAGGCTGTGAAAAAGTCTCACCCATGTGGTATCGCCATACTCAGGGTGAGTAGCAGAATGTATTTGGGGTGTAATTGGAAGTATGCATATGCTGTGTGTGAGAAATAACTTCTTGTTATGACAATTTTGTGTAAAAAAAAAAAAAAAAATGTCTTAATTTTCCCAAGAATTGTGGGAAAAAATACAACTTCAAAAAACTTGCCATGCATCACACTAAATACATTGGAATGTCTACTTTTCAAAAAGGGGTCATTTGGGGGGTATTTGTACTTTCCTGATAGTTCAGGGCCTCAAGAAATGAGATAGGCCGTCAGTGCATCGGGTGTGATCAATTTTCAATGATTGACACCATAGCTTGTAGACTCTATAACTTTCACACAGACCAAATAATATACACTTATTTGGATTATTTTTACCAAAGATATGTAGCAGTATAGGTTTTGGCCCAAATTTATGAACAAAAATATAGGGTTGCCACCGAGTATGAGTACCGATATTTTACCTTAGGTAGTCGCCGATATCGATTACCGATACCTATTTTTTGGTCATGTGACCATTTTTTTAAAGGGAATGAAGATTTCTTTATGGCATGAAGAATTGGAACTCCAAAAGACATATGAAACAAATAAAATTATTTTATTTGCTTGTCAAAAAGTTCTGAAAGCTCAAATTGCACAGAACACGTTAAATTATAATGTCAATAACATGTAAACATCACAGCAAGTTCACAACCAACCAAGTGCAATACAGTCCTGTAGTTTGGGCATGAGGAGGAACATGAACACTAGAACAGTATCATTACACAGCCCCCTGCTCCTCTGCATCCCCATTTACATTACACAACCCCCTGCTCCTCTGTATCCACTTTACATTACACATCCCCCTGCTCCTCTGGACCCCTTTACATTCCACAGCCCCCTGCTCCTCTGGACCCCTTTACATTACACAGCCCCGCTGCTGCTCGGGGCCCCTTTACATCATTTAGCCACCTGCTCCTCTGGACCCCTTTACATTACACAGCCCCCTGCTCCTCTGGACCCCTTTACATTACACAGCCCCCTGCTCCTCTGGACCCCTTTACATCACATCACATTACATTGCATCACATTGTTGTGATGACACGTAAACATCACAAGAAGTTCACAACCAACCAAGTGCAATGCAGTCCTGTAGTTTAAGCATGAGGAGGAACAAGAACACTAGAACAGTATAATTACACAGTCCCCTGCTCCTCCACATCCCCTTTACGTTACACAACCTCCTGCACCTCTGGGCCCCTTTACATTACACAGCCACCTGTTCATCAGGGCCCCTTTACTTTACACAGCCTCCTGCTCCTCTGGACCTCTTTATATTACACAGCCCCCTGCTCCTCTGGGCCCCTTTACATTACACAGCCCCCTACTCCTCTGGACCCTTTTACATCACACAGCCCCCTGCACCTCTGGGCCCCTTTACATTACACAGCCCCCTGCTCCTCTGCATCCCTTTTACATTACACAACCCCCTGCTCCTCAGCATCCCATTTACATTACACAACCCCATGCCCCTCTGCATCCCCTTTACATTGCACAACCCCCTGCACCTCTGGACTCCTTTACATTACACAGCTGCCCTGCAAGAATTGGAACTCCAAAAGACATATGAATCAAATAAAATGCTTTTATTTGCTTGTAAAAAAGTTCTGAAAGCTCAAATTGCACAGAACATGTTAAATTATAATGTCAATGACATGTAAACATCACAATAAGTTCACAACCAGCCAAGTGCAGTACAGTCCTGTAGTTTAGGCATGAGGAGGAACATGAACACTAGAACAGTATAATTACACAGCCCTCTGCTCCTCTGCATCCCCTTTACATTACACCGCCCCCTGTTCATCTGGGCCCCTTTACATTACACAGCCCCCTGCTCCTCTGGACCCCTTTAAATTACACAGCCCCCTGCTCCTCTGGACCCCTTTAAATTACACAGCCCCCAGCTCCTCTGGGCCCCTTTACATTACACAGCCCTATGCTCCTCTGGACCCCTTTACATTACACAACCTCCTGGACCCCTTTACATTACACAGCCCCCTGCACCTCTGGACGCCTTTACATTACACAACCCCCTGCACCTCTGGGCCCATTATACAACCCCCTGCACCTCTGGGCCCCTTTACATTATACAGACCCCTGCTCCTCTTCATCTCCTTTACATTACACAACCCCCTGCACCTCTGGGCCCCTTTACATTACACAGCCCCCTGCTCCTCAGCATCCCCTTTGCATTACACAACCCTCTGCACCTCTGGACTCCTTTACATTACAAAGTTGCCCCGCAGCTGTGTATTTTTTGGGGGGTCACCTTGGAGGGGTGAGTGCAAGTGGACCTGGTGGGTGTTACTATGTTTGTTTTTGGTGTTTTTTTACTTATTACATTTTTTTGGGGGGGTCACCTTGGAGGAGTGAGTGCGGGTGGATCTAGGAGGTCTCACTATATTTGTATTTTTTGTTTTACTTTTTACATTTTTATTTTTTTTATTTACTTTTTCTTTTTTTGGGGTGGGGGTTAGGGGGTGGGGTCTTTGGTGAGATATCAGAGGTATAATCAGACCCCCACATCTCATTGTGAAACGAAGAAAAGGAACTTTAGATAATTCCTATTCTCTGCAGCGCTTTACTTCAATGAATGAGGAATTTCTCACTCTTTGAGAAAATGACAGACTGATAGATAGTAACACTCTCAGTTACTATTATCAGCTGTCAGTGAGACATATAGCAGTGATTTTATCTGTACTAAGGGGGGGGGGGGGGTTGGTAAACACATCTTTACCAAGTCCTAACTTCACCCTTACCCACTGAGGGTGAAGGCTGTGGGAGGGAAGCTGCTTGGAGCAGCAGAGGATTGGGGGGTGATCTGAGTGGTGGGGGGGCACATCTGGATCGCCCCAAGCAGCACCTGAAGCCAGTGGGAGCGGCAGAGGAGGGATGCCGGCTAATGATGGTAGCTGCGGGGCTGCCATGGATTAGGTTGGGGGTGGGGGGGTCACCCGAGCCTGGGTGACAGATGGCGGGAGGGGAGGAGGAGGGAGAGGGGGAAACCGAAGACACATGATTGGTTGTTAAGGCATCGGTGGCCCCGTTCCTTAACCATTAATTGCAGACATTTTTTCCTTTACATTTCAGTTGTTAGCGGGGAATTCCCACTAACAACTGAAAGAACAGGTATCGGTTTCCGGTATCGGGGCATTTTTCCTGAGTACCTATACTCTGAAAATGCCCAGTATCGGTATCTGTGCAACCTACAAAAATAACTTATTTGCAAAATTTCATCATAGAAACTAAAAAAGTGGGGGGTTTTTTTCAAAATTTTCACTCTTTTTTTTCACTTATGTCGCAAAAAATAAAAAACCTAGAGGTGATTAAATACCACCAAAACAAAGCTCTATTTGTATGAAAAAATATATAGAAAATTTTGTTTGGGTACATTGTTGCATGACTGAGTAATTGGCATTCAAAGTGTGAGAGCACTGAATGTTAAAAATTGGTCTGGACAGGAAGGGGGGTTTAAGTGTCCTGTATTGAAATGCTTAAACAACTACCAAAAGAAAGCTCTATTTGTGTAAACAAAATTCTAAAAATGTTGTTTGGGTACAGTGTTGCATGACCGTGCAATTGTCATTCAATGTGCGACATCACTGAAAGCTGAAAATTGGGCAGGAAGGGGATAAAAATGTCCTGTATTGAAGTAGTTAAAGGGGAAGTGATGTAGAGGAAATTATTAATTTTATATTGATTTAGGATATATTACAATAATTATATAACATGAAAAACAGCAGCCATGTGATCATACTCACTAATGCTCTCCTGCTCCCTGGAGGACAGTTTTTCTCTAAAGATAATACCCACTTGCATGTGTCTTTATGTGAACGTTAATAGTTTATTAAAAAGTGCATGTAATATATACTCACATTTAAATCACAATATATTGCTTTAAGAATGCACAAAGCGTCCGGCGAACTTCCTCTCCTCCATAGCAACAGTATGGCAGCTGCTCTCCTAGTGTATCTGACAGGTGTGATGACAGTCTCCATCTTGCACATTACGCCGTAGGCGGGGCTTAACGTTTTGTTAAAAATGTGTAAATATTAACACTTTCAGGTTAGGGAGCGCTCACTTCTAGCCATTGGCGGCTTTTCCATAAGGGGCACCGCCCCACTAAACCATGCATTTGGCCCCTAATCTACATGCATGCTTAGTTTGCCGACCCCCCCAAATTATTGAGCACCAGCCGCCACTGCTTCTAGTGCTGCAAAGCATTCTTTACATCTATCCTGCTAGGAATGTGTAACTGCATAACACCAAACTTAAGTGGCCGACCATTCATACCTCCTCCAGGGCAAATATGCCACTGAGCACTCCCATTTACTAATTAACCTCAGCATTTAAGTGACCTCAGCATTTGGATTCCATGGTACGGGGACCCAGCTCCCTCAACATATCAATGTTATACATGTTGTGTGGGCCCTGACCTACAGTTCTTTATAGCTTTCCCCATGCACTGACTGACTACATAGTCCTTCCTTCACCCCCTTATATAAGGATCTGCTGGCAACTCTAAAACAACCTGAATGGGCCACCCTAAGCACCACAAGTGTCCAGCCGAGTCGCTCATATGGGAGACTATCCACGCACTCTACTCATGCGGAAAGAAGAGAAGTTCTTAATTAGTTTTGATTATTTCATTATTGTTATCTGTACCTACCACCCTCCCCCTCAACCCAGTATTCCACACATCATTCTCCATCCTGATCCAATAGTACTACTCATCACATACCCTACTTCAGCCAATTACACCAGGCTAATATCTTCTATTTACCCAACAAGCATCACCACACATCCCCAGCCTTTAAAACCACCTATTCTCAACCACCCTTTATGAATATTGTCTCCTGGAATGTAAAAGGGCTTAGGTTCCCCTTTAAAAGACTCAAAATCCTATAACATCTTAAGAGGCTCAAGGCAGACATAGCGCTCCTACAGGAGACCCACCTCTCCTCCCACGATTTCCATCGCATGTGCAAACTTTGGGTAGGCTCAGTAATTGGCTCTGAAGCCATCTGGCGAAAGGCCGGTGTCCTTATCTTATTCAATAAAAGTCTACCCTACGAACTATTATCTGTAGATTCTGACATTCAGGGTAGAATGGTTACTGCTCACATTCAATACGCCAACAAAGACTACTTAATAACTAACATCTATGCTTTTAATAGCCCAGGAAAACAGCTTTATGGAGAACTCTCGGTGTTCCTTCTGAAACACCAGAATACCCCCCCCCCCCACATTATAGGATTTGACTTTAATGACATTCTTCACCCTCTAAAAGACAGATCTTCCACCAAGAGGGTTGATCCCTCCCACACAGATCACCCACCATCGCACTTTGCTGCCACAATAAGCTCCTTTAACTTTTTTTTTTTTTTAAATCAAAAAGGATTTTATTGGTATCAGACATGTGGTTTGATAACACATATGGCATGCAAGCCAATTTCAATTGTAACAGTAGATGATATTTCCACAGACATCACAAGCAGCAATCATATCAATACAGCAGTTCATGGTAGTACAACCTCCTGTATTTCCACCACCCAACAATCCAAGGCCCATAGGCAGTTAGCTTAATTGGCTCACAATGCGAGGCCGCCAAACCAGATCTCAGGAGTGTAATGTTTAAAGGAGCACCCTGTCCCACACAAGATCTACTGATGAGAGCCCGGGGGTGTCCAGCCAGGGAGAACACAAGTTATCAAACTTGCCGGGGTTTCCCCTGTGCTGATAAATATATTTCTCCAGGCGCAAAGTGTCGCCCATTTGGGTAATCCACTATCTGACTGTGGGAGGGAGTGTGTCCTTCCAGTGTCTGAGGATAAGAAGACTGGCCTGAAAGACGGTTCTTGCAATGGCTTGTTTGGGGACATCTTCTATTGGTAGGGTATCCAGGATACCCAGGATGCAATGTTTAGGATCTGTCGAGATGCTAACCTGAAATACCCTATTAATTGTATGCAGTACCCCTGCCCAATGGTGGTGTAGTTTGGGGCAATGCCATACAAGGTGGATTAAATCGCCATGGTCTCTAACACATCTGGGGCACTCCGCATCCACCCTAACCCCCATTTTGACTAACCTAGCTGTGTGAAATGCACTCTCTGAACAATGTACAGTTGGGACAAATGTTGTGCCACATTCAGGGAACTCATTTGTACTGCCTGTAACACTTCTTCCCACTGCGCCTATTCGAATGCACCCACGTCCCTCTCCTATTTGTCTATCACCCGTAGTGGGAAACCTTCATGAAAAGCGGACAGAAGCATGGAGTAACATTGAGAGATGAACCCCTTAAAAAAGATCACATCCTCCATGTAATGAAAGATGGGGGTCGGGGAAAGCATCCACTGGGTCGCCCGAGACTGTGCTCTGACCGTGTGGTGTAGCTGCACATAATAAAAGTACATGGACTGTGGTAAGAGAAATCTCTCACGCAGTGTGGCAAAAGTGCAAAAACGGCCTCCTGCAAAAATATGCCTCAAGTGTGTGACTCCATACTTCCTCCACCGAGCTCTGCATGTTAAAGTAAGTAGTTTGTCATAATATCCGTTGCCCCATATCAGGCTATATTTTGTAAAGCCCTCCACGCCCTGGAGGTGTCTGATTTTATTCCATACTTTTTGCATTAGCCCGTACGTGGGAAATTGTTTAATGGATTTTGCATAAACCAGAGCCTCCAACCCCTCAGCCACATCCTGCACTCCCGTTACATGGCAAAGAAGGTCCTTGATGGGATCCCTATTGTCTTTGTGTTCCGGGGATATGAGCCTGGCGATGTGTTGCGCCTGGGTGGCTAAGTAGTAAAGCCATGGGTTAGGCAGTGCCAGGCCCCCACTATCCTTGGCTTTCTGGAGTTGCTCCAGTTTAACCCGAGGTGCCTTATCTAGCCAGATGAGAGCCCTAAACATGGAGTTGATAACTCTAAACACTTTCAGAAGGACCACCATAGGGGTGTTGTGCAAAAGATAAAGGAGCTGTGGCATGAGAATAATTTTTGTTAAGTTCACTCTGCCCACCAGGGACATTTTACATTTGGACCATATCTTAATTGTGTCCCGAATACGGGCCACCAAGGGTATCAGATTCAGCCTAATGTAGTTTCGTAGCTTGGGGGTTACGTGAATGCCTAGGTATTTAAAGCATGATGTTACTGGTATGCCCCGGAGCAGAGGGCTCAGATTATCTGGGGTGGCATCTAGCAACATGATGGATGATTTTGTCCAGTTAATCTCAAGACCTGAAAAAAATCCAAATCTCATGATCACTGACATTGCCTTCCTCAGGAAATCAGTGGTATCTCCCAATAAAAGCATTGTGTCATCCGCATATAATATAAGTTTCTCCTGCGCCTCACCATATTGAAACTCTCTAATCCGGGAGTTTGCTCGTACTGAGGCGTACATAAACATAAGTCTATTCTAGAGAGGGACATATGTCTTAGAGAACCACGAAAATACAGTTTGCTGGGGGTTTCTGGCCCGCCAGGCATCAATCCATCCTACCTCCTCTATGAATTTCTGCAGTACCGTTCGGGCACATGTGCTGCCAGAACTTGGAGGGCGATGTTTGTCCCGCGCAGGGTCCAGGAAACTGAGTGGTGTACCTGAACACTCACCCCCCTGGAATAGGAGGTGTGTGTGGAATGAAACTCCCATCCCACCCAGGAAAAATTAAGTGAAGAAACTGTCTCAAGTGTCAAGTGTGTTTCCTGAAGAGCATATATAGCAGGTGCATGCTTTCTAAGGATAGTGGACATCATGGTACGTTTGAACGGGCACTGGAGACCTCTAATGTTCCAGGACAGTATTGGGACAGTACTCATTGTGCTGTAGTAGAGTGTAGTCAGTAGAGTTTCAAAAGGTCCAGGCCCCTCCGGGCCAAACCAGCCTAGTGGTCTGCACACTGTGGCCCAGGATAGCAAAACCGTAAGCAGGATATGCAGAGTGGTTTGCGTCACATGTGTCAATTCTTGACCGTTACGGCGTAATTCCATGTAATTCTGCGATGTCAAGGGATTTTGAAGCATACCAACATGGTAAGTATAATTGGTCAAAGTTAGTCAGGATAAAAACATAAACTTCCCCCTCTGCCAGTGGAGAGGGGAGCGGCCGCCGATTGGTGACCGCTGGCCTAATAGGCCAACCCGCTAACGGGTAACATGAAACAAGAAACTAGGAACCACTGGGCTGCAACATGCCGCCCGATTTGTAATCCACATCGGGAATCTGTCAGTTTGTTCGTCAGACTGGTTAGAACTCAAAGGTAACAAAACACAGGTAATCTGTAGAAAACTCACATGCTCTCAGTGTTTGTGTAGAAGTTATGGGCTCCCAGCCCTATAGACGCTGTTCAGTTGTCAGTCTGCCTCCGTCACTGCTCTCCCAGCTCTGCGAAGGGTGTGCTCATTTGCATCAATCCAAGAGGACGCTTCAGCTGCCGTTTCAAAGAAATGGGCATGACCCCCCGCTGTAATGTGAAGCTTCGTAGGGAATAACATGGCGTACGATGCATTGAGCTGCTGAAGACGTTTCTTCACTTTGGTGAACTTCGCCCTGCGTCGCTGTACTTCCGCGGAGTAGTCAGGGTAGAAGGAGATGCGAACCCCATTAAACTTTATTTCCTGCGCCGCTCTCTGGCCTGGCGTAGGATGATTTCTTTATCCTTAAAGTTTGAGGAGGATGACCGGGTGGAAAGGGTCTGGGCGGCACTCTATGTGCGCGTTTGACTGAATACGGTGGAGTAAACACCTCTCGCCCAAAGATTTCAAGTAACCATTTTTCCACGAAGTCGGGGGGGGGGGGTCTATACCCTCCATTTTTCTCAGGGAGCCCCACTATATGAACGTTATTTCTTCTCAAACGAGAGAAGTGCGCTCTCTGATTTTTTCATGTCATGACGTATGAACCCCAACTCCTCTCTTAGGCCCCCAAATAGGTCCTATAGCGAATGTACAGAAGCTGTACATTTATTCACTGCCCTGAGATTCTCTGCCAGAGTGGGCTGTGCTGATTCTTCCTCGTCCTCTCCCTCCTCCATGTCAGCAAGCTGTCTGTCACGATAGTCTGAGGAGCCCTGAGGAGAGTCCTCCTCCTCTGACTCTGTGCGGATTAGAGCTGGGGTAGCCTCCATGTCATCTCCACACTCCCTGTCCTGCAGTCCTGGACATCTTCTGTGCACAGTAAAGGATGTCTCTGGGGGGGTCCTTGTCTGTGTTTTTAGGGATTTTAGGAGGCTTACCCATTTCTTTTCCCTTCTCTGCTGCACGTGTGTGCTGGAGAAGCGAGGCCACAGTGCCATGTTGGATCTCGGCCGGGCCTCCGCTCTCCGACTGTTTGCGGGTCAGCATGGCGGCGTTGATGGTCAGCGACAGGTCAGGCAGGTCTGGAATGTACTCTGCAGGGTCCTCGGGCGAATTCCGGTGGAATCGTGAGCTGGGAGCAGGATCAATGGAGGATCAGAAACGGGAGCTCCGTGAGATGCTGCCTCTCACATGCCATGCTTGGCCACGCCCCTAACATCCCTTAACCTTACCGACATCTGGAGACTCACCCTGCAGATAAAGAATTTACCTTTTTCTCCCATCCTCACAACACACAAGGATAGACTATATCTTCTGCACTGACTCTTTGATATCTAAAGCGACAGAAGCTGAAATTCATAATATTGCCTTATCAGACCACGCTCCAGTTCATGTTTCCCTCCACCTCACTGATCAAAGACAATCACCCAACCTCTGGAGGTTCCCCTCATTCCTCCAAAACAATGAACATTTCAAATCATTCCTTGAAAAGGCTTGGCAGGAATTCCATTCCCATAACTCCTCACACTCTGACAACCCAAACTTGTATTGAGAAGCCGGCAAAGCCTACCTGTGTGGACGGATTATATCCTACACCGCTTCCTGCAAAACACATCCTCTGTCCCACTACAAATCAGCCAGTGACAACCTCCGGGCATCCCAAGAGACCCTATCTAACTTAAACACCCCAGACAATAGGACCAAATGGTCTGTGGCCAAGCAAGCCTTTGACTCCTGGGCGGATAAACTAGAGCAAATGCAAAGAGCCTACTACCAGGTGAATCTACATAAATTTGAGAACAAGGTGGGTAGACTCCTAGCCGGACTCTGCAGGGGCCCCCACACACCCACTTATGCTATATATCTCTGAGACACCTTGGGAGCACTCCAATCCAAACCAAAAGAAATCAGTCAAGTTATGTGCGATTCCTATACCTCTCTGTATGCCCTGGACCCCATAAATAAGGAAGCAACTCAGAAGTTCCTAGACCAAGTCCACCTACCCAAAATATCACCTTCCCAGCTGGAGATGCTAAACTCTGCAATAACCATAAAGGAAATTAAGACTGCCATACACCGTCTAGCCTCCTCAAAAGCCCCTGGACCTGACAGACTTACAGGGGAATTTTACAAAATAAGATAAGAGAACACTACCTCTTCAAGCTGTCTATTCCAAGCTTTGGGAAGTTGGTTCCTACCCCCCAACTGGAAACCTTGCTATTATTAAATTACTAGAAAAGAAAGGAAAGAACCCCACCAACCCTGGTTCCTATAGACCTATACCCCTATTAAACATTGACGTAAAAATACTTTTAAAAATTATAGCCTCCAGACTGGCCTCCATTTATACATCACATAATAGACCCTGCACAGTCTGGCTTCGTTAAAGGCAGGACAGCAACCCTGAACATTAGAAAAGTCCTGGCAGTTCTAGAAAGAGCAAAACATGACAGAGGAGGGGGTCACGCTATCATCACCCTGGACACAGAGAAAGCCTTCAACAATGTCAGCTTTGAATGGTTACATTTGGCTTTAGCAAAAATAGGTTTTGAAGGCACCTTCACCCACCTGATCGAGGCTATGTACTCGGCCCCTGCGGCCAGGCTGGTGGTGACCAGCCTCCTCACCACAGAATTCAAACTACACAAGAGGACGACACATGGCTGCCCCCGGTCTCCTCTCCTGTTTAACATAGCCCTAGAACCATTTTCCAGGTACATAAACTACAACGCCCCTTTACACGGCGTACACATCTGAGATACTGCGGTCATCCCTCTTTGCCAACGATGTCCTCATTTTCACGTCTAACTCGACTGCACATATGCCTACGATTAAAAACATATGCAACAATTTCAGAATATGCTGCAGCCTATGTATTAACTATAACAAATTGAAATACTCCCGATAGGACCGTCCTCAAACTCCACCTGGACCACTGACTCTCCCTTTGCAATTGCTCACTCCTACATCACCTATTTAGGTATCAATATATGCAAATTCCCCTCTTCACTATACCATCTTAGCTATCCTCCCCTCCTCACAAAAATATCTCAAGAACTCAACAACTGGATGGATCTGCCTCTCTCGCTCATGGGGAGATACCATTTAGTAAAAATAGTCAGCTTTGCTCGCCTACTATACCCTCTACAAACAGGCGACTCCGTATAGCATTGTCTAAACTGCATCTCCCAAGGATCGAAGGAGGCTCTAGTCTCCCCAACATTAGGCTCTATAACATAGCATGCCTCCTCAGATTTAGGATGGACTGGATCACACGATCCTCCAGTTACTCAAACAACTACCTCGAATCAGCAATGGTGTATCCACCCTCCTTGGTGGCTCTCCTCCACTCCAGATGGAAGATGACCCCCCCCCCGGACTTCCAGCATAATCTCCGTATCCAAGGTATACTGCAATAGTATGGACAGAGTACAGAAAGCTATTCAAACTGTCACCATTTATGTCTAAATATCTCCCTATTAGGGGCAATATCAACTTCCCGGCAGGAATGGAACATAAAGTCTTCACCTACTGGGAAAACCAGGGCTTGACAAAGTTCTCCTCCTTCTACAATGTCACCTTGGGCACCCATGGGTCTTTCTGTCTATTATGAACGAATTTTCCATACCCAAAGAGCACCTCTTTTATTTCTGGCAATGCACCAGCTTTATCAAGACTTCTTGCCAAGCAAATCAAAAGAGGTTTCAGGATAGCAATTTGGACTGCTTGATACAAAGAGAAGCCTACAACATTTCGGACATCTACAAACCCCTCCTGCAAAAGCATCTCACTCAATAGCTACCTCATCAGCAGCCAACTGGAGCAAGGATTTCCCTGTTCCAGATCTTACAAACAAGATCATGAGAAGATGCACTAAAACTATCCAGTTGACCCCCAACAAAACGTGGAGAGAAGCATAACTTAAAATTATTCACCGCACCTTCATCCCATTTATCTCAGACAAATCCAAACCTCAAGCGGACACCTGCCAACTCTGCAACCATCACAGACCGTCACTTACTCACCGCTTCTGGTCCTGTCCATACATCACAACCTTCTGGGACCAAGTCATCTCATATATAGACAGTCTCTCCTGCCTTCACCTACCGAAGGACCCACTGCTCCTTATCTTCGGCCACTGGGACAGTGATCTAATCTAGTGGTTCCCTTCAACCAATCCAAAAACCAAGGACTGGATTCTCATTTCCCTTCTGATTGCTCACAGAGCCATCCTAAAGAATTGGACCTTATCCACAGCCCCCTCAATCACTCAATTCAAACGGGAACTAATAGCCCTTATCTACAAAGACAAGGTTAGCACTGACTTTAACCACCCCAAGGAAGCAAACCATTTTAATTTGAAATGGAAATATTTTATCAATTTTACACTACCCCCAGCAGATGTTGACAATTTTGGGAACTCCTACATGGGTCACATATCCCCCATCATCCAGGGTGACATGGGCTGAGTTAACTTCCACCAAGGGCCTAGCAGGGCCCAAGAAACCATCACCCATAATAAGAACCTATCAAAACATCAGATACATCCTCCTTGTGTATTGGTTGTCGCTATATGTCCACCCATCACTTCAGGATAATGGACAATTCCTGTCGCTAGTAGGAGAATCTCCCCCACCCCCATCATCATCCCTCCTTACCACATTGCATAAGATCCATCTGGTTGTTTTCTTTGCAAAATGTTTAGCTATCTTTATGGTGTCAATGTATAGTCAACTGTTCTCATGTAAAAATGTTTGCGTTGGTCAAGGCATATCTACGTCTTGCCATGCTTCTGTATCTTTGTGAAAATACCCTAATAAATTCTGTAATAAAAAAGAAAAAAAAGTGGCCGGCCACAAAGACGTTTTTTTGCATGAGCATACAGTAGTTTGCTTAAAGTGGTTGTTAAGCCACTTTATGTGCTTTATACCATCCTGTCTGTTTATAAATCCTATGTGCCCCTGTGTCTGTTTTATAAAAATAAGCTGTTCTTTACCAGTTTTCAGAGTGCTAATCACCACTCACATGACTCGCTGCCTCTCTCCTCTCCACGTTTGACAGCTGCAGTGGGCGGGGCTGAGGATTCCCTGCTGACATCAGCCGGGAGAAGAGAGGCGGTGGATCACGTGAGCTGCGATCGGCGCTCTGAAAACTGGTAAAGAGAGGCTTATTTTTATAAAACTCAGACACAAGGGCACATAGGATTATTAAACAGGCAAGATAGTATGAAACTTTAAATGAAACTTCAGTAGCAAGAGGGGAAGGGGGGCACACACTCACACAGGAGCAGACAGGTCAGGAGGGAGGGGGGAGAGAGCACTGAGGAGGACAGGAGAGCTGCGGATGAAAGAGGCATATAAACTGACCACGCTGTCAGTGCTAAGCTGCCATGATAAACCATGGTCAGTTTACATTGGTGAGGGCATAGCCAGGCAGGTTCAGACAGGTTTTTTTAGGTGATACAGGGGGCCTAATGACGAACAACTTCAATATATACAGTATGGTAAGCGGCAGTGGCAGCGCAAAACTGAAAAGACAGAGGATAAGCCCTCCTCGGCATGATGGGTTGCCCCCACCCGAGCTGGTGGGGGGACGTCTTATGGGGTTCGCAGACCGGTGGACTGCCTGCATTTCCGACTGGTGGGTTCAGGAAGTGGTGTCCACCGGCTACAGGATAGCGTTCAGCACTCTACCCCCAGACAGGTTCTTCCCATCGAACTTGAGACTCCCGCAGGGGCGTCGGGAAGCCCTCTTTGGGGCTGTTCAGGCACTCTCCCACCAGGGGGTGATCATGCCAGTACCTCAAGTGGAGAGGTTTCAAGGTTTCTACTCAAACCTGTTTGTGGTCTCCAAAAAAGGAGGTGGGGGGGTCAGGCCAGTTCTGGACCTGAAGGCCCTGAACCGCTATGTAAAAGCGTGGAAATTCCGGATGGAATCTGTTCACTCGGTAGTGGCCGCCCTCCATCAGGGGGACTTCCTGGCGTCTCTGGATATCAGGGACGCATATCTCCATGTTCCCATTTGCCCCCGGCATCAACGTTTTCTTCACTTTGTGGTGGGGGACCTCCATTACCAATTTGTGGCACTCCCTTTCGGTCTAGCTTCGGCTCCTCGGGTTTTCACCAAACTGGTGGCCCCAGTACTGGCGTTACTGCGGCAGAGAGGCATTGCGGTGGTAGCTTACCTCAACGACCTGCTCCTGAGAGCGGAGTCCACCTCGGCTCTGGAGGAGAACGTGAGGATCACCATGGCTTCGTTGAGGGACTTCGGCTGGTTGATCAATCTGCAAAAGTCGACGGTGTCTCCGTCCTGTCGCCTGGAGTACCTGGGTCTGATTCTGGACACAGAGCAGGCGAAGGGGTTCTTATCTCCGACAAAGTTGCTGTCGCTGCAGACAGCAGCGTGAACCTTACTGTCACACCGGCAGTCGTCATTATGTTTCTGTATGCGGGTGCTGGGGCTCATGGTCGCAACCTTTGAGGCGGTACCTTATGCCCAGAGCCACACTCGACTTCTCCAGCGAGTGATTCTGTCTCGGTGGGACAGGTCTCCATGGTCCTTGGATCTCACGATCCGCTTGAATCCTCAGGCCAGGGGTTCGCTGGCCTGGTGGCTTTGGGACCCTGCCCTGACTCGGGGGAAGTCATTCCTGCACCTTCACTGGTTGATAATCACGACGGACGCCAGCCTGACAGGCTGGGGAGGGGTCCTGGGGCAGCTGTCTGCCCAGTGCTGTTGGTCTGTGCAGGAAGCGCGCCTCCCGATCAATGTGCTGGAGCTGAGGGCGATCAGGTTATGCCTATCTTACTGGATGGGGAAGTTATGAGGACGCCCGATTCGGGTTCAGTCGGACAAGGCCCCGGCAGTGGCGTATGTGAACCATCAGGTCGGCACGAGGAGCTCGGCAGCTGCTGCGGAAGCAGCTCTGATTCTGCGTTGGGCAGAACTTCACGTACCGGCAATCTCCGCCGTTTACATTCCAGGCGTGGAGAACTGGCAGGCGGACTTTCTTAGTCGCCAGACGCTGGAACAGGGAGAGTGGTCTTTCCATCCAGATTTGCCGCAAGTGGGGGACGCTGGATGTGGACCTCATGGTGTCTCGGTTCAATTACAATGTGAAGACCTTTGTGTGCAGGGCAAGAGATCCGTTGGCGGTCGCCACGGACGCTCTCGTGGCCCCTTGGGGCCAGTATCACCTACTGTATGTCTTCCCTCCAATCAAGCTTCTTCCGCGGTTGCTATGCAGGGTAGAAGCGGAGGGAATTACAATGATCCTGGTGGCTCCGGATTAGCCTCTATGTCCGTGGTATGCCGACGTGGTGCGAATGGTGGCGGACGTTCCCTGGCGGCTCCCGCTGCGAGATGATCTACTGTCTCAGGGACCCATCTTGCACCCTGCTTTACCCTCGCTGGCTTTGACAGCCTGGCTATTGAGTCCCAGGTGCTAAGGGACAGGGGTGTCGCTGACTCCGTGATCCCTACCATGCTAAAAGCACGCAAGTGCACTTCTCGCAAGATTTATCACCGCACCTGGAAGGCTTACATCGCATGGTGTGAGGCAGCTGGTTACAACCCTCACTCTTACGTGGTGTCCAGGGTCCTGACCTTTTTACAGCAAGGCCTGAACAAGGAGCTGGCCTTAAGTAACCCCAAGGGCCAGATATTGGCTCTGGCGATTTTTTTTCAAAGACCTCTGGCGTCACATTCGTTGATTCGTACCTTTGTTCAAGGTGTGCGTCATGTGGCACCTCGGGCAAGGTCCCCTATGGCACCATGGGATTTGAATCTGGTGCTTTCTGTGCTTCAGAAACCGCCATATGAAAAGATCAGGTAGATTCCCTTACAACTGCTGTCGCAGAAGGTGGTTTCTTGGTAGCCATTACATCCCCTAGGCGGGTGTCCGAGTTGGCTGCATTGTCTTGCAAGTCTCCCTATCTGGTCCTGCACAAGGACAATGCGGTCTTGTTCCCTCCACCTTCGTTTCTTCCAAAGGTGGTTTCTTCCTTTCACATTAATGAAGATATTGTTCTTCCTTCATTGTACCCGCGTCCCTCGCATCCTAAGGAATTTGAGTTGCATTCCTTGAACGTCGTAAGGGCCGTGCGAGTGTATCTGAATACTACAGCTTCCTTCCGGAAGTCTGATTCTTTGTTTGTACTGATGGATGGTCCGCGCAAGGGTTTGGCGGCCTCGTCAGCTACTGTTTCCCATTGGATCAGACAGACCATGACTCATGCTTATTCTGTTGGGGGCAAGGTACCCCCTTTTCCAGTCACGGCTCATTCTACCAGGGCTGTTAGCACTTCCTGGGCGTTCAGACACCAGGCTTTGGTGTCACAGGTGTGCAAGGCGGCTACTTGGTTTTATAAGATTGATGTGTCAGCATCCTCGGATGCTGCTTTTGGTCGTAAAGTTTTACAGGCTGCAGTGTAGGCGCGTTTGGCGCCTCCTTAGAGGTTCTGTTGGGTACATTTGTTATCGTTTGCCCACCCCTCTTTTTGACACAGCTGTGGGACATCCCCACATGTCATGAAGAGCTGCGTCTGTCAGTGAACGTAGGAGAAAAAGGGATTTTATTAAAACCGTAAAATCCTTTTCTCCGAATTCACTGACAGATGCAGCACCCACCCCTCTGCACTCTGTTTCGGTGCGGCTTGTTACGAACTGATGGGCTAAGCAGAGTAGGGGGTTTATTTGGGAAGAGAGGACAGCCCCGTGGGAGGGGCCAGCTTGCTTTCTTTCCCTGCCTAGTTAACTCCTAATAGGACAAGCATAAACCCCACATGTCTGTCAGTGAACTCGGAGAAAAGGATTTTAGGTAAGTTTTAATAAATCCTTTTTTTTTTCTTTTTTTTTTTTTTTTTGGTTAACAAACGCTTTAAAGTGGAGCCCCAGGCTCCTTCAGAAAAAAATAAAAGTCAGCAGCTACAAATACTGTTTATTATGATTATTAGGACACTTACCTGTCCAGGAATCCAGTGGTGTCCTCACCCAAGCTGAGTTTTCAACTGGGTGCTGCCGCTGCCATCTCCAAAAGGGAAACTGGCAGTGAAGCCTTGCGGTTTCACAGCCAGTTCCCTACCGCACATGCACAAAGTGTGCTGCGCTCTGTGAATAGGCTGGTTGGGGGGGGGGGGTGAAGGGCCAAACATCTGCGGCAAACTCAGCCAGAAGTGGAAGCAGGTACCCGCTCCTACCCAAAAAGTGCCAAATGTGGCAGAGGGGGAGGGGAGTGTAAGCGGAACCTCCCCTTTTGGGTGGAGCTCCACTTTGAGTTTGGGTGGTCCCACTCATCATGCTGCAATTATAATCACTTTGAAGATATCTTGCCTATATTGTTTTTAATAACATTGTAATACGCATTTATATT
>BLSH010035478.1:119600-134441 GCA_018402905.1 Glandirana rugosa
TGACACACACACTTGAAATAATTGTGCAGAAGAGATGTGCACTGATTCCCGGTTTCATTTAAAGTGATACACACATTTTGCAGAACAGTGATATGGGTACTCCGGGCTTATTTATACTTTTTGGACACAGTTTGAAGATGATTTTAGAACAGTTCTATGGCCTCTAATGTTAATTAATATTTTTCAGACCCATTTTGAAGATGATCTCCATTTTTGCATTTTTTATGTTTTTATTTTTTTAAAAATATTTAAAGTTATTTCCCTGTCCCCATTTCTTTGTAGGGCACTTGTCCCACCCTTACCCACATTTTCCTTCCTTTTGCAGACCTCTAGGACCTTCCTGGGCTTTTTTACAGCATTTTTAAGATTTTTCATTAAAATTACCAGAACCCCGGACCCGAACCCGGACTTTTTTTGAAAAGTCACTGGTACACAATCCCTAAACACAGTGTTTAATAGAGGGACGCCGGGAGATGGAGGCCTAAGGTGAGAGCTCTCACCCCAGGGGAAAAAGCATCTATATACAGGGGTATTAAAACGCAAATTAAACAGCAGAGGATGGGGACTGCATCTAGATACTCATCAGCCTCTCGCTCACGCTCCCCGAGGAAGCAAGGGAATAGACTGAGCCAGAATATCCCAGAGTTGTTCCGCACCCTGGCGAGCAACATGGCGCCCGCAACCCGCGGACAAACACAGAGCGCACCCTCACATAGTGCCGCTCCCATCCAGTCTACAGATTGCCTTGCTGGTCCCAGGGGAGATGGAGGCACACAGGAATCCAGACAACTAAGCCTTAACGATTTGCACACGATCGCAGCAGATATCAAATCAACCCTCACAGCCGCCATTACAGACCTTAGGCAAGATAAACAAGGTCTAGCCGGCAGGGTCCAGGAGGTAGAAAAGACAACAACGATTCAAACTACAGCCATACGTCGCATAACACACACTGTAGATGCACACACTATGCATCTAAGGGATTTACAAAGGCACATTGAAGATATTGATAATCGCGGCAGGCGACACAATCTCAGGGTCCGTGGACTGCCAGAAGAAATAGAAACAGAAAATCTGTTGCCCACAGTGTGCGCCATTTTCAACACCTTGCTGGACAGACCTCTAGAAACTACCATACTGATGGAACGCATACACAGGGCGCTGAGACCCAAAGGTAGAGACACAGATCCCCCTAGAGACGTAATTTGCTGCTTAGTGGATTTCAGGCTCAAAGAGGAGATTTTGCAGAAGGCTAGAAATAGAATTCAAATCTCACACGAAGGTGCGATGATACAAATATACGCAGGGATCTGCTCCCCTTACTTGAAGCTCTACGCTCACAGGGATTCACTTATAAATGGAAATTTCCATTTGGACTGTTTGCATCAGCACATGGGAGATCAGCCCTATTGAGGGTTCCGGAGGAACTCCCACAGTTTTGTGACACCCTGGGAATCCCTTACGTTGAGGTTCCCAACTGGCAAGCTGAATTCAGCCGGGTTCTGCTTAAGAAAGGACAGCACACCATGGAACCAATGGATACCCTAGAGCATAGACAATGTCGCCACAGATCCTCATCAGGAGAAAGAGATCACGCACCGCGAGTGATGGACCAACCTAACCCAAGCCCTTCATAACCACTGCAACAAAGGAGGGCAAGACGAGACAAATAACAACATAGGAATACAGGTGGTGAGCATACTGACAAGAACTCTTTGGACACAGGGTAAACTGTGCTTTGTCCCATTTAAGTTTAGCTGGTTCTCTTATTCACATTTTTCATTGACATAAGTTA
Source organism: Glandirana rugosa (assembly GCA_018402905.1). Classification (NCBI taxonomy): domain Eukaryota; kingdom Metazoa; phylum Chordata; class Amphibia; order Anura; family Ranidae; genus Glandirana; species Glandirana rugosa. Next base: position 121,396 of record BLSH010035478.1, read on the forward strand.
TGTGTTACTAAATTTTGTCGAAACAAAAAGGTCTGGAGTGAAAGATGATCCGTTCTACAGAAGAAATATGATAGGACAGAGTGTCTACCTTGCACAGTCATCACAAAGGACAGTTAAAACTGGATGTTATCCTGCACCCCCAACCCTGGCGGCAGCCCTGGAACCATACACGACATAACCACACTGTGCCTCCTATTTGTTTCTGCCAAACTTACTTCCTCAGTGGTTGGAGATACCACACTAGAGGATCAGAGATTAGATATCTAGATACTACAACGCTCCCAAAATGTCACAAGAAGATGGTTCCGAAGGATGACTCGATAGGGTGAGCGGGGGAGGGAGAGAAACATGATAATTCAAACGGGGATGGACAAAAAGTAGTGCACTAAGGACCGCACTGTCATTTGATCTTTTGTTTAAATGAAAAGTACTAGAAGGTTCCCCTGGAGCTGAGGGATGGACAATTAGAACACAGATCCGGTAACATGCTTTGGGGAGGAAATATGTGATGCACCTGATATTTAGTCTATCGGGTGGTGTTGGGTGCATAATACACCCGGATAACATAATGTGATTACGGGGTTTGCGATGAAGGCTTTGGAGAACAGTTTACTCCAACTTCATCGCAAACTAGGTTGAGTTATGGGACTGTTGTCAAGATTCGTTGATATGCAAAAGCAATTCATATTATTTACCATGCTGTTATTGTTTCTTGAAGGGTTGTGCCAACATTAGATGGTACGATAGTTATAATTGATATTAGATCTGTGCTATGTAAATGTTTGTGATTGATGAGTAAATAAAAACAAGTAGTTACTGGGTTTTGTTAGTTTGGGGGCCGGACTGGTGTGTGCTGTGGGCATGCCTCACACATGGTTGTTTCCGTGTGCCGGGGGGTGGGCATGGTGCGCCAGCCTGACTCTCCATAAGGGGGGCAGTGGTGTTCCCTTGGTTTAAAGGAAATTGAGGGTGGGTGATACATTAGCTAAGTTTATGGGTGTAAAGTTGAGCTAGGTCTCCCAATCCTCCATGTATTACTAGATTGAAACCCCATTACATCAGTTACAGGTCATCAGGCGGTCTGGTTGGTGGATGAACCGGTCGGATTAATCCCCTGGGGATGAGCTATATACAGATTGATTTATAATCCGCTCAGGTTAACAGGTTAACCAACACTTTCTGGGGTTCCCACCTGTGGTGAGTGAATCTGAGTTAGATAGAAGGGCAGGCCTCTTCTATCACCGGAATTACTTCCTTTGTAGTACCTTGTTGACCTCGCCTTATCGGCGGCACTCAAGAACCATCTACTTCCTTCCAAATTTTCTCCCCACTGAGAGGTAGTCCTTATTAGTGGGGAGTGACCTCTTTCTCTGGGGGGTTTCTCCCTTTTTTCTTTTTTTTTTACCTCCCCCTCTCTCTCCTGCCTCCCCCCCCCCCTCCGTGCTGGTAGACAGTTCCCACCAATCTCCCTGCATTGCACTGTACACACGCTAAATCCAAAATCACTCTAACTGGCCCTACTTCACGTAAATCATAACTTTGCTTACCTCTTACCATAACATGTCGGCCACAAATAAAAATGACCATCTTACGCTAAAATTATTCTCTTTAAATGCCCGAGGACTGAACATACCAGAGAAGCGATCCAAGCTCCTTATGTCCATTCACAAATCGCAAGCAGATATAGCGCTTATACAAGAAACACATTTTAGATCAGATAATATTCCCAAACTGTATAACATGCATTACCCAATAGTCTATAATGCAACTTATCAGGGTTCCAAATCAAGGGGAGTAGTGATTTTGATCTAAAAAAATGCCCATTGATAATATCTGATACACAAATTGACGAGGAAGGACGCTTTATTTTCCTAACGGGGACTATTCACAATAAACCAATCACAATTGCGAATATCTACGCGCCCAACAAATCTCAGGTACCCTTTTTCCGATCTACACTACAGGCATTAATGAATTTCAAGAAGGGAATCTTGATCTTGGGCGGGACTTTAACATAGCACTTATGCCCAAGCAAGACAATTCTACTGGCACCTCGCACATCACCTACCGGGCCTTAAAAACCATCAAAATGCACCTAAACAACCTGCTATTACATGATTCTTGGTGTACTCTACACCCGCATGGGAGGGACTTTACGTTCTACTCCAGTCTTCATCATAGATACACAAGAATCGATTACTTTTTCATAACGCAGGAAGACTTAAAATATCTAACGGCAGCCACGATCGAGCCAATGTTTTTCTCCGATCATAACCCAATAACTATGACACTTTCATTCCCAGTGCAGATCACAAGATCATACATTTGGAGATTAGATCCCTCACTGCTCTCAGACCCCACAATAGAGCAACACACCCGTGAGCAAATTCAACAGTACTTTCAATTGAACACCTCCCCAGAGATTTCCCCATTGACCTTGTGGATATAAATGTGTAATCAGGGGAGTACTTATCTCCCTTGCTAGCAAACGGCGGAAGGAGAGACAGGCACGCCTAAACAAATTACTTGCCGAGATGAAATCCCTGTAACAAAATCACAAACAAACACTATAGTCACAAACTCTCCAAAAGCTGACTCATGCACGCATGAAACTCCTAGAGGAACTCGGGAAAACAGTGAAACACAAATTTGCACTATCCGAAAAGAGGTTCTACGAAGCTGGTAACAAGGCGGGGAAACTCCTAGCTAGAGCCTTGCAAGCTAAGAAAGCTTCTATGGCCATTCTCCCCATTAACACCCCCAAGGGAGAAATAGTGGAAACAAACGAAGGCATTGCAGCTCAGTTTGTACAATACTATTCAGAACTATATAATATCTCCCCTAACATGCAGATGGATGCAAAAAAAAGGAAGGACATGATCAAGAGCTTCCTAAGTCAATATGCTTCTAAGGCAATAAGTGCAACGGAAGCAGAAAATCTTGATCATCCACTTTCATTAGAGGAAGCTAAGTTGGCATTAAAACAACTCAAAACAGGTAAGAGTCCAGGCCCAGATGGACTAACAAGTGGCTATTACAAGGCCTACCCGGAGATACTACTCCCGAGATTTCTAGAGGCGTTCAACACACTAGACAAACATCCCCCCCAACATCGAGACACGTTAGAGACCCACATAACAGTCTTGCCCAAGCCAGGAAAGGATGCGTCCATGGTCACTAACTATAGACCAATTTCTCTATTAAATGTGGACGTCAAATTATATGCGAAAATATTGGCAAACAGGATTCTCCCCCTCCTTCCTAATTTGACATCATTAGATCAAGTTGGATTCGTTCCGGGAAGGGAGGCTAGGGACAATACCCTGAAAGCAATACATCTTCATCATTTGATGGTGTCTAAAAAGCAGAAAGGTTTCTTTCTTTCCCTCGACGTGGAGAAGGCGTTCAACAGGGTGGCCTGGGACTTCTTGGCGGAAACTCTCAAAATATTGGGGTTTGGAAACAGATTACTGAATTATATCCTCGCATTATACTCCAACCCCTCGGCAAAAGTGAAGGTCAATGGCCACCTGTCGGACGCCTTCCCTTTGTCGAATGGGACAAGGCAGGGTTGTCCACTGTCCCCTCTGATTTTCATTCTCATGCTAGAACCCCCTTTGAATAGGATAAGACGGAACGAGGACATTAAAGGGATCACGGTTGCAGAACGTACCTACAAAATAGCGGCCTATGTGGACGATGTTCTACTATTTCTCTCAGACCCACTAATCACATTACCCAATTTATTAAAGGATCTTAAATCCTTCCATACTCTTTCAAACTTACAAATAGATTTTAACAAGTCTAGCGCACTCAATATATTCCTATCCCACCACGCGGTTGAGAGCTGCATACAGAATTTTCAATGGGAGAAACAAGCTTTAACTTATCTGGGGATCAAACTTCCTATCAGATTAAGTTATCTATATGACTTAAACTTTTTACCTTTGCTTAAAACCTTACAGCAAGACATAAAGAAATGGTCTACAACTACATTCTCTTGGTTTGGCAGGGCCGCTATAATTAAAATGAACGTCCTTCCCAGACTTCTATACCTGCTACAGGCAATCCCAGTTAAGCTTCCGCAGACCTTTTTCTCTACTTATAGGAGGATCTGCACAGATTTCATTTGGGAAACTAAGACGGCCAGGTTGAGCTATGACAAACTGACTGCACCTAAACTCAGGGGGGGTGTGGGCCTGCCAGACATCCAAAAATATTACTGGGCCTGTAGCCTCAATAGAATTGTAGATTGGCACATCAATTGTAATTCAAAAGCATGGGTCTCGCTAGAAGGGGCATTCTCGGAAGTGCCCCTGAGATTTCTACCTTGGCTCCGACCCAACATATATTCAAGCCAATTACTGGACCACCCAACGATTGGCCAAACACAGTCTAGCTGGCAGACTGTGAATAAAAGACTGCAGCTCTCCTCCTTCCCAGGGCCTCTCACTCCACTCATACACAATGCAGACTTTCTTCAGAACACTGCAGGGTCCCTGTTCAAAGAAATGGGGAAAGATCTCCTAGAAAAAGGAGGACATTTCTTCACTCGAGACTCCTTTATCCCCTTTATGGATTTAGAAGCTCTAACACCATCTCATAAACTATCCTGGTTAGGGTATCTACAAATTAGACATTATGTCATGTCCACAAAACCAATATCGGATTGGTGCAGACCTCTCACCCCTTTTGAAGCCATATGCAGTAGAGCTGAACCCCAAAGACATGTGATCTCAGAGATTTACGCAAACATGTTTGAGAAATTCGATCCAAAGCAGAATAAGGCATCCAATCAATGGGAGAGAGAACTGTCATTGGACTTATCCGTCCGTGAATGGGAACAAATATTTACACATATCCATAAGGGCTCCATTAATGTTTCGGCTCAAGAAAATGGGTACAAAATTTATTCTAAATGGTATCGAACACCAGATAGGCTGCACAAATTTTACCCAACAGTTTCTAAAAACTGCTGGAGATGCAACAAAGAGGAGGGGACGCTCCTCCATATCTGGTGGTCATGCCAGTTGATCCAGCCCTTCTGGGAAAAAATCCACGACTTCATAACTGAAATTACGACGCTTCCTCTGGACATCTCTCCGGCCCAGTATCTTTTACACCACACCTCAATCTCCCAAAAAATATAGTAAATTGCTCGCTCTTCACTTATTCAATGGGGCTAAACAGTGTATCCCCCTTTACTGGAGGGACACTAATCCCCCCACGGTGGAAGACTGGATCAAAAGAACACAAAAAATTGCAGAGATGGAAGATCTGGTACTTCAAGCCGGAGATTCCCCCGGAAATTTTTACAAAACGTGGGCCTGTTGGTTAGAGTTTATCAACAAAAGACAAGACCATCGACTGACCCACTAAGATGGGAGAGGACAGGTGCCCCTCCCAATACTGAACGGGGTTGGGGGGAGAGAGAGGCTGGAGCTCGTTCCCTACTTAGTTCTCACTTTACATCCCCCCCTTTTTTTTCTCATTCTTTCCCGTACACCTCCATCATCTCGTAATTTTTCCAGATAAAGAGTCATAGATTAACATCAGTGATTAAACCCAAATCACTGAGGTATGGGCTTTGGACAGAGACTAGGGCGGGACCCAATGGCGATGGGCGGAAGCACCCCAGCCACCCCACAGTTTGTTCCCAATTGGGGTGGGGGGCAGTTACATGGGAGGCCCGCCTGACGGCCCAGGGGTCCTGATACCCACAGTGGGACAAAAAGTGCGTAAGGCTAATCACCCCAAGCTCTACACTTAAAGGTAGATATCAATGGGCCCTATGGTTTACCTCGACTTTTTTTTGTTTTTTTTTACTATCTGTCTAGTACAAGGTCATACAAGGGTTATGTTTTCTTCTAAAGTAAAATGTACATTCCTCTATAGAGGTAATCGAGTTTACATTTCTTTGAAAGATTGACCTTATACAATGTTTGGTTCTAGATATATATTTGCCTAAAATCTGCTCGGTACAATACAAAATGTTTGTGACCATATGTTTGTTCTCAAATATACATTCCAATAAAAAGTGTGAAACAAAAAAAAGAAAACAATGGAACAAAATTACAAGAGCTGCCAATCAGTGGGAGTAGCACCGGTAGTGAGGAACATGTGAAAAAGAGGTGGCATTAGACAGGAAGGAAATGATAGCCTGATTGTGTGTACTGACATTATAAAGTATGACTACAAATGTCTAGTTTTTCTGACAAGTAAATTTAACTTCATCTTTTATAATGTACATCTTATGTCAAACCTGTTTGCTTGATTGCTTATCTCTTTTCATCTAGGAAAAAAACTGGCGGTGGTGTAAGATCTTGTGTTCACCTTACTCAACAAGAAAGGTACATTGAGCTAGGTAATATCCAATATGTTAACTATTCATGTTCAATGTTGATGCTAGGCTCTCCCTTGCAGTGCTATTGTATGCTGTCAGGGGGAACTCCACCCTCCTTCAGAACACAATGCTGGTTTGGTAGTCTTTCCCTAGAGGTGACCATGGAGCATCTTTGCACAGAGATGGATTGATAAGGGACTTGGACTTCCGCTGCCACATTTGGCACCTTTCAGGGGGATGGGAGAGTGGGTACCTGGTTTTGACAGGTACCCGCTCCCACTTCCGGCTGATCTCACCATGGCGAAGTCAGCTGGACGTTTGGCCCCCTAATCCTTCCTCCTCCACTGGGCCATTCACAAAGCGCAGCACGCTTCACACATGCACAAGAGAGAACTGGCTGTGAAGCCGCAAGGCTTCACTGCTGATTTCCCTTAGTGGAGATGGCGGCAGCAGTACCCAAGAGCTGATTGAAAAATCGGCTGGGTTGAACACACCGCTGAATTTGTAGAAAGGTAAGTGTCCTGATATTAAAAGTCAGTAGCTACAGTATTTGTAACTGCTGACTTTTATTTTTTTCTGAAGGAGCCTGGTGCTACACTTTAACCACTTGCCGACCGCCCGACGCAGTGTGACGGTGGCAAGGTGGCTCGTTATCGCGAAACGCCGTCACCTGACAGGGGTCGCGACAACTAGTATTGTGAGCGTGTGCGGCGCTGGAGGCGCGCTCACTGTGTTTGGGGGGGCAGGGAGCGGGTAGGATGGACTCGATTGCCACCGGCTACCCGTGATGGCCCCCCCGCACTGAGAGAATGGAGGTCCGTGTAAGTAAACACAGATCTCCGTTCTCATAGAAGGGGAAGGGCGGTGATCACAGGCTTCCTCTATATGGAAGCTGTGATCATCCCCTTCCCCCAGCCAGGGCAGCCCACATACAGTTAGAACACGTCCAGGGAACAAAGTTAACCCTTAGAGACATTTACACAGTAATCAGTGCATTTTTATAGCACTGATCGCTGTATAAATGCCAATGGTCCCAAAAAAGTATCAGCATGGTCCGACATGTCCGCCCCAATATCGCAGCACCGCTAAAAATCGCAGATCACCGGTGCGCATGCGTGAAGCTCTCTGCGACAGTCATGCTTAGCTAGAGCTCCGCACGGCCTCGGGTCTTTTAGCCAGCTACACCGTGCCTGGACGCCGCTTACGAAGGCTGCTGCCACCCTTCGAACACCCCGACCCACCGCACATCGAATTATGGTGGCGGGCAGCTCCCTTCACAAGCCGCGGAGCAAATCCATACGAGACATCCTGGCTCGGGCCTCCTCAAAGATGGCGCCGCCCTTCTCCCCCCGTAGCGGTGGCAGCTCCATGTGGACACCTAAACACAGCAGCAAAAAGCTTATGGTGCATCCTGATGAAGGTGAGTCAGACACTGAGTCCCTGGCCACCCCCCTCCCCTCAATGCGGGAACAATCTCAAGGAGAACCGCTCCTACAGCAATTCAAACGAATGCTAACCAGGGCCCTGCAACATACCTCGGATCAGATAACGGAGAAGCTCTCTGAAGAAATTAGAGAGCTGGGCCAACGCACCTCTGAGTTAGAACTCCGAGCTGATGAACTGGAGACCCACATATCCAATCATGCGGATGAGTTAGAAGCCCTAAAAGAAGCTAACGCTGATCTGCAAACACAAATAGAGGACCAAGAGAACAGGGCCAGGCGGTCCAATGTTTGCATTAGAGGACTGTCAGAGTCCATAGTTGATCTTCAATCAACCATCACAGCCCTTTTTCAAGAGCTGGCCCATGCCATCCCTACTGAAAGGCTTGAAATTGACAGAGTACATCGAGCGTTAGGTCCACGCAAAAAATGAGGCTCACCTCGTGACATTATAGTTAAGTTACATTATTATCGCACCAGGGAACAGCTCCTACAAGCCGCCTGACAGAAGGGACCCCTAGCGTTCCAAGGTCACGACTACCAATTGTTCCCTGATCTTTCCAAGTCTACTATAATGAAACGCCAAGCCCTCAAACCGCTCCTGGAAGTGCTGCAGAGTCATAAGATAACCTATTCCTGGGGGTTCCCCTTCTTCCTCTGCTTCTCTTACCAGGATCGCAAATATATCTGTAAGACACCCGATGAGCTTCAGAAACAAATTACACCTTACCCCTAGTTCAACAACACCGACAACAGGGACCCGCCGAAGATCGGCTTCCAATTCCCAGCAGAAGACCACAGCCTCTCCAGCAGCCACCTCCAAAAGAGGAAGATTTGTTTTAAACTGACAACAACCGGTTGTCGCCGCTGAACCCTATACAGGTTTGAATAGTTCTTTACTAACATTGGTTCAGGAGTAAAACCTTGTTTATCTGTTTTCCATTTGCCTAACCCTGATGACAACCCTCCTTTCTTATGTTTTTTTCACTATAGTCCCGACTGGCTGAGTCCCCCCCCTTGCTCTCAAGGGAGATGAGGAGTGGGGACTCGGGTTACTCGGTAATTCGTAGCTACATTGCAGTAAACAGAAATGGCGAGGTGTCCCCTGTCACACTATGGGAGGCCCATAAGCCGGTGATCAGGGTGTTCCTCATCAGCCTTGCTTCACGCTGCAAAAAATAGCGCCAAGCCTTATATCAAACTTTGGCAAAAAAACTTTACGCAGGCCCATGAAAAATTTCAGGACCACCCGACACCTGCACATAAGAACGCGTTAGACAAGGCGAAACAGGAGCTAGATTTGTTCCTAACTGATCTTGCCAAAAAATCCCTCAGGAGATCCCGGCATAAAGTAGGAACGCTAATAAACCGGATACCTTTCTAGCACTGACATTAAGAAATTTAGACAAAGCGTACAAACCAATTCGCCTTCGAACCTCCCATAACACCTACACAAGTAACCCCATGATGCTCCACCCCCTCTAGATGAAGCTCTAGCAACGAACGTATTTGACACCATCTCTCTCCCCACCCTCTCAACTACACACCAAGCCCAACTAGAGACACCTATTACAGGCATGGAAATTCGCATAGTAATAAAATGCCTCAAACCAAATAAACACCCTGGCCTTGACGGCTTCACCGCCACGTACTACAAGCAATATGTAGACCTTCTTTCTCCTCTTCTTTCAGAAGCCTTCAACTCAATACTAAGAGGTCATTCCCTTAAACCAGAATCCCTGCAAGCCACCATCTCCATGATCCCTAAGCCACTCTCTGATGACTCCTCTTGGACTAACTATCGTCCAATCTCGCTACTGAATGTGGACATCAAACTCCTTTCCATAGTCCTTTCCTCCCATTTAAATAGGATTATAGGATCGCTAGTTCATAAAGACCAAGTGGGGTTCACCCCCTCGAGGCAAGCTAGTGACAATGTCAGAAGAGTTCTTCTTTCTTACTACGCCCGTTCACGTCGTATCCCAACCTACTTTCTGTCGTTGGACAGCCGCAAAGCCTTTGACACTCTATCTTGGCCTTATCTCCAGTTTGCCCTAAGAAAATGCGGCTTTGGCCCTCATTTTCTACAATGGATAATCGCCCTCTACACAAATCCCTCTGCTCAAGTGAGATACGCTGGCTTCAAATCTGATCCTTTCCCGATACTACGCGGGATGAGACAGGGATGCCAACTCTCACCTCTCCTATTTTCGCTGACCATAGAACCCTTAGCCCACCTGATCCGCGCCAATCCAAATATTAAGGGATGGGAAATAGGGGGACATCAACACAAACTCTGCCTTTTTGCGGATGATGTCCTCCTGTTTCTTACCTCCCCATTAACCTCTTCTCCTAACCTCCTTTCTACCCTTGATAAGTTTGCGGCCCTCTCAGGACTTGTGGTTAATAACCACAAATCTAAGATTCTCAATATATCTTTGCCTGCACATATACAACTCCAGTTACAAGAGGCCCTTCCTTTCTCTTGGGCGCAACATCATCTAACATACCTAGGTATTAAGCTAACATCAGACCCATCCAATATTTTTTCGGCGAACTATCCCCCAATGTTAACCTACCTCACTAAGCTAATGGACTCCTGGTCCCATTTACCCTTCTCCTGGTTAGGACGCATCACAGTAGCAAAGATGGTCATTCTCCCCAAAATACTCTATCTCTTCAGAGTCCTTCCCACCTTGGTTCCGGCCTCAAATTCGTCTGGGGGGAAAAAAGGCCCTGCGTCTCCGAAACGGTCCTTTATCTACCTAAACCCCAAGGGGGCTTAGGTATGCCTTGCCTCTCTAAATACTACCAGGCAGCACAAATCTCTATTCTATCTAAATACCACGCAACGAAAGAGGTCCCATTATGGGTCTCCCTGGAAGCAGTTGATAGTGATCCCCTATCTTTGGCCAACCTTCTATGGCTCTCAACTATAGATCGCAAGATCATCATTAACCCGGTCACGAACCACTTGCTACGTCTCTGGGACACCCTCAAATTTAAATACAAGCTTCAGTCCCCCCACAACCCTCTTCTATCATTTTTTCGCAATCCAGCATTCTACCCCGCCTGGGTCTCCCCATCCTCATTCCAAAAATGGATGGATGCAGGATTAATCCACACCCACTCCTTTTACTCTTCTGATACCTTCAAGTCCTTCTCTTCATTACAAGAAAGCTGTGACCTCCCTAACTCAGAAATTTTCCGGTACCTTCAGCTCAAGCACTTTTATGCCCCATATTCTCGGTCTGACTCTTCTCTACCACTAATGACCATATTCGAACAAGCATGTCACCGTGACCCACATATGAGAGGATTGCTTTCTCTCCTTTATAGTCACCTCCTTGACCCCCCCCTTGCACATCACTCTCCTACGTATCTAAATTGACTGCAGACCTAGGGCTCACAATAGATTCTAAAGACTGGTCTGACATTTGGCTTCATACCAAATCAGCCTCCCAGAATATTGTAGCTCTAGAGGCAAACCACAAGGTCATGTTTCGCTGGTACCTGGTCCCCGCCCGGATCTCGAAATTCTCCCTAACAAGCTCCCTTGCATGCTTCCGAGGCTGTGCAGATCATGGTACCCACCTCCATATTTGGTGGACGTGCCCTGTTGTCTCCAAATTCTGGATGGAAATATTTAAGATTATCTTGGTTGTGGCCGAGTCTTGAATCAAGCCATCCCCGGAAGTAGCACTACTAAACGTGAAACCACCCGAACTCAGCAGAAACAGATTTAAACTTATATTACAGATCACTACTGCCGCCAAGCAGACGATAGCCAAAGCCTGAAAATCCCCTCACCTGACCATAGCAGAAACCAAGCATAGAGTATCCACAGCAATGGTGCATGCCAGGATCGAAGCAACTGTCCTTAACACCATTCAAAAATTCGAGCGAATTTGGAGCCCATGCTGATTTTGATAACGCCCTCCTTCTCCCATGAGCAGGGTAGCTCTGCCCTCCAACCTATATTGAATCACATTTGATTTAGTCATTCAGTGGCTTCCTGGTGGGGAGTGAACGTTTCCCCCCTTTTTCTAACCCTTCCCCCCTGTTCCTCTCCTCCCCTCTGGTCCCTCTCCTCTCTCCCCCCATTCCTTTCTCTTCTTCCACCCTCTATTTCTCCCCTGATTCTAAATAATCTTTGCTTTTATTAATCCACAAGAGACCACGTACCTTATTCCACGTGGAATATGATATTTTGAGCAAACTTTGATACCACTTCTATATATTACTGCCCCTAGAATATCTTTTATATTACAGTATATGACCAATGCCATATATATCTCTGCGTGTCGAAGAATGTATGTCTCTTTTCTCCGGATTGTATACATCCCTTCCTAAACATATGTCATCTGTTTATGTATTTACCCCTGAGGTTTAACATTGTTTATGCTTGTTACTCACTTCTGTAATATAAGACAAATCATATCAACATGTACCCTATATTGGGGCTGATCCCCACACTGCCGTTACCTCTATGCTTTGCTCACATGTAACTTATGTATGTATACTTATTTGTCTTGTTCTCTTTTCCTTAATAAAAACTTTGAATAAGGAAAAATCGCAGATCACCGCCATTACTAGTAAAAAATAAAAAAAGAATAAAAACCCCAGAAATTAATTCTCATCATCCGTAAACGCAGCAACTTTTACGCAAACCTATCAATAAACGCTGATCGCGTTTTTTTTACCAAAAAAATGAGGAAGAATATAACTCGGCCGAAACCAATGAAAAAAATGTTTTTTGATATTTTTTTTTTGGATTTGGATTTTAGAAAAAAGTAAGAAATTTGTTTTTTTTTTTGCAAAACTGTCGCTCTTCTTTCGTTTATAGCGGCAATCAGAAATGATGCAGAGGTGTTAAAATACCACCAAAAGAAAGCTATATTTGTGGGAAAAAAAGGACGCAGTGCCGAATCGCAAAAAGTGCTCTGGTCCTACAGTGGGAAATCCTTCCGGGGGTTGAAGTGGTTAAGATTGACACTGCCTTAAAAATTTCTGCTCTGCTGTGCTGGCACCATCTGTTTTATATATTGTCCTATTTTTTTTTTTTTAAAGAGAATTTATTGAAGTTTTCAGTCAATACAGAGAGATAATGCATAGGTTAACAACAGTAATGCAAAGATTAACAGCAATATCATCAGCTAGATATAAAACCACCATAAAATTGTGGAGACGTAGTAAAGACTAACGGCGATATTTGCTTTCTTCTCGCTGTCAAAACGTTTTTTTTTTTGTTTAAAGAATGA
>BLSH010035478.1:137727-152289 GCA_018402905.1 Glandirana rugosa
TCCGGGTCTGCCGAAGTGTAGTCTCAAAATGTTTGACTGACGGTTGTGAGAAAGCGGGTGTGAATGGTGTCGGAAAGTTGTGTAGGATTTGCCACGGGGCATAGAGGGGAGTTTGTAAAACTCTGATGTGAAGCCGTCTGGGCCTGGGGCTTTGCCGGGGGATAGAGATTTTATTGCCTGTGTAATTTCTTCTGGAGTGATTTGGGCATTTAGGCTGTCTAGTTGGGGTTGGCTGAGCGAGGGGAGAGCAATTTGATCGAGAAACCGTAGAGCCGTTGGTTCGTCTATAGCATCAGGGCCATAGAGGGAGGCATAAAATTGTTCTAATATCTTGTTTATCCCTTTGGGAGTTGTGGTAAGATTCCCATGTGTATCCTTTAACCCAGCTATATGTGAGGGAGTGCGGTTGCCCTTGCACAGCCGCGCCAAGAGCTTACCAGGTTTGTTTCCGTATTTGTGAAAGTGGAGATCTGATATGGAGCGGTGTAGGTTTTCCTGTTCCTCTGACCACAAGTCAAATAGAGACTTGGCCTTGCGCCAGGTCTCCCTATTTTCTGGAGAATTTAGGTAATTGAGCTTTGCCTGGGCGTCCCGCAGAGCGGAACTCGCCAGGGTGTATTCCCGTTTCACTTTCTTCTTGTGGGCCGAGGCGAAGGAAATAATTCTCCCTCGAATGACTGCTTTCCCCGCTTCCCAAAGTAGAGTAGGGTCAGAAGCGTGAATTGCATTCGTGTCTAGGTAGTCTGACCATGCGTCTTGAAGTGTACTACTAAGTGTTTGGTTATGAGCTAGGTAGGAAGGGAAACGCCAAATTTTTACTGGGTTTGGGTTGATCAGGCATATTGTCCTATTTTAATGGGATGTGGTGCCTATGAGATCTACTGTGACAATTTGCTCCTGCACACTATTACATATATTTTTTTTTTTTTCAATACTTTAAATGAATTAACCAGATAAAATTACAGAAACAGACAATACAGTGAAATCAAATGCCATAGGCATTATAAAAAGATTAACAGGTAGAGTAACATGTGCCTCTAACAAAGGAAAATACCAACTTCAAGTGGAATATATCTTGAGAAATATAAAGAAAACATTTCAGAAATACCCCCCCGTGAACATATTACAAGCTTAGTAGGTCTTCCTCAGGGTAATTCAGTGGGGGAGTACCCCAAAACCAGTGGGTATTTAGAACACACATATACAATACAACATTGTCTGAATCTTCTGTATGTATTATGCCGTAGTACTGGACCTATAGTGCCCTAGTCCAGAGATAATGTCAAATCTTAGCATGGATAGAAGGGGGACAAGTCCCCCCAATCTAAGCATTCTAAACCTTGTGGCATATTTGTGAAATAGTGTTGTTAAGGTGAGTGGATAAACAAGAAACCATTGGAAATTACCCACTCAAACAATCGGATACCATGGCTTGTTTCCAAGCCAGTTCCACTTCCTCACTCCTCTCCCCCTACCCCATGCGGCACCGGCAAAGCAAGTATGGGTGCTTGGCTTTGACTACAAAGCCAGGCTGCGCTGTGAATGGCCGGTGTATCTTCTGGGACCTGTGATGTGTCAAAGAAGATCACCAGGAAGGGGGGGGGACAGGTGAACTTCCTGTCACCTGTCACCAGCACCAGGAGAGGAAGTGGGAGTTGGGACTCTGTGAAAACAGGGTCCCCGCCCCCACCCCAAAAAAATGACATGCCAATTGTGGCATGTCAGGGGGTCACCTTCACTTAAAGCAGAAGTTCCACTTTTGAGTGGAAGTCCGCTTTTTTTTATTATTTATTGCAATTGTTAAAAAACCCAAATTAGGAAAATTCTTGTAGGATGTAAGGGATACTAGTGCTCAGGGAGGAGATGTACAGTAAAAGACTGTCTGTGAATTGACCCGGTCTATGATGATGTGTGCCCAGGTTAAAAAACTCCAGATCGAGGTTTTTTTGCAATGCGTTTGCTAAATGTTCCATTGTTAGGATATATAACAGCAGAAGCAAGGAGCAACCCTATATAGTCATTTTATGAATAGACAGTGGTGAAGACATTTGACCATCAACCTATATCATGGCAGAGGGGTTGTAGTAGAGGGCCTTAACTTGCAATGCAAAATATCATCCAAACCTAAATGAGTGAGGGTGGACTTGAACCAATGGACCAATGAATGCCATAATTTTGATCTTTAACCATAGTAATTCCTGGCAACAGCCAAGAGCTGGGTTTAGAGAACTGCAATGTTTGTTTTTTTCTCTGGGACTAATGGAATCTTTGTTTCATTGAACTACAGACCACCTTAGGGAAAGATCTAAAATAGGGATGTAATAGTGAAGGATGCGCTTATAACTTGTGCCCATAATAGGAACACTATTCTTTCAACTCATGGGGTATTGACACATTGGGAAAGAGGAGTAATGAATAAATGGAAGGCGGAGTGAATTTACTGTTTATTACAGAATGTTTGTAGACATTTGATGATAATCTGGGATATCTCTAAGAGATAGGCTCTTATATGCTTGGGTAGGTGGGGAGATAACAGTTAATTATTGATTACTAGATTGATACTCTGCTAATGTAGGGGAGAGATAGAATTATATATTCCCCACTTTGCAGATTATGTCTTTATATTTGTTACTACATTAGTGTTAGAGCCAATTAGAGATCGGTTTGCACCCTGCTGGGGTAGGTACCCTAAATACCATATCATGAATCTTGGGAGGATTGGGTAATATGAATACTTCAGTATAAATCTCTGTATATATAATGTTTTTTACAGAAGGGCAAAGTGGTCACCGCCATTATCCCCTTTGGCACATGGAGGAGGGGTGCTGACTAGAGTTGAGTGAACCCGAACTGTAAAGTTCAGGTCCGTACCAAACTTTTGGGTGTCCGGGACCCGGACCCGAACCCAGACTTTTCAAAAAAAGCCCGGGTTCGGGTCCAGGGTTCTGGTATTTTATTACACCTGTTGAAAAGCTGCCAAGGGCAGCCAATCAACAAGTGTTTCACTGGTTTTCCCTAGAAGCCATCACAGCCATGCCTACTAATGGCATGCCTGTGATTGGCCAGTGCACCATTTGACCCAGCCTCTATATGGGGCTGGAGTCACCGTGCTGCATGTCATATGCTCTCAGGATAGTTTAGGGAGAGGATGCTGCTGGCTCTGTGAGGGACAGATTGCAGAACATCTCATCCTGCTGCACAGAACGATCTGATTGTGGAATAGGGAGAGATACTAGTACTGGTGCATTGAGGGACAGATTGCATATCTCATCCTGCTGCACAGAACGATCTGACTGGACTAGGTAGAGTCTGTTGCTTTAAGGGAAAGATTATTCTTCTAAAATCATCATCAAGTTGTACAGGAAAAGGTTCCAGCTGTTGCTTTAAGGGAAAGATTAGTGTTCTAAAATCATCTCCAAGTTGTACAGGGAAAGGTTCCAGCTGTTGCTTTAAGGGAAAGATTATTATTCTAAAATCATCTTCAAAGTGTTTGGGAAAACCCCGTTTCAGCCGTGTGGAGCCATATTAGTGTTCTAAAATCATCTTCAAAGTGTGAGGGAAAACCCTGTTTCAGCCGCGTGGAACCATATTAGTGTTCTAAAATCATCTTCACAGTGTGTGGGAAAACCCTGTTTCAGCCTCATGAAGCCATATTAGTGTTCTAAAATCATCTTCAAAGTTTGTGGGAAAACCCTGTTTCAGCCGCGTGGAGCCATATTAGTGTTCTAAATCATCTTCAGTTGTTCCCTCCAAATCTCCCAGTGTACGTTAAATATTTTATGTTTTTCCAAATTGTTGATTAATAGGGATTCGTATGTATAGTGTGTATGGACTAAAGCTAACGCTTCTAAAAGATTCAGAGTTTTGTCAGACTACCAATTTCTAGTAATTAGGGTCTTGGCTGAGAGGAATATATGTGTGATGACAGCTCAGAAACCTGGGAAACGCTCTATGCCCAGACCCAGGAGAGCTAGGGCTGGGTCTGGCCGTGTGAGACATCCCGTGATAGTGGAGATTTTCCTAAAAATGCCATTCCAGAAACTAGTAAGGCTTTTACACCTCCAGAAAATATGCATAATTCTCCCAATCTCTGCTCTTAGAGAATTTAGGTATTCTAAGGGGAGTGAGATACCTCCTCAGGGTTAGTTTCTGGTATGACTCCCAGTGATTTATGCATTTAGATGATTTATATAGTTACATAGTTACATAGTTACATAGTTAGTCAGGTTGAAAAAAGACACAAGTCCATCTAGTTCAACCAAAAAAAAAAAAAATAGAAAACATTTATATACTGTATATCTAACCAAATAATCCCATATACAATCCTTCACCCACAGTTGATCCAGAGGAAGGCAAAAAACCCCAGCAAAGCGTGATCCAATTTGCCATAACGGGGGAAAAAAATTCCTTCCTGATTCCCCGAGAGGCAATCGGATTCACCCTGGATCAACTTTACCTGAAAATGTTAGTACCCAGTTATATTATTTACATTAAGGAAAGAATCCTGGCCTTTTTTAAAGCACTCAACCGTGCTGCCCAAAACTGCCTCTGGAGGTAGTCTATTCCACATTTTCACACACGTATTTGTAGATGAAATCTTTTTTCCTCTAGACGTAAAGAGTGCCCCTTGTCATTTAGGGTGACCTTAAAGTAAATAACTCAACATCAAGTTTTCTATATGGACCACTTATATATTTGTACATGTTGATCAAGAGAGAATAAAGTCAGATCCTCTAATATTTCCTCATAGCTGAGCTCCTCCGTGCCTCTTATTAGTTTGGTTGCCCTTCTCTGCACTTTCTCCAGTTCCCCAATATCCTTTTTGAGAATTGGTGCCCAAAACTGAACTGCATATTCCAGGTGAGGTCTTACTAATGATTTGTACAGGGGCAAAATAATGCCTCTATCTCTGGAGCCCATACCTCTCTTAAAACAAGAAAGGATTTCCGCAGCTTGGCATTGCATGCCATTATTAAGCTTATGATCTACCAAAACCCCCAGATCCTTCTCCACTATGCATTCCCCCAGTTGTACTCCCCCTAGTATGTACGATGCATGCATATTCTTAGCCCCCAAGTGCATAACTTTACATTTATCAACATTAAACCTCATTTGCCACATAGTCGCCCAATTAGACAGTGCATTGAGGTCTGCTTGTAAGCTGGAAACACCCTGCAAGGACATTATTCCACTGCATAGCTTGGTATCATCTGCAAGCACTGAAATGGTACTTTTAATCCCAGACCCTATATCATTTATAAATATATTGAAAAGTAAGGGTTCCAACACTGAACCTTGGGGTACACCACTGATAACCTTAGACTATTCAGAATAAGAATCATTAACCACTACTCTCTGAATTTGGTCTTTTAGCCAGTTTTCTATCCATTTACAAATTGATCTTTCCAAGCCTGTAGACTTTACCTTACACATTAGCCGTGTGTGGGGAACGGTATCAAACACTTTCGCAAAATTCAAGTATACCGCGTCCACAGCCACCCCTCTGTCCAAGGTTTTACTTACCTCCTCATAAAAAGAAATCAGGTTTGTTTGACAACTTCTGTCTTTCATGAATCCATGCTGTCTGTTGCTTAAAATATTTTATTCCAACAAGAACTCATATATGTGGTCTTTTATTAAACTCTCCAGTATCTTCCCAGCTATAGAAGTTAAACTAACAGGTCTATAGCTACCTGGTAAAGGCTTTGATCCCTTTTTAAATATGGACACCACATTGGCCCTACGCCAATCCAGTGGTACTATTCCAGTCATTAAGGAGTCCCTAAAAATGAGATACAATGGTTTTGAAATGACAGAGCTCAATTCCTTTAGGATCCGTGGATGGATGTCATCTGGTCCAGGTGCTTTATCTACCTTTATTCTGTCTAAATACTTCTGGACCATTTCACTTTTGAGCCATTGTGGATCATTTGGGGCTGTGTCCCTACCACCCCCGACATGCACATGAGCTCCCCCATGCTCCTTTGTATACACAGAGCTGAAGAAAGTATTTAATAAGTTTGCCTTCTCTTTATCCCCAGTCACGCACTCTAGATTATTTTGTAAAGGGCCTACATGCTCAGCCTGACCTTTTTACTATTAATATATTTGAAGAATTTTTTGGGGTTTGTCTTACTATCTTTTGCAATCTGTCGTTCATTGTGAATTTTTGCATCCTTTTTACACATTCTGTTATATTCTTTGTAGCATTTAAAAGATGATAGCTTTCCCTCATTTTTATATTTTTTAAATGCTCTTTTCTTATCATTTATAACTTTTTTAACTTTGGCCGTGAGCCACATAGGTTTTCTTTTTAGCCTTTTAAATTTATTGCCCATGGGAATATACTTTGCAGTGAGTTCACATACAGTTTTTTTTAAGTTGTTTTTATAAGTTGTTAGAGTGTCTTTGCGTCATTGATGGGGTGTGAAGGAGCGGTCTAACTCGGACTCCCATTTCAGATGGTGTGTAGATTTGGAGAAGGACAATTTTTGATGAGGAAGATTATAGAACAGGGAGATCCCCTTCATCCTATGTGTGGAGTTAGTATAGAATTCTCATGCTTCCTTTTGTATATGGATTTTGTATGATTTCAGGGAGTTAAGGAGATGGAAGACTTGATTATGCATTTAATAATCTGTTTCTGGAAGAGCAAACTCTTTTGATTAGTCCCGAAAGGGCTTCAGCCTACTCCCACTATACAAATGGGAAACATGCGTGAGTCCTCTGGTGATCCACCTCGAGAGGTCTAAGTTGGGTATTATCTCTGAAAAGATTTCAATGGGAGCAGGGATTTCAACTGATTGGTTAAGGGTCGCCTCTAGGCTGTAAAGTCGCCTCCCTGCAGTAATGGTGGCTTGGATAGTTAAGGGAAGTTGGTGGAGAGAGTAAGGTTTCCATATGTCCGCTAGCAAGAAGGTTGTAAGATTTTTAGAGGGGATCATATCTTGCTCCATGGAGCTAAGTCTGTCAGATTGAACCATGTACGGAGCTGGGTGATCACCGAAGCGTGGTAATAGTCTCGAAGATCTGTATAGCCCATACCTCCTGCAGTTCTATGTTTGATTAGGATAGTTTTAGCACATCTAGGACATTTAGATTGCCAGACAGTTTTTTAAGAGGCCCTCTAGTGTCTTCAAGTGGCTAGGTTTAAGTGGTATAGGGAGTGTGCGAAACAGGTATAATATCTGCGGGAGTATTAGCATCTTAAATGAGGCCAAACGCCCCATCCAGGAAAGTTCAGATTTAGCATATTTTCCCATTTCTTTAGTAATTTTTTCGATTCGAGGTGGGAAGTTAGCGTCGGCAAGCTTGGAGGGATCATCCGTGATTTTGATACTCAGGTATGGGACACTATTTTTTTTCCAGGAGTACAGAAATGATGTCATTAATTTGGATTGGAGTTGTGAGGGTTGTGGACATGTGGCATAGAGTCCTCCGGCGCAGAGATAAAGAGGATGATATCATCCGCGAATAAGTTGATATGGTGGGAGGAGTTGTTTTTTAAGTTTACCCCAGATATATGGGGGTGGGATCTTATTTTTTCTTCAAGAGGTTCGATAAGAGGGTTAAAAATAGAAGGGGAGAGGGGACATCCTTGCCTAGTCCCATTGGTGATTCTGAAGTTTTTAGAGAGGGCATTGGAGGTGAATACCTGGGAACAGGGAGAGGAATAGAGCTCCAGAATGGCCGATAGGATGTTTCCATCAAGGTTGTACTTCGTCAGGACCTGTCTCATGTATCCCCAGTGGATCCTTTCGAATGCCTTCTCCGCATCCAAAGAGAGGAGCAGAGAAGGAGCCTGACAGGACCGCACATGTTGGACTATATCTATGACTCTTCTGCTAGCGTTGGAGGGTTGTCTGCCAGCAGTGAACCCCGATTGGTCTGGGTTGATGAGCTCAGGAAGGATTGACATGAGTCTGTGCACTAGAATTTTTGCATATAGTTTTACATCTGAGTTGAGCAGTGAGATTGGCCTATAGTTGGAAGGTATGCTAGGATCTTTACCAGGTTTTGGGATGGTGACAAGATATGCTTTAAGCATCTCTGTTGGGAAAGACTCTGAAGTTATAGCTTGGGAAAATGTATCTACTAATCTGGGGGCCAATGTGGAGCGGGATATCTTATAATATTCATTAGGAAGCCTGTCTGGACCAGGAGATTTACCTTGTGGGAGAGCTGAGATTGCTGTTAAGAATTCTGAGGTTTCAATAGGCACATTTAGCTTTTCTAGTTGGGCCTCTGAGATAACGGGGATTTTGATGGAATTTAAGAACATTTGTATTAGCTCGTTTGAGGGTTGAGCAGTATCAGGGTCTTCCTTAAGGTTATAAAGAGAGGAATAAAAATCTGCAAATGCGTCTGCAATGGCATCTGGGTCTACTATTTTAGTGTTATCTAGTGGTTTGTTTAGGTATGGTATCCTGGATCGAATGTTTTGCTCCTTTAATCTGGAAGCCAATATTTTGCCTGCGCGATTGTTGAGACAGAGTAATGAGACAGTTTAAGTTTGTCTACGTATTTACTGTATCATTCCAGGAGCAAGCACCTGAGATCAGTGCGCAATTATGTCAGTTTGTTGGCCAGGTCCGCTGATGGCTGGGCCCTATTTTGGAGTTCCACCAATTTGATTTCTGCTAGAACATTATCTAACTTATGTTCTCTAAGCTTTTTTTCTCTAGCACTTATTTGTAGAAGAATACCCCTGATAAAGGCCTTGTGAGCACACCATAAAGTACAAGGGTTGGCTACTGAACCCTCGTTGGAAATGAAGAATTCTTTAAGCTGATCATTGATAGTACTCCTATATTTTGGGGATTGGAGTAAGCGCGTGTTAGCACGCCACATTATGGGTCGGTTCAAGGTGTGCCCCTCCTCCACCGTTATTGATACAGGGGCATGGTCCGACCATGAAATATCGTGGATGGCCGAGGAGGACACCTTTGTCAAAACATTTCTATCAACAATTATCATATCAATGCATGAATATGTATGATGTCTGGAGGAGTGAAATGTATAATCTCTCATGCCAGGATGTTGGAACCTCCAAACATCATACACCTCTTCATTATGCAATAGATTCTGTAATGAGGGAGGAGGGCGACTCGTTATTGCTGAGGAGTCCATCTTGAAATCATTGGTGATATTGTAGTCTCCACAGAGAATTAGTCCTCCCTCCTTCACTTTGTTAACTTTTCTGAACAGTTTCTTCAGGAACCTCAGCTGGTGCTGGTTAGGTGCATATAAATTGACTATTGTGAATGTTCTGTTGTTAAAGGATCCAATGAGGATCAAATATCTGCCTTCTTGATCTACGATAACATCCTTCAGAGTGAAGGAGACAGTGTTCTTGATCACAATAAGAACTTCCGCACATTTCTTCTGTACTGAGGCTTGATATATATGGGGAAAGTTGTGGAGTTGACACTTAGGTGGGTTAGGGCACAAGAAATGTATTTCCTGGACGCACAAAACATCCGCTTGTAACTTATTAGCTTCCCTCCACAGTGATGCCCCTTTGGCCCGGTGGTTTAGGCCATTTGCGTTAATAGAAAGTATGTAAGGGTCATGGGTATGTGGAAAAGATGCAGATAACATGTCCCATAAGGAGCAGTCACTCACCTCTTTTTGTGTGGGTCAGAATTTAGCATCCTGATAAATTGTGCAGCATGAGATCTTGAAAAGCCAGCAGGTCCATTTCAGGAGGAGGTCATCAAAGGTCATTGGCGTACATAGAAGAAAGTAAAAGGAACGTAAGGAACAGTTTGTGTAACAAACAAGTAAAAAGGAAGGAACCGTTATGGATCCAAAGGCAGATATTCTGCTCAGCAATAAAGGGAGGGAGATACGTGGATAGTAAAATTCATAGCACTGAACCTTGTAAACTGAATAGTGTTGAGTTTCAGGCCTGAGGTGGTTGGACAGGTTGTTTTTTGCTTGGCTTTTTACGCAACACCACCTGCCATTCATCTTGAGGGTTGGTTTTGGCAGGAGGGCGTGGGTCGCCATGTGGCTGTTCAGGAGGTATCTTCCATTTGCATAACAGACCGAGGCCTTTCTCCAGTGAGGAAATTGTGGTAGATTCTCCCTCTCTGGTGATGGTCAGTTTGGAGGGATACCCCATCTATACATTATGTTATGGTTTCACAAAGCCTTCGTAATGGACACCAGGCAGCGGCCTAAGTTGCTTAGTCCCCCTCGGGCAATGGTTTGTTCAGTGCTGTATTGGAAGTTATAACAGGTGGTCATCAGGTTGCATAGTGATCTCTTTTGCAGTCCAGGTGTCTGCTTTAAGCGAACAGTTTAGTGCTGTATTGGTTCTACATTGTCTCTTCTGTTTTAGCCTCAGGGCGGAGCAGAGTGATTTAGGTCTCAGGGTCAGGCAGAGTGGTTTGTGTCAGGGGCGGCAGGCCTCGGTGTATCAAGATGGCCGCCGTTCAGGACTTCCACAGGCCACACTGGATCCCCGGCCTTGCATAGAGTGCGCCATCAGAGCGGATCGCGGGCCTCGTTTTGGTGGTCACCTCTCGGTCAGTATGTAGGGCTAATGGCGCTTTAGGTGGACCAGGCCCCTGAGCTGGACAGGTCCGGTCTCGAGTGCTGGCAACTAGGAGGGGTGCCTCTCTGTGTTTGTGGTGTACTGGGGTCTTCGCAGTGGCACCAGGAAGTCTAGTCTTCTGCTGTTGGGGTCGCTGGGTCAAGGTTGGGCGCTCCGTGGAGCGTTGTGAGGGGGTCCCTGGAGTGTGAGGGGCTTCCCAAGGAGTAATCCCGTTTACTGGGTCCTGTGTCTTTTGGATGATGCACCAACTGCCCAGATTTGGCCTCCAAGATGGTGCCGGCTGCTATGATCAGTGCTGGTCGCGGCCTGCAGGCTGTGGATCTCCGTCTGGAACTGTTGTTTCCCCTCGAGAGTGGATTTAAAATGTAGCCCAGGGTACTGCGAATGTATCCCTGTGTGTGTGTGGGTATGAGTTCGGCAATGAGGCGTCCGGACACCCTTGGATAGAGCAGCAGGGATCTGGAGCTGTGAAGAGACACCGACGTCAAGCCACGCCCCCCATTTTTTTTTTTTAAGTGGTACTTTTATTAAACAACTTATATGTACAGTAAATACCATTGCAGTATACGGAATACAGTTTCAAAAGAAGAGTAAGACAAGCAAGGAATAAGATAGACATCATCTACTTCTACAGCTTAGCATCTGGATCCACAGGGTCTTGCTCACTACCCCGTGTTCCTACAGCTCCCATTGTCAGCATATTCAAAGATGCATAGAGGGTCATTGAAGCATTATCTCCATTATACATATAGCATCAATGTAGAACTAGCACCGTCTTTCTCCCGCGTTCAGTATCTCAATTATCATCAGGGACAGTATCATTAGATTCCATCCAGGTACCCCATATTTTGTGGAACTTATGGGGACAACCCCTCGCCTCGTAGGTCAGTTTATACAGGGGAAGCACATTGTGGATCAGTCTAATCTAACTATGCAGTGTGGGTGAGGACCCAGGTTTCCAGTTCATAGTGATTTTTTTTTAGCTTAAAAGAATGCAATACGCAAGAAGGTTTGCTTGTATTTTGGAATATTTTCCTTGTCCTCTACATAGCCCAACAGGCATCGTAGAGGATTACATATATTAGGGAGTTGCCTAAGGGAACTGAGAAACGCTGTGACCCCAGACGAAGACTGCCTAATCAGGGGGCAAGTCCACATCATGTGGAAAAAGGTACCGTCAGCTACATTGCACCTGGAGCAGAGAGCGGAGGGGTTCCTACCTAGTCTATGCAGAAAGCATGGTGTGTAGTATGAAAGTATGATCAATATAATAGTTTGGTTTGGATAACTTTAGGAGATAACAGTAGGGACCTGAACCGGTAGAATTTCCTTCCAAATGTCCTCCGACATCTCCGGGATGTCCGAACACCATTTGAGTTCTCTTTGAAGAAGCCTAGCCGTGGTGGAGTGAAGAAGAGTTTTATAGTAATTGGAGATAAGTTTATCATGGGATGGGTCAGTTATCAATAATTCAAGTCTTGAGGGCTGCATATTCGTATTACGGAGGCCAAATTGTGTTGTGGCTGTGTGCCGAATCCGAAGGTAACGAAATTATGTTGTTTTGGGTAAACCGTAGTCTCTAGAGAATTCAGCAAAGGATCAGAACATATTTGCCACGAATAGGTGAGAAACCAACCATACCCCATGTCTGAACCAATATTTACCATCTTTCCTATGATAAAACTCCTTCAGCTGGGGATTCCCCCAAAGGGGGGTATTGGGCGAATACTGTGGTGGATCACCGGGTGGTAATAATTTTGAGATCTTGAATATCTGTATAGTCATAGTAAGGATACCCGTTCCCTCCCGTCCCCTAGTGGACAGTCTATAAAGTAGATTCTGCAGTGATTCATATGACGATAGGATGGCGGCTTCCAACGCCGTAGCTGCGTTGTTAGCTTCTGGGTGTAACCACCAGTGGGCATGAGCCAGCTGGGGGGCAATATAGTAGGTCTGCAGGTTGGTGAGTGCCAGTCCCCCTTCCTGTATAGGTAATTGTAATGATTATTTTGCTATGCGGACCGCTCTTCCTCCCCACAAAAAAGTAGTAAGAATAGATTCTATTTCACAAAATTTCCATTTAGGGATATAAATGGGAGAGATACCTAGCACATACAAGACACGTGGTAGGAATATCATCTTGAAAATGTTGATTCTACCCAGTAACGTTAGGGGGAGGGTGGTCCACATTTTCAAAGTAGTCCTTAGCCTACGGATTAGGGAGTCCAGATTATTTGTAATATAATGGGATATTGGCTGTTGGACAACAAGTCTGAGATATCTGGACATAGGGACAACCTGCAGGGGGCAATCTGGTGGCAAGTCATATGTGGTCTCCTGGTCCAGCATGAATAGTATGGACTTAGATCAATTCACCCTGAATCCAGAGAAGCAACCAAACTCCTCAATAATTTTAAGTAGGATAGGGACTGCCGTTTGAGGGTCCGCCAGATAGATAAGCATGTCATCTGCGTACAGAGATACTTTTTCCTCCAGTCCCCCTACAGTGAGACCCACTATGGATGGGGCAGCCCTAAGCAGGGCTGTAAGAAGCTCTATCGCCACCGCAAATAGCAGGGGGCAGCCCTGCCTAGTACCCCTCCTGATTACGAAAGGATCAGAAATGGTCTGAATAACCCTCAATCTAGCTCGTGGGTTACTGTACAGCAGCCGCACCCATGCAATAAATCTCTCTCCAAATCCAAATTTTGCCAATACTTCCAACAAATATGGCCATTCCACTGAGTCAAAAGCCTTGTGAGTATCCAGGGCAATGACCGCCCTGGACCCCACAAGGTCATGTGCAGCCTGCATGTTTGTGAATAGCCTTCGCAGGTTAATGGATGTACACCAGCCCGGGATAAATCCAGTTTGGTCTGCTCCAACGATAGAGGTGATTCCTGTATTAAGTCTAAGGGCCAGGATCTTAGCTAGTATCTTTACATCTGAGTTAATCAGGGAGATGGGTCTAAATGATTCACAATAGATATGGTCGTTGTGTGGTTTGGGGATAAGCACTATTAGCACTTCAGACATAGAGGGCGGGAGATGGCCTGTCTGCAGTGCAAAATTAAATAGCCTGAGCAAATGTGGGATTAATATGTCCTTAAATGTCATGTACCACTCAATAAGAAAGCCGCCCAGGCCGTGCGTTTTGTTCCTGGCAAACGACTGAATGGCTTTCTCCACCTCCTCCTCTTTAAGAGGGGCTTCGAGGGTTGCTATTTGGTCCTCTGATAGCTTGGGTAGGGTAATCTCGGCTAAGTAGTCATCCAGTTCAAGGATAGTGTAGTGGGCCTTAGTCATGTACAGAGAGGTATAAAAGGCTACATATGTGGAAACTATGTCCTTGTTTTACTCTACTACCACTCCCCGCTCATTCTGAATTCTGGAGATACAACATGGCTGAAAGTCAGGTCTGGATAAGTAAGCCAACAAATGACTATTTTTATCACCAAATTTGAAAAGTCTTTGATTTTGGTACAGTAGCTTTTTCTGCATATGCCCCAGAAGCACCATCTCCAACTCCCGTGCCTTACCGTGTCAGGCAACCAGGGCTGGTGCAAGGATTTTTGACACCCTAGACGAAACCTCATTTTGCCGCCCCCCCTTGGCTCCACCTCTGACCCCACCCCCTTTTCCCTGCCTAGCCTGATCAGCGCCAATCAAATGCAGCCTGGTCAGCGCCAATCAAATCCAGCCTCACCAGCGCCCATCAAATACAGATTCACCCGTGCCCATCAAATACAGCTTCACCAGCGCCAAACAATACAACCTCACCTGTGCCCATCAAATACAGCTGCACCTCTGCCCATCAAATAGAGCTTCACCAGCGCCAATCAATACAGCCTCACCTGTGCTTATCAAATACAGCCTCACCTGTGCCATAAACTACCCGTGTCCACTCCGACATAAACTATTCGTGTCCACTCCGACATAACTAACCGCGACCACTTCGAGATAAACTACCCGTCTCCACGTCGACATAAACTACCCGTGTC
>BLSH010035478.1:152595-165353 GCA_018402905.1 Glandirana rugosa
GTATTTAGCAGATCAGTCACTATTTCTATATACATTTACAAATGGCACGTGATAATACAATCTCATTATCTCAGTCAGACAGTGTCAGTTTTTTTTTACATGAATCAATGCAGGGCAGCCAGTGACAGATCTACAGTGGCCAGGTGCCCTAGGTGGCAGTGCGCCCTAGGCGGCCGCCTACTTTGCCTACTGGTAGAGCCGGCCCTGCAGGCAACCTTATTTTCCCCAGTGGGGGAGGCAGAGTATATAGCCTCCGCCTCCTTGAGGGATTTTTCCGCATCCCTCATTCTGTATTGGGATGCCTTGCGGACCTGTCCGTGGCCTTAAAGGCATCCCATACCACATCCACGGAGACACTTTGTTGGTTGTTCACCCAAAATGAGGACATATCCTTACGTCCCCAGTCTGTGACCGCAGGATCAGCCAGCCACAGGGGGCTCAGTCTCCATATCTTGTAAGAAGCAGAGACACCCAGAGCGAAGTCAACCAACAAAGGCGAGTGGTCCGACACCGCCCTGGGCAAAAACCTTACATTACATATTATATTAAGCATATCATGAGACACTAGATAGATCTATCCTTGACAGTGTACCATATGTATCTGAATAGCAGGAATATTCTTTCATATCCGCATGTCTCCACCTCCAAGCATCCGTTAAATCATACTGTGTCAAGTAAGTCTGCAGGGGGGTGGGAGGTGTTGCGGAACACCCCAACCTATCTAGAGTATTATCCAATACTGTATTGTAGTCCCCAGCTAATATTAGTGGGCCCTCTGCAACACCCAGCACCGTCACCATCAGTTCTTCAAAACGTTGCCTGGTAAATGGTGGGGGGAAATATATAGTGGCAATGGTGTATGGTTTGCCCTGCAGTTCCAGTACCACTAATACATAGCACCCCTTCAGGTCTGTTTTAATATGTTTAATAGTGATTGGGGCAGATTTAGTTATCAGGATAGAGGTGCCTCTAGCATATGTGGAATAGGTGGAGTGAAGGTCATACGCTATCTTGGCCCTTTTGAGCGCCATCACCCTAGAGCCCTGCAGATGCATTTCCTGGAGGAGGATGACATGCGGATCATGACGGGCTAAGTACTCAAACATTAAAGAACGCTTCACCCTGGAGTTAAGCCCCCTGACATTCCATGAAATCAGTCGTAACTTAGACATATCTCCAGGGTGAGTATGTTTTTAACAGGATAGCAACACCAGTGTAGCAGTAAAGGTTAGGAGGAGGAGCACTGAAAAAAACTTTTGAACATTAGTTTACACAGTAGGAGCAGCGAGGGGGGAAAGCTTCATCACCCAGATGACAGAACATAAAGTACATAGACAGGTACTGTAGTTCCAGGGCTTAATCGCCATAGATGTCATAACTTGAAAGCAGAAGTGAACAGTCAACAACCCCAAACTAACCCTAGCCCTCCCAGCCCTCAAACCCCAACTCTTGAGAGCTTTAATCCCAAAACACACTGCCAGTAGCAAGGGGGGCATGGTGCAGTCTCAGGCTCTGGTCAGAGCCGAAAGAACAAACAAAAAGTGGGAAAAAATCAACTGCAGTAGCTCCTGCTTTATCTAGGCTACATCCGCAATATAAGATACAGGTGCATCCAGGATCCAGATAGAATCATGTCCGCCCGAGTTTTACACTAGTCACTGTGCCACGGATCACGGGTGTCTTAAGTATAAGAACTGTGACAACCAGAACAATAAATGAGTTGCTCACAACACACATAGCTGTGGTGTAGATCCTTATTTCCCAAGAGAGTGCGAGTGGTACAAAAAAGCAGTGCAGCAAAGGCAGTAGGGGACTCCGCAGAGACAGGATTCATTCTTCAGCGGGGTGATCTCCTGTTAGGCCGGTGCTTTGTTCAGGGGTTCCAGCGTATCAACCCAGTGGGCTGCGTCCTTCGGATCAGTGAAAAAGAATGCTTTGCCTTGGTAGATGACCTACAGTCTAGCCGGATATAGCATACTATATGGCATTTGGATCTTCCTTTGCCGCCTTTTGATTACCAAAAATGTGGCCCGCTGTTTTTGTGTCGCCACCAAGAAATCCATTCCCATTAAAAGACACTTTTCCCTTTTCTCTAGCTGCCCTCAGGATGGCCTCTCTGTCCTTAAAGTGAAGCAGCTTGATTATTATTGCCCTTGGGAGTGCTCCGACTGGCAGAGGATGCATCGGGACTTTATGAGCCGTCCAATAGCGAATAATGGGGAAAAGGTGGAGGCCCCAAAGGTCGATGTCAGCCAGTGCTCCATAAACCCTTCCGAGTTTTGCCTTCCGCTCCCAAGAAGTGATCTTCCAGTTCAGTGAGCTTATCGATCAATTCTTCCTGAGCCCTGTGGATGTCTCTCACTGAGTTCTGGAGCAGTCTAAGATCATCTTCCATATCTCCAATTCTTTGCTCTGCATTAGTGACCTTGTGTCTAAGATTATGCACGTCTTGTTTGAGGAAAGACAGATCAGTTTTAATGGAGTCCATTTGCAGGGTCAGTGAAGCATGGCTGTGTTGTATGGCCTCCAGAATTTGTGTCAGGTTTGGTTCCCCTTCTGGCGCAGCAGCGCGGGTGTCACCAGAGGAAGGGGGGACAGGACTCTCAGGAGAGTGAAGCTTAGGGGTGGCGGACAGGTTGGGTGTTGACAGCCCTGCGCACTCACCCGTCTCACCATGTTGCCCCAAAGGTTTTGCTGGCTGCTGCGATCTTCCATTGCTGGGCTGTTTTGTGACCGCTCGCCGCCTTGCGACCTATCGATGTCATCTTGGGTCCTCATGTTGTGGGAGCCGGGTGGGTGAAATCTGGGCGCAGCTTTTACAAGGGAGCCAATCTTCACCATCCCACGTGCCCCTCTGATACTAGGGCACCATGAAGAAAGATCCTACCCCGTTTTGGTTTATGAGGGGTGCTATAGGGTCTTAGCCGGAACCAGGTCCTGGGGCTGTGTAACTCGATCGACCACTCCGCCTGCCCCCTCCCCCAGTCGGTCCCTCAAGATGGCAAGAGCAATAGTCTAAATTCCACAGGGATGAGGCTGGGGCCCATGTAAACCCCTCTCTGTGGAGAGAAAGAGTAGGCCCAAAAAGCAAGATGGTGGCAACCCACGGTAGGCCGCAATTCCTGGCCCGGTCCCTGTACTCACAGATGCCTTGCCTCCAGATGTTCCCAGGCAGGGTGTAGCACAGGAGGATGTCCAACTGGCTGGTTAGGATCAGATGGAGCCACGGATGGCTCTGCTGTAGGGCAATGGTGGCATTCCTTGGACTAGGCCACAAGCCGGGGCCTCGATTTGCAGGTCCGGGCCGGCCGACCGGACGACCACCGAAATATGCCCCAGAAAGGATGCCTTGTACTATGGGCAGTGGGCACTGATGTGGATTAGTCTTCCTGGTGCCTGTATATGTGAGGATGGCCCAGGATTATTTTAGTAAGATCCGAGCTCTTCTCCCTGATGTCCGCCGCCTCCTACATCCAGACATGCCCCCCAGTCAAATTTTAACTGGACACATATGGCTGACATCAAAGACTGTGTGTGTTATTAGAGTAACATCTTGAAATAATGCTGTTTTAGTTAAGCCAAAGGTGATTTAAAGAGTCATTGTAATCCTTTGATGAAGATTTTTCTTTTGTTTGTTCACTTTGCCACATTCTAATAATAAAAAAAAATCTAAAGTTTTTGATTCGACTGATTCAAAATTTATCTATTTGAACGTTTCAAATTGAAAAAAATCGGTAAATTCGAAGAACATTCCGAATACAAATCCCAAATACAAATCGAATGAACCAAATTTAACAAAACCAAATAACTAGATTAACAAATCGAAACAAAGCAAATTTTTTTGCCATGTCTAAAAAACACAATACTTTTAGTAGTTTATTGTATTATGATCAAATTTAGTACCTAAAAAGTCCCAAAAGTTTTTCATAAATGTTGTTTGTTCAACTTTGTTACACTAAATATACAGTATATTTATTGTGGCAGTGGGACCCTATGCTATCTGGAAGATTGCTAGGTTACGCCAGATTTTTGGAGAGACAGGGAAGCTGATTGCACAGCTGTATGCTGGGCTTTTTAGTGGTGACCTGACTATGGCTCAGGGCCCCATCCAACAGACAAGAAGTCCATGTAAGGGAGTCATGTGGACTTCCATTCCTCTGCAGGAGTCAGAGGCTGCAAGGGGGCAGCCAGAGCATGTATGTCTGCAGGAGGCAGATTTAGTCTGTGAGGCTACTACATGTCAGCACCGAGTTGCTGAGCATCGGGTCTGTGGGAGACAGACCAAGGCTTGAAGCCAAAGGCTTAAGCAGGAGAGCTGCACTTACCAGCCAGGAGAGCTGACTACTGTCCATTAGCCGGGGCGGCTGACTATCGTTTGTTTCACCGAACAGCATGAAACTGACAGTGAGTAAACCAGAGATGGAGTATAGGTGATATTGCGCTAAGGCTTGTGAGGAGTGTGATGTATATACAACGTATAAAACAAATAAACCAATAATTCAATATTGGCGGCGAGCAGCTACTACACAATCAAACAAATTGTAAATTCAGAGTAATATACAGATGTTATAGCGCTCAGCCAATCCAGTAGGAACAATCAATTGGGAAACAGTGAGTTTCTAGACACATATAATCAACCCTGAGAGAGTTCATGCAAGTCAGGAATGACTGAAGATGATTGGATAGGCTCAGAGTCCGCAGATAAATTTTGAGTAAATTCTGTAAATCAGTTCCATAAAACAAGGATAAGATATTCTCCAGTCTTGTTAGGATGGAGGCTTACCAGATTTCAGATATAGTAGAGCGTTGGACCATTCACCAGGTGCCAAGGTATGTATTGAAGAGTAGATGGTATATCCTGCGTTCCACCAGGGATTCTCTTATGGTTCCTGTGAGGGTGGCTCCTATGGGAACTGGATCTCCGGATGGGTGTCCTCCACTGTGTAAGGAACGTCACACATTCCGTTCGAAAACGTGGGTCTTACTTGAAAGACGGAGGTATCCCCAAGATCCAAGCGTTCGTCCGCGGTGGTGGTGGGTGAAGAGGGGTGGATCAATGGACCCCAATTGGGTGGATTCGGAAGAGATAAAAGAAAACTCGAAATAGTGTAAAAACCTCTTGGCATGAGGTGCGTTTATTACAAATGAGGTTAAAAAACCTATCAATCAGGCATAAGGTAAAAAGTTTCAAACACAAAAACGCAGCAAATCAGGGCAGCAGGTTCCCAGGGAACGTTTCCTGGAAATTGCATGCACCACTTGAGTTTAATCACCCCACATGTTTACATAAGGTGGAGGAAAATGCTTTGGGCACAGATGGCGCTAGTCCAGGTCCTCGCATATCGGAAACCGTGAGTGTCAAGAGACTGTATTTCTATTATTGTGTGAGCAAAGACAAGTGTGCTGCTTGCAAGTCTTAAAGAGACAGTGGTCCAAATGTTCCTGTATTAAAGGGAACTGTTGTTAGAAGACTGTGTGGAGGGTATTTGATTGTTTCCTCTAATTCATAGAGGAGCAGCTCTATTTGAACTTCCTGCTTCCTGTAACAAGTGTTGTCTGATCTACAGCGTGTTAGTGAGTTAATGTGACCTGTCTTTCCAGTCTTCCTGTATCTGTGACCCGGCTTGCCTGACCTCTGATTGAACCCTGCCTGTACCGACCCTCTGCCTGCCTACGACCACGTCTCTGCCTAACCCTCTTGTACCTCAGCTGCCCGCACGTTACCGACCCTGCCTGTACCCGACTATCCGCTTGCCTGAACCACTAGTACCGCACCGCCAGCCCGTTATTGACCCAGCCTAAACCACCCTTCTACCTGCACGAGTTCCAGTGGACCTTCACCTGCCATCTGTGACCAAGTCCAGCCCTCGTGCCCCCCTGTGCTCCAGAGCTCCCTGTCTTCACTGCCAGGGGCTCTTGAACCAGGGCTGCAAGTGAGGTTGCACCCGCATAAGCCAGACTCAACCACCAGGTACGTGACAACTGTGTTAAAAAGTATTGTGAGCCTGACTGCAGAAATGGGGCGGTCAAAACGCAAAAAGAAAGTCAAGCCATCACTCAGTGCAAGAAGTGAGCAGATGGGTGTGGTTGCCCGTGGCAACAAAGAAGAAATTCATGCTGCTGACTTCATACAGCCCTATGTTGCTTTCTGAACATGTTGAAGACTTTTTGTCTGAGTTTGCAATGATTGCTTCCTACAGAGGATGGCCCAGAGGTTGCTGGGTTGAATTGGTGCATCCTTTTCTGACGGAGGAGTACCAAGGGTTGTACCACTGGATGTGTCATAACTGAGATAACTACGACAATTACCTAGAAGCAATCCAATCTAGAAAGCGCTGGAAAAAATCAGCGGAGAAAATGTGGTCTCCCATAGCAACCAGACAAAATCTGTTTGCAGGAAGGAGGTGCTACAGCAGAGATGTGGCTCAAATCTTGAGTGAAGATGGTTGTGCAAAAGTATATACTGTTACCCCTGGCAACCGTGGAGAAAATTTGTTTCAGCCTGCAGGGGGTGACAGAGAGTGCAAGAAACTGGTGGTTTCACATTATGGCTGCTTGTATGAAGTGGTCAGCCCAGAGAAGAGGGCACACTATGAAGCATCCTGTAAGGGGTCTGACATGTGTGGATCTGCTGTTACCCCTAGCAACAGGAAACCTGTTCGGCCTGCATGGGATGTTGGAGAGACCAAGAAGGCTGCAATGTTGCACCATGTCCATGTGGGGGCATTAGTCTGTGAGAGCAAAGCCAAGAAGGGACTACGCCCTCAATTGATTTGTTCAGAAAACCTGTTCGGCCTGCATGGGATGTTGGAGAGACCAAGAAGGCTGCAATGTTGCACCATGTCCATGTGGGGGCATTAGTCTGTGAGAGCACAGCCAAAAAGGGACTACGCCCTCAATTGATTTGTTCATCACCTGCCAACTGGAAGACTGGCAAGACTGTTCCGATTTCATGTGTGAGAGAAACTGACTATGTGACTGTGCACACAGGAGATGAAGTGACCCCAAATGGGAGATAACCTGTTTGTGCAAAAAAGGACTTGCCTTGCTGCAGTGCTCTGTGAAGTGGGGAGGCAAGTGATAAAGTTAAAACCGATAAGGTGTTGCTTAATGAGTTCAACATTGCTGCTGTGGAACAAGGTTGTGAATGTGGTATGAGGTAGGGGTGATTGCTAAGCAGAGTATGTTATCTCCCCTAGCAATGATAAGGCCACAGAGGTGTCTCAATAAACCTCCAGGGAGCTCTGCATGTTGGAGTCAGAAGCTGCCCAGAATAACTGTGATGCCACTCTAAATGATAAGAGGGTACTTGAACCTGTTCATGAGAATAAGTCAAATGCTAAAACTGAAATGTGTGATAAGGGGTTAATGTGACCTGCTGAAACAGCAGGGTCATGAGGCATTGTCAGTGCACAGTGGGGAAAGTGTGGTATTGCATCCAGATATGTCAGGGCTGACCTCTGAGAAATGTGTGCCATTGCCCCTAGCAACTATGACAGGTGCAAGAGATGTGTCCCTGGAGACCACACAGGAGCTTGTGGTGTCTGAGCTTGGTGTTTCCCAGGACAACCCTGACTGACAAGTGTGTTTCATATGAGGAGAAAAATAATGTACTAATGCAGCCTATACAAGGCAGGAATGGGGATAATAATGATGTGTTTAATGTGTTCGCTGCTGAGACACTTTGTCCTGTGTCTCCTTGCACAGTTTGGGAGGTGCTGCGTAATACCTCTGATGGGAGTTCAACCATTGCAGACCGGAATGGTATAGCCATACGGATATTAGTAACTGTGGAAGTCAGGAATAATAATGAGAAATGTATTTATAGCAATGCTGATAACATTCACGATGATGTTGTTGAGGAATGTGAAACTAACAAGTGCAGTGTTTCAGTTGTTGTTGAGCCTCTTGGTCTGCCTATGTCTCCTTGGGTAGATGTACAGAGCAAAACTTGTTGGGATGATTTGGCCGGTAGACTAATTGCAATGCTGGATGAAATTTCTAGGGCTAAAGATGTGGTGGACACTGTGGCTGCTGTGTCAGGAGAAATGTCTGCGGACAAAACGCATACAGAGAAAAATTTGTATTTTATGATGACAGATATGCTTAATGAAATGCTAGCATCATGGAATGTACAACCGGTGTATATCTTGCCAACTTCTTCTGTGATTGGAGAACTGGTACCATGGGGTATGGCTGATGTGAGCTCGATATTGCAGGCTGTACTGGGTAGAGATCGAAAATGTTGGAAACAACTACTGCAATGTTGGTTACTTTTGTGGAAAGTGGTCTCACAGTTCTCTGCGAAAGTGCTTTTAGCGGCAGTTGTGTGTGGAAGACCCTCAGGGAAACTGCTAGAGGAATTAGAAATGACTGACATGGTGGAAGTCTCTCCGGATGTTGGTGTGAAGAGGTGCATTCCTGATGGTGCAGTCCGAGGTGCGGTTGAGCAGTGGTTGGTACATGAAGCGTATACTGTCTTACCCGCTAGACCTCATGTGAAGGAAGAGCCAGAACAGCAGCGGCAGTAGTGAGAATTCTGTCCATCACTCACAAAGATATGCAGTCTGAGGTACCCAGAGACACTCTGACAGGAAATAACAGTGTGGGTAACTGTAACAGGGAAGTGTGTAAACCCATGTTAAATTTTGTCTCACAGTGTGCTGCGTTCCTTCCTACTGATGTGGTGTATGAGCAGCACTCTAGAGCACTGTCAGACAGCTCAAAGGTATTTGTTGAGGTACCAATGGACATAGAAATGGTTACAGAGATTTGTGTGCAAAAATGTGGTGAAAAATGTTCGTTGGTAGGACAGTCACTATTGGAGTGTTTGACAACAGGGAGTGATGTGAAACTATGGGAAGGTCCCATGGTGAATCACTGCTTGCCTGTAGGTGGTCCCTCCACAGACGCTGTCCTAACAAACCAGGGGACAAGAGGTCCTGATGACACTGACACTATTGAGTTCACTAATTCAGTGTGGAAAGTGGCTATTGAGGTTAAACAGAAGGATATGGTGTTAATCTCAGGTGGTTTGGTTGCCAAGGGTAACCACACAGGGGTAAGTGAACCTGAGAAACAAATGAGGTGGATTAGTATTGAGTCAGGTAGTGAGAGAGGTCAGTCCCTGACAGGTGTCACGGAAGTGGGTCCCCAACAGACCCAGGAGAGTAGGTCTGGGGGAGATAAAAAGAAATGGAGGATAGTAGAAAGATTAGTGGGAGCCTACGGTTCAGGAGGAAGTGCTTGTGGAAGCACACCCGGAAGAAGATGCGGGCGGAGTACCCCTTTAGAGAGAAGGTTGGGCAGGTTAGGACCTCCTGCTGCTGATAGTTGGCACAGAGGTGCCAAGGGGAAGTGCTGGTGGAAACATACCAAAAAAAAGATTTGGGCCTACGCAGTTAATGGCTAGCACAGAGGTGTCCCATCCACAGTGACTAGGTATATATGTGTGTGTTTTTTTGTGTAATATTTTTAGAATTGCCTTATAAAGTCTGTCTAGCTAGCTGAAAGAAAAGAAAGAATAACCTAGTTTTCACAAAAGAGATTCAAATAATATAAAACTTACAAACCCGAATAACTGATTAAAGTAAAGTTAGATCGATTCTACATGTAAATTAGCTGAAAAAGAAATAAAATCCTAGCCAGTGAGATAAACACCTGTTTGTGTAATAATTAGACATTGAGTAGTAGCTCTTCCAAATATAGGAGAACAATTATTTTACTAAATTTGTTTTAACAGATGCAGCATGTTATTGAATCAGTTTGTATATGACAACATGAAGTTAGCATAATGTTCAATCATAATATAAATCTGAACAGCTGTACTTACATCTCTTGTATATACAGTAAATACATACAGATTGATTTTTTTCTATAATTTGATGCTCAGCTATTACTGATCTCATCTGCAACATCTGCTCTAGATGTCACTTAGATGTAAAGTGTATGTTATAATATATATATATATGAATGCATGTGTTTATTTCATACACTTTTTTCAAGTATCAGCACTCTTTATCAAGCTCAAAAAAACATATATCAGAAACCCAGGTATCCTACAACCAGGCAGTTTTTTTTGTGTCTTATTAAGGAGATTTCTGTTAATTTCCTGTCCTATAAACTCAAGAGTAAATGGACTTGGACAAGACATATAGTAAACAAGGGCCAAAAGGGGTACTCGATATAGAGGTGGGTGGAACAGAGGGCTTAAACTAGAATACAGGGAGATTGCATTATCTTTGTACAAGAAAGTGTTTCAGAATCATAATTCAAAATCAAGAGTG
The DNA here is from genome assembly GCA_018402905.1 of Glandirana rugosa. Lineage (NCBI taxonomy): Eukaryota > Metazoa > Chordata > Amphibia > Anura > Ranidae > Glandirana > Glandirana rugosa. Next base: position 162,882 of record BLSH010035478.1, read on the forward strand.
AGCAACAATAAAATAATAAAAGCAAACACATTCATTGAAATTAAAGGATAACTCCTCTTTTGTGGGAAAAATATTGTAAATTAAAAAAATGTATACTGTAGCATATACAACTGAGAAACAAGCTTATTGTAATGCATTGTTGTTAAAAATGATCTTTCCTTTTCAATATACAGTGCTGACATTTTCTCTAAAATGTTATTTCCTGGTTGAGTGGTTGGCTCACTGATTTTTCCAGAAGCCAATACTAAGTCACATTTTAGGCCTCCTCTGCAGCAAAATTTAATTTTTGGTGAGATACTCCTAAAAAGTTTATCACTTCTGAAGGAGTCCACTTTCCTCATTAGAGCCCTATATGTTCATCAGCTGATTGAAAATGAAAGAGTCCCATTCAGAATCAGTCCTGCACAAAACATGATCTATCAAAGCTATTTCTTCACAGCAGAAACAGGTTGGACTCTGGAACAAAAAGTGTTAAACCCCTTGCAATGTACATTGAACCTCCAGAGGGGATTGTTTTTCTCACAAAAGTAGAGTTGCTCTGTATGTTCACAAATGCAAAATGTCTGGCAAACAAAATGGCAGAGCTGGAACTTCTGTTACTTGAGGAGGATTTTGACTTGGTTTGAGTCTCAGAAACCTGGTTAGACAGGTCAAATGGCTGGACTGTCAATAACCAGGATTAAATTCTGCTTTGGGACAAGATTAACCAGTTGCAGACTGCCCCACATACATTTACTGCTGCAGGGTGGCCACAGTATGCTGCATCATGTACCTAGTATGTGATCCGCACTTCCAGGTAGGGGGATCGCATGGGCCGCACCAGCCCGGCGGTACTGTGCTTTGGTACAGCACTGATCAGTCATCAGATCCAGGCCAATGATTTTTGGCCTGGACTTTCTGATTGCCTGTACCAAATCAGAAATCAGCCTGTGCTTGTGTTTACAAAACACAGACACAGAAACTGATGTGATCTTTTCTCCTGGAGCCCTTTTCGGTTCCAGAGAGAGAAGAGATTGATTATAGTGACACATACACAGTAAAAACACACAGGCACATTTAATCACCCCCACCCCAGTTAACCCTCTTACTGCTTTGTCACCAGTGTCATTAGTACAGTGTACAGATTTTTTCACTGATCACTGTATTAGTGTCACAGGCAACTGCAGATAGTATTAGTGTCAGTGTCCCTCCCAGATAGTGTAAGATTGCCTGCCACACTATCACCTCTACATTTAACCCCTTGATTGCTAGTAACACTGTCACAGTCACACTATGACCGCCATTACTAGTATAAGGTCTACGGAACAGTATATTTGAAAATATCAGAACTATATTAGTGTCCTCAGTAGTATAAGTGTCTCCAAAAATGCAGCATTCGCAGGAACAGCCCCAACACCTGCCAGCACTTGTGTTTAGCCCCTCCACTCCCCAACAAGTGCAGCATCAGTAGATCGCTGCCACTTCTGATACACAGTACACAAAACTGCAATGTTATCAAAATCAGGCCTGATCGCTGCTAGCACTAGCAGGTAAATTTTATTTGTAGCGGTTCAAGTAGTCCATGACAGCCAGGAGCTCTTTTTCCTGTGAGTCATCCTAGGTACCTATGAGTTTAGTTGCCAAAATGTCCATGGAAATGTACACCATTTAACAGGCCTACAGGATTCTTTGCATGTCAGATGAGAGCAAAGGGGAGTCCCAGCGGCGGCTGGTGTGGGAGGGGCGCTGGGGCGCCGCCTCCCCGCCGGCAAAAGAGGAAAGAATAAAAAAGTCAACCCCGCCCACCTACAGGTGGCGCCGGTACATTGACTTTCTTTTTTTTTTTCTTTTCGGCTCCTTGGCTGTCACATGACAGCCAAGTAGTGAGCCTATTGGTCGGCCATTCAAGCCTATGAAGGTGCGCTTGTTCCTGCGGCCTTGCATAGGCTGATTGGCTGCCCTGAGCCTCCACTCAGGGTGATTGGATGCGGGGCCGGGGGCAGGTCACTGTGGCAGCGGAGGGGACTTCCGCTCCCACAGAGACCATGACCGCCCGGGGACCGACGAGGGGGGGACAGCCGCTCTCCGTGTGCCGAACTCTGCAGACCCAGCGCGCTCTCGCATGCCGAATCTCTGCAATAATCCTGCCTGCTGGATGGGGTAAGTGCAGGGGGGGTGGGGGCTCTGCAATGTACCCCACCTGTGTCACTGGCTGCAAACTGCCCCTCCTGTGTCACTGACTGCCAACTGCCCCTCCTGTGTAACTGACTGCAAACTGCCCCCACCTATGTCGCTGGCTGCAAACTGCCCCCACCTATCTCACTGGCTGCAAACTGCCCCCACCTATCTCACTGGCTTCCAACTGCCCCCACCTGTGTAACTGACTGCAAACTGCCCCCACCTGTGTCACTGGCTGCAAACTGCCCCTCCTGTGCTGTGTCCTCCCCGTCAAACGTCGGTCACTGTGTCCACCCCATGTAACGTCTCGGGGGT
>BLSH010035515.1:0-12605 GCA_018402905.1 Glandirana rugosa
CTACCCTTACCCCCATTTTACTTCCTTTTGCAGCCCTCTAGGGCTTTCCAGGACTTTGTTACAGCCATTTTGTGCCTAAAAGTTCGGGTCCCCATTGATTTCAATGGGGTTTGGGGTCCGTGCGATCGTTCGGGTTCCATCCGGACCCGAACCCGGACTTTGTCTGCCATACCGGCAGAACCCGAACTTCCAGAGGTTCGCTCAACCCTAGCCCTAACCAATCCCCAACCTGGCCTCCTTAAATACTGTGATCTGCCCAGCTGGGGGAAGGAGAGTGTCGGGTTGAAGAGTGCAGATGTAGCAGAGGTTGTGGAGGCCTTACCTGGGAGCCCCCAGTCTGGAGTGGGGGTGACCTTGAGGCCTGGTGGCTCGGGTGCAGCCAGGAGTAGGGAGAGAGATCCTGGAGCAGCACAAGGGAGTGGGAGAGCAACAGAGAGGCTACAGAAAAGACTTTTTAAAGTATCCACTGCTGTTGGTGAGTGGCAAACCCTGGGAGCTGGAGAAGAGCACTGGAGCAGGCTAGGAGGTGACAGTGGACAGTTTGTAAGAGGTGGAGGAGCTAGTCAGGGGAGCAGCGCCATGGGACAGTGATGTAGGCTGGAGTGGCTTGGAGGAGGATGGGCTGGGAGCAGTAGTCCATCAAGACCTGGCTAGCACCCTGAGGGCCTGTGGCCTTACAATCCGAGGGCCGGAGGCCCTTGCCGGTTCCGAGGTCCTGCTGGCAGAAGTGCACCAACTGACCATGTGCTAACTAGGATGGAGGAAGATGCAATGGAGGTCTGATAAATTCCTTTCAGGCCTGGAAGTGAAACAAGTGTAACGTTCAGCAAGTGTAAATACAGCTTTCCATAATAGAGCATAGCAAATGAAACCAACAGACACCTAAAATGTTTTCATAATATAAGTCATTTGAGTTATGATTATATGGTGACATCATTGACTAAATATGGCCAGTGATGTCACTGCTATCCCGGCCTCTTTTGTTTAGGTGACTGGGATTCTCAATGACATCAATGGTTCCTATGGACGCTGCTGGTGATTTAGCAACCGGTGACAGTGGAAGGATGTCATATATAGCATCAGTAGAAGCACTGATTTCATACAGCGTATGACTTTCACCTCCCGCCCAACAGGGCCGAATGGACAATTTCTGACCTAACCATCAGCTCATTCCTAATCAGCTAGAAGAACAAAGCACTGTAGCAGCTGTGAAAACTCTGTAAAAATGAACTGCCTCTTCCAAACCCTGTCTGTGTTCAGTCTGCCTGGATACAAGGACTTCATCCCTCATTGTTATTTCTGGGGTTGCACCGATAACACTTTTTTACCACCGAGTACGTGTACCAATGCTTTACCTTTGGCAGTCGCCGATACCAATTACCGATACCTACTGAATAGGAAAAGTAGGCAGAGGGGTGATTTGGGAGGTGCTCCTCTGCATCCCCTTTACATTACACAACCTCCTGCACCTTTGGGTCCCTTTACATTACACAACCCCTGCACCTCTGGACCCCTTTACATTACACAACCCCCTGCACCTCTGGACCCCTTTACATTACACAACCCCCTGCACCTCTGGGCCCCTTTACATTACACAACCCCCTGCACCTCTGGACCCCTTTACATTACACAGTCCCCTGCATCCCCTTTACATTACACAACCCCCTGCACCTCTGGACCCCTATACATTACACAACCCCCTGCACCTCTAGATCCCTTTACATTACAAAGCCCCCTGCACCTCTGGACCCTTTTAGATTAAACAGCCCCCTGCATCCCTGTTACATTACACAGCCCATTGCACCTCTGGACCCCTTTACATTAAACAGCATCCTGCATCCCCTTTACATTACACAACCCCCTGTACCTCTGGGCCCCTTTACATTACACAACCCCCTGCACCTCTGGGCCCCTTTACATTACACAGCCCCCTGCACCCCTTTACATAACACAAGTAAGATGCTTTCTTTAGGTCTTGTTTTCATTTATGTTTTCAGGGCAGTAAAAAGGCATGGCTGAGCCACATTTATCACCACCCAACTACTCCCCTTATGCTGCAAAGGCACTGCCACCATAGAGTATAGTACGGCAGTGGCGGCCCAGGGTTTTACACACTCCCAGTGGAAGAAGCCATTGGGATTGTGTGTAAAACCACCTGGCACCACTATGTATGACGGTGGCAGTGTCTTTGCAGCATAAGGGGGTGGTCAGGTGGTGGTAAATGTGGCTCGGTCATGCCTTTTTACTGCCCCGAAAAATGAATAAATGAAAACAAGACCTAAAGAAAGCATCTTACTGAGCTTATGATGATGATCATCAATATCATGATAATAATCATAGCACAGCAAGTGCTGTATAGCTGTCTGCCACTCTCAGTACTACAGGTCTTCAGGTATTGATTGTACCTTCAACATAGAAGTGCTGTAGTTCAGTTGTGCCGCCTGCCTGTGTATTAGGATCCCGGCGCTGTGCCCTCTGCAACATCCCTGTTCTGTCATCTCCAGCCACCCATGTACAGCCTCTGCCTCCATGCTCCTCAGCACTTGTGGAACAAGGCAGGTAGATCACTCCGCCAGGGAAAGGCAGTGAGGGGCTGGCTGGGACATCGCACAGCGGTGCCGGCTTTATCTGCCTGAGAGCCGAAAACAAAAAATAGTCCCCTCTCGGCTCCTCTCTCCTTGGCTTCTCTGCTGGACTGATGGGGCACAGTGAATGTCATTTAAGCCCTGGAAAGCCTAGGAACTTGGCTCAATCCAATCCAGTGAACTATTTAAGTCCGCCGATGCTGCCTGAGCCCGAGCCTGGTGACAGCTGGCGGGAGGGGAGGAGAAGGCGGAGAGGGGGAATCCAGAGGACACGTCATTGGTTGTTAACCCCTTGACAACCAATAATTGCGTTACTTAAAAATAAGTTAAGTTTCTGCTGTTAGCGGGGAATTCCTGCTGACAACTAAAAGAACCGAGCCCAAGGTATCGGTTTCGGGCCATTTTTCACGAGTACCAATACTCTGAAAATGCCCAGTATCGGTACGGATACCAGTATCGGTATTGGTGCAACCCTAGTTATTTCCATTGCTGTCTGTGTCTCTGTTAGGTAGATTCACTCTCTCTATTTCCTGGTTACATAGTTGGTAAGGTTGAAAAAAGACACCAGTCCATCCAGTTCAACCTATGTTGTGTGTGTGTATGTGTTTATGTCAATAGTACACCATATACCCCTGTATGTTGTGATCGTTAAGATGCCCGTCTAATAGTTTTTTCTAACTATCAATGCTCCCTACTGATAACACTGCTTGTGGAAGAGAAATCCACATCCTTACCGCTCTGACAGTAAAGAACCCTCTACACAGTTTAAGGTTAAACCGCTTCTCTTCCATTTTCAGTGAAGCATACCTTTTTAAATTCCCTTTCACTGAAAAGTTTGTTCCCTATGCTCGGGTCACCAGTACGGTATTTGTACATCACTGTCATATCCCCTGTCAAGTGTCTCTTCTCCAGAGAGAATAAGTTCAATGCTTGTAGTCTTTCCCCATAGATGAGATTCTCCAATCCCTTTATTAGTTTCCCTGCCCTTCTTTGGACTCTCTCCAATTCCAGCACATCCATCCTGAGGACTGGTGACCAGAACTGGATGGCATACTTAAGATGCAGCCAAACCAGAGTCTTGTATAGTGGGAGAATTATTGTTTTATCTCTGAAGTGAATACCTTTTTTATGCATGCCAATATTCTGTTGGCTTTGCTTGCAGCAGCCTAGCATTGCATGCCATTGCTCAGCCTGTCATCTATTAGGACCCCCAGGTCCTTTTCCATCCTAGATTCCCCCAGAGGTGCTCCCCCTAGCGAGTAAACGGCATTCATATTTTTAGCACCCAAATGCATTACGTTACATTTTTCAACATTAAACCTCATTTGCCATGCAGTTACACCCCATTCATATGTCTTCTTGTAAGGTTTCCACATCATGCGCTGAGTTTATTGCCCTACTTAGCTTTGTATTATCCGCAAATACTGAGATTGGCACCTACAAATTTTTCATCCTTATCTCTTTCTGCAGTCGTTTTTCTGGTTCTCTTTTTCTGGTCTTCTTCTTCACTCCACCCCTTAGCACTTGCGCTTTATTTCACTCTTCCAGCATGCATTTACTTCCACCATCACTCTGGTTAACACACTGGGTTAGAGGTCTTCCCCACTAACACTCCAGTTGATATACACTTGCCATATGTTCAGACACATATATTTATATGTCCATTCTAGATCAGAGCCCTTGTCTCCCTCACCAGTGGGAAACACATGTTGGGGATCACCAGTACATCTCCTGCGCATCATGTACCCATCTCAGCTCCCGGTGAAGGCATCTGTGTCAGTCTACACACCCCAGCCCTCATATTAATTCCATGATGTAAGTAACATCAGCCCATTTATATATCTCTAGACCGTTTCCATCTAGCCTATGGCTTCCCCATTGGGGTGCACCAACTATGCTTATGGTTTATGCTTATATCTTTCCATAGATCTCCTTTGGTTAGCATTCACCCCTGAAGAGTGGCCCATGTGTCATGAAACGTGTCAGTATTTTAATTGATGCACCATACCGACCTCTATGACTCAGCATGTTTTTATGCATTTTTATTGCATGGAGAATGTTTTTGCATAATGTTTTTGCATATGTTCTGCAATACGTTGATATGTGTTTACCAAGTGTTATGTAACCATCATTGTATGGGATTGTTATATGGCTGAGACCAATGGCCCAGACAATAAATATGTATATACTGTTCGGTAGACTCTGCTTTGCCTTCAATTCCCTCCTACACACCCCATTTAAAGTCCCAACCTTTTCCTTCTAATTCTCTAATCAGCTGGTACCATACCAGTCAGTAAACTGTCCACACAAATTAGGAACAATGGTCTGGCCATCACCTGGCTGAGCTCCTTAACCAGTTCCACACTGCCTAACACATATTTACGGCGGCAGTGTGGACGCTGGCCGCGAATCTCCGTAAAAACATGGTGATCTGCAAATGGCCACTAGGGGGCACAGGCGCACCCGCCGCACTCCTGAGGAGTGTGCCCGCGGCTTGGGAGGACCCGATGTCCACTGACGAGCGGCAATGAGCGGCCACAGGCAAAGAACGGGGAACCACCGATGTAAACACGGCGGTTCCACATTCTGACAGTGCGGGCATAGGAGATCTACTGATACCTGTCACTGGGATCAGTTAGATCTCTCATGCCCATGGTAGCCCAACCCCCCCACAGTAAGAACACACCCAGGGAACACAGTTAACCCCTAGATCTCCCCCTGCAGGTTAACCCCTTCACTGCCAATGACATTTATACAGTAATCAGTGGACATTTAAATTTCTGATCGCTGAATAAATGTCATTGGTCCCAAAAAAGTGTCAAAAATGTCCGACATGCCCGCCCCAATATCGCAGTACCGCTAAAAATCGCAGATCGCCGCCATTACTAGTAAAATATATAAAAAAAATAAAAACCTCAGAAATTCATTCTCACCATCCGCAAATGCGGCCATTTTTGCGCAAACCAATCAATAAAAGCCGATTGTGATTTTTTTAATCACAAATATGAGGAAGAATATAAATCGGCCAAAACCGGTGAAAAAAAATTCTTTTTATATTTTTTTTTTGGATTTGTATTTTAGCAAAAAGTAAGAAATTTGGGTTTGTTTACAAAATGGTCGCTCTTCTTTTGTTTATAGCGGTGATCAGAAATGACGCAGCGGTGATCAAATACCACCAAAAGAAAGCTCTATTTGTGGGAAAAAAAGGACGCAAATTTTGTTTGGGTACAACATCGCACAACCGCGCAATTGTCAGTTAAAGCGACGCAACGCCGAATCGCAAAAAGTGCTCTGGTCCTAAACTGGGAGATTCTCCCGGAGGTGAAGTGATTAAGGACCCTCGGGTGTAAGCCATCTTGTTTTAAAGTCTATTTCTGACATTGTCTTCTGTTAGTCATGAGGGTGCCTCCTGTGATATGTTATGAAAAATAACATTACAGTCTTGGTTATTATATCTCCCCCATTTCCTTTGTGAAAACTGAGGAGAAGAATGCATTTAAAACCTTTGCCTTCTCTTTGTCTTTTATAACCAAGTTCCCTTCCTCATTCTTTATGGGGCCTCACTTTCTTACTGTTTATATAATTAAATCAATTATTGTTTTTTTTTTGTTTTTACTCTCCTCCACTCTGTGCCTTTTGTGGTCTAAATTAGCTGCCTAAAATTACCTGATTACACCTCTTATCGCGTTCTTTGTATTGTTGGAATGCTGACAATGACCCCTCAGCCTTATATTTTTTAAAGGCCTTGTCTTTTGCTTTTATGTGCATTTTTACATTAGAGTTTAGCCACTCAGGATTTATTTTAGTTCTTTACAACTTATTTCCCATGCACTGGCCAATACCTTTATTTAGAATGCTCTTAAAGCACTCCCATTCCTCTGTGTTCCTTGTTCCTAGGATATTATCTCATTATCAGCAAACAGCTGAAATTGTGCTTCTTATTTCTATGATTTATATTTGTACTGTATATAACTTGTATTTATATTTATACTGAAACTAATTGACCTATGGTCACTGTTTCCTAAATTGCTCCATATTTCCACATCCGCGATCAGGTCCGTATTGTTAGTAATCAGTAGGTCTAGTAATGCTTTATTTCTTGTTGGTGCATTCACCAAGTGACCCATGAAATTGTCCTGCAAGACATTTAGGAGATGTGAACCTTAGGTGAATGAGTGGTTCCTTCTGTCCAATATATATATCTGGATAATTAAAATCACTCATTATAATGACATTTTCCAGCCTTTGCCGCCATCCCAAGCTGTGATAGGAGGTCCACCTCCCCCTCCTCCCTCAGGTTATGGGGACTGTAGCATACACCCACTATTGCTTTCCCATTATTTTCCTCCCTTTGGAGCTCTACCCACAAGGATTCCACCTCCTCCCTTGCTCAATCAGTGATGTCATCCCCCATGTTCACTTGCACATCATTCTTGATAAACTGGCATACCCATCCTCCTTTCCTACTCTCACTATCTCTACGATATAGGGAATACCCCTGAATGATTGCCAGCCAATCATGTGAGCTGTCAAATCAATTTTCTGAAAGTCCCACAAAATCAAAATCCTCCTTAGCAGCCCCAGTTCTCCCATTTTATTAGCTAGACTTTTAACATTGGTGTGCAAGCCTCGTAATTTTGCCCTGTGGCATACTATTTCCTTGTTGGTAGTTATGAGGCCGCAATTTGTATTTTCCAATTTACTTACCTTGGGTTTTGGTATTCTAGTCACCCTACCGCTAGTGTCCCCAATATTACCCGCTGAACCTTGCTCCATGCTGGCTAGCTCTATATGTGGACCCCGCCAACCCAAAACCTAGTTTAAAAGGGACTAAAAGTGAGGAAAGATCTAGAACTCTAAGTTCTCAGAACAACAGAAATACAGGGAAAAATTTCCATTATGGACACCTTTTCCGGTGGCAAGTGAACAAGAGCTGATTGCCCTCACTTTGCAAAATTTGTCCTCACTGCCTATTGTGTAGAAGTAAAACAACAAAAATAACATGCCTGGGGGATCCCTCTAACCTTCCTGTGAAGTCGGGCATCTGTATGATACAACCTACCAGAAGTGGCCAGTTCATAAGGGGCGCAGGAGCGCAGCCCCCCTAGTTTGTATGCGAGGATGCATGAGAGGCTCTAGACTTATAGGTTTCTATGAGTTATTTTTTTCAAGCCACATGATTAGAGGCTCTAATTGGCCTGAAAAAGATTGGGCTCCACCCACCCACTTCAATATTCGATATTGTCTTCTGGGCTTCTCCTCCCGGGCAATCAGGATAGGAAGCAGATTGGATTGACCGGGAGGAGAAGTCAAGGAAGCCATGTGGGGGACCATAAAGGGCTGAGTGCGGGTGGGGGAGGTTTGTTTGCCACCCCCCAAAAAAGTTTAGCACCAGCCACCACTGCAGCCTTCTGCAGCAAAAATGCATGCCAGATCTTTATCCGAGCATGCAGATTGGCTGGTCAGGAAAGCGTGTGCCCCTCCTGAACTATACCAGGCCACATGTCCCTCAACATGGGGGGTTAACTATTTCTTCATCGGATTTGGCCGATTTATATTCTTCCTCATATTTTTGGTAAAAAAAATTGACGTATATTGATTGGTTTGCGCAAAAGTTGCCACATTTACGAATGAAGAGAACTCATTCATGGAGTTTTTATTTTTTATATTTTTTTTACTAGTAATGGTGGCGATCTGCGATTTTTAGCAGGACTGCGATATTGCAGAGGACATGTTAGACCCTTTTGACACTTTGGGACCATTGGCATTTATACAGCAATCAGTGCTATGAAAATGCACTGATTACTGTATAAATATCACTGTCAGGGAAGGGGTTAACAGTAGGGGGTGCTCTAAGGGATAACTGTGTTCCCTGTCTGTGTTTCTAATTGCGTGGGGTCTGGGCTGAGTGGGGGAGGAAAATGATAGCAGTTCCCATACATAGGGAGCCTACGATCACATTCCTTATCCCTGTCAGAATCTGTGTGTTTACATACACGGACCTCCATGCTGTCACTGCGGGGGAGCGATCGTGGGTAGCCGGCGGACATCGAGTCCACCCTTCCCACTCCCTGGCTCCCCTGAAAGACAGTGAGCATTCGAGCGCACCTTCGGTGGTAGGCGCGCACTCACGATCTGCGATCTTGCAGCCACCGTCAGGTAACGGCGGTTCGGGATATCGAACCACTTTGCCAACGTCACGTGACGGCGGGCGGTCGGCAAGTGGTTAAATTATATCTTACCACAACGATAATTGTGATGGGCTATGGAACCACCCCTGGGGCCACTAAAATGATGATAGGGAATGTTCAGGAAGCTTTAAGAAGACCAATCAATAGATCTTCTGTTTGAGATAGCATGATGGTCTATCTTTGGAAAGGAATGGGTTGGAAGAAGATGATGATCCTCTGTGAAGAGTGATCTTTCTTGGAGGAGCGAGCAAATCTAATTTACTCTCGGAACTTTTCCTTTTTATTCCCAATATTCCCTAAATCTAAGGACTAGCCTAGAGGGTGTCATTTAGAATATTCATCCACATCTGATTGGGAGTCACTTCTTATACAGCAACCAAATGTTTGCTTAAGCGTTGACTGTACCTTCCGCCCAAATGGTGCTCTAAGACTAGTAATTCATAAGGTCTTCTGCGAATACAATTAGATTAATTCAATGTAAGCATATATGGAATTATTAATCCTCATACAAGGATTATTATTTTCCTTGGGTGGAATCCAAATATGTTATTACTATAGGATAGGCTTTCTCAACCTTTTCACTACCGAGGAACTCTTGAAATAATTCTCTGGTCACGGGGAACCCTGGCTAAAAATTAAAAATCTACAACTCATGATACATTAGTGTGATGGTCAATGGGAAGAATGCTCCTTACACTTGTGGTCAATGGGAAGAATGCTCCTTACACTTGTGGTCATTGGGAAGAATTATCCCCTTACAGATAGCTAAAAAGATCAATGGTGTCATTGGGAATTTATCTGAGAGGTAGAAATTGACCATTGCTCAAGGAAACCCTAGCAACCTCTGGAGGAACCCAAGTTGAGAATCCCTGCTATAAGATATATGCAATCCCCTTTTTGTTTTTTGTTTTTTTACAAACACATTTTTATTGGGTTTAAATTGTGGTACAAGAGTCTGTATTTCTGCATTTCTGTACTACTTTATTATTGTATTATGATTATTATTATGATTCCTGTATAGTTAAAGTCCGAATCGTCTACTGCAGAATGTATGTAAACCATATGTCTGTTTTCGGCTATATATCTCAATAAAAGATTGAAACAAAAATAAATTGTGGCACAACTCAATAAGATCAATAGAAAACAAATATATAAAGTTTTTTCGTTACATATCCTTTAGAAATTTGACATATAAAATCACCATCAATCCCCTTTTTGAATAATAATATGGTGTTAGTCATTGATGTACCTTCATTTTAATCTTGTGGCATTTGGTAAAAATATGTACGTTTATATAGAGATCAACGTTGGGGTATTAAAGTGACATTAAAGATTAATTAAAAAAAGAAATAAATAAACATGTCACATTTACCTGCTCTGTGCAGTGGTATTGCACAGAGCAGCCCTGAGCCTCCTCTTTTCGGGTGACCTTGCTGGCACTCCTGGCTTCTCCTCTATAGCCAGTGCCCCCAATGGCAAGCCCCTTGCTCTGGGGCACTGGTACATGCTCGCTCCCGAGCCCTGCTCTATGTATCCATAAGACGCACAGAGCCGTGGCTTGACCCCACCCCTTCTCTCTCCTCATTGGCTCACTGGCTTTGATTGACAGTAGTAGGAGCCAATGACTGCCACTGCTGTCTTAACCAATGAGGAAAAGGAGATCCAGGAGAGAGAGGGAGGGAGGGTGAGTATGGGGGGAGCTGGGGGAGAAGGTTTTTACCTTTATGCATAGAATGCATGAAGGTTAAAAAAACTTGGGCCTCTAAACCCACTTTAATGGTTAATCCTCACAGAAAATCTGTATAAATCTCGCATTATAGAGTTCCATCCTACTTCTGAATGATCATATTATAAAACATAGCAATTTCCTATTTTTAAAAATCACAACAATCCATATCCATGATAACATCATTCTTCTCGTCACTGAGTCCTTTATATATTAGGATGTCCTATATACGCATAATTTAAAAAATGGGCTTTGATATTCTAAATGTATTATTTCCAATAATGTTCACAAGGCTTGAAACTATTATAGTGAAATACAGTCAGCTCACCCTGAATTGACCTCTCCTATTTTTATTGTCCTCGTGGAAAGTTTCTACAAAGCTGGAAATGGTTTGTTACCATTTCTAGACAGAGAAACAATTGATCCAGCTGAGGGAATTTTCTTCCTATGATAAAGTTATAGACTTTGCCTTTCCAAGTTATAAAAACTGGTTGATGTTTGCATCGGATGAGGATGACGTAAACATAAGACAGTTTCAATCTAGGATGGGTTTCTCTGGATTCAAATGTTGTTTGAGCACAAAAATAACCCATCTTCCAGTGATTAACTAATTGCTCTGTATACAACTTCTCAAACTCTTATGTTTCTTCAGTCCTGAGATCAGTAAATATCCATGTGACCTTTGTGGTGCCGAGTTCATCTAAAGTCCAGGAGACATATTGTCAGGGACCATGAATCAGACCAAGACAGAAGTGCAGCAAAAAACACACTTTTTAATAAAAAGGTAAAATGGTATAAACAGAGTAAATGTGGTCAAAACATAGCCAGGGTTCGGTAGCCAGAGCGGATAGACTGAGCAAGCCAGGGAAACAGGAGTCCAGAGATCAGCGAGGTCTAATAAACAGCATGCAGGGTCAGGAGCCAGAAGGGAAGTCAGCTGAGCAGGGTCTTGAATCCAGGAACCAGAAGGGAAGTCCAACAGGCAAAAGTCTTTCACAGGAAAACACTGCAGAGATTATCCAGATATCTTGACCAGGCGAAGGCAAAGTGAATCTGATTTAGGCAGTTTATATATCTGGCAGAGCAGGCTTAATGAGCAGGATATGGTCATCGGGTGAGACAGAGTGGAAGCTGAGACTGGCAATTAACCGACAGCTGAACAGTCTGCTCTGAGGAAGGAGGGCTGAGCCCAGCCCTGACACATATTGCATTAACAAGCAATATTATTGATGATTTCATATCAGAAAAAAACCCTGGCAAGTCCCATTGGGGACCACCAGCTGCAAACAGGTTGAAATAATGAATCATGTTGATATAATCAAATATATCACAAGCCACTGGGTCTGGTGCTAAATCCTAGAAAGGGTTCCATACATCCACAGGGGAATATAAGGCAACAAGAAGCCAATGTCCTTCCATTCAGTGCTTTGAAAAAGATTGACATTTTCCACATTTGTCAAGTTACAACCAAAAACTTAAATTTATTTTTATTGGGTTTTTATGTGATAGACCGACACAAAGTGGCACATAATTGTGAAGTGGAAGGAAAATGATAAATGGTTTTCAATTTTTTTTACAAATAAATATCTGAAAAGTGTGCCTTGAATTTATATTCAGCCCCCTTTACTCTGAAACCCCTAACTAAAATCTAGAGGAACCTATTGCCTTTAGAAATCACCTAATTAGTAAATAGAGTCCACCTGTGTGTCATTTAATCTCAGTATGAATACAGCTGTTCTGTGAAGTCCTCAGAGGTTTGTTAGAGAACCTTAGTGAATAAACAGCATTATGAAGGCCAAAGAACACACCAGGCAGGTCAACAGTAGCGACTGGTGATGCATTTTTTTGAGGGGCGAGCCCCGCTTTTTTGAAACCAATCAGAGCCTTAGGCTCTAATCATGTGCTTAAAAAAAAACACATTGAATTCCATGTGTCTGGTAAACTGCATGTAGATTAGGTGCCGTGCCCATGGATTAGGGGTGGTGGCCCTAATGGAGCAGCCACCACTGTAGGTCAGGGAAAAAGTCATGGAGAAGTTTAAAGCAGGGTTAGGTTATAAAAAATATACAAGCTTTGAACATCTCATGGAGAACTATTCAATCC